>OW240912.1:94866069-94881641 GCA_933207985.1 Pelobates cultripes | reverse complement strand
GTTGCTGCCCTATGGAAGCTGACATTCTTTCTCCAGAGCACTCGGCCGCCAGGGTAGGATGTCATGTATCCCAGCGACCTTTAGCTCATAATGCGTTTGGACGCAGCTGCTCCTCTCGGTTACCATCCCCTTTGAGGCTCTACAGTATTTTTTTCCCCCTCCCACGGCTGGCAGTGGCATCAACGTACAGCGGCTAGTAAATTTGGCATTGCAACATTAAGTGACTGTCAGGAGAGGGGCTCTCTGTGCTCCCACCTCCTGACAGTCACCCGGACTTATTTGCGCCCATAGGACCGGTGCACCCTAAGGTGGCCGCTTGCCCCGCCTTATGGTAGCGCCGGCTCTGCATGGAATCCACAAGTTGCATAGCCCAATTACTAAGCCACCTTACCAAATAACAAATATAACAAATAGGGAATGCCCAATCATCTAGTTCTAATATAACAGTTTGACCAGGGATCTCCAGTCTCCTGACTACATACTAATTTTAAAGCCCCTTCCCTTTCCGATAAGCAAAGGCAATTAAAATAATAATACAAATATGTCCTCACCTAAACCTCTAATGAGCATTGGGAAAGTGGATATAAAAAAGCATAACAAAACAACAACAAAAAATTTTATACTTACAATATTTAGTAATGTCCCTGACAACCTTTGAATATTTATCTTTTGGCTATGAAAACAGCGGCTTTAAATCTAAAATATACAATCCTTTCATTAGCAACACAATTGTAAAAAAGAAGTTCACAAAGTAACTATAATAATGCATGCCCCCAACCAGTTAAAGGAACTGTTGAAGCACCATACCACTTCTGGTGCCCCCATAATAAGTAAACAAACTTTTCTTAGAATGGTTCCTGCCTCGTCTCAGCTACTAGCAGATTCAGAAGCTCCTTCTTGGGAGCTTCTGTTAGCTCAACTAAGCTAACTAAGCAGCGCCAGGTAAGCAGTCAAACTGTGAACACCAGGTAAGCAGTCAAACTGCTTGACAACTTACAATGGGGAGAGGCAACAAAGCATTCCTGGCATAGGAACTATAATAAATAAAAAAATAAAAAAAATAACTACCTATCTCTCTCTCATATAAACAAACAATTAATGGTTTAATGAATAAAATAGAAATAAAAAGAAATATTTCTCTCTCTCTTATATAAACTTTTCATATATGAAAAACAGGCTGCAGTTTTCAAAAAAGATGAATAAGTTAATCAAATTTAACACAAAGTACTTTTAAAAAATATATATTTTATTAGAATATATAAAAACTACATCAAAATAGTACAGAAAAAAACTAAATAATACAGGAAAATAACACAAAGAAAAAGTTATACATAATCAAATTCATACATGCTCATAAAAAATTGAGAGTTTCTTTAACTACGTTATATAGATCAAGACAAAAAGGAGTTATGGGGGTTCTAAATCTAATTCATTATTGTAACACTTCTTCTATATCACAAACCTTGTTGTATTGTTCTAAACCAGAATTGGTGCCATGGGTTGATATAGAAGACACTTATCTGAAAAGGGGAAGGGTATCCTGGTTCTTATGGTCAACATCCGAGCTACCTAAATTTCTGGTTTTGTTACCGACTACTAGTTTTAAAACATGATTAATTTGTGAAGATACTTCAACCAATCTTGCAATATCCTGATTTAGATATTTCAGGCTGGCGAGACTGTGGGGAGATTGGCTCACTATTACATATCTGGTGGAATTGCAAAAAAATTTCTTGGGTATGGGAAAAATTATATGATCTTATTAAATCTAATCTTCAGGTTTGCAGTACCTTTTCTTTAGAGGTAGCACTATTAAATAATTATCCAATAACAATTTCCATGCAAAGTAAAAAATGTATATCCTTTTTTTTATGACTATTAAAACTTTTATTGCTAAACATTAGAAAAGAATGAAAGCTCCTTCATTACAAGCTTTAATAAAAATTCTCTATAATATATGTCAAATGGAACATATGGCATGTTCAGCTACTAACTCCTTGACCAAGTTCTGGAAAATTTGAGGTTCTGTATTAGAGGAAAGGGCAAGAGAAGAGGATGGCTGGCTGAGAATAAAATTAAGAATAAATCTGGATTAAGATGCAGAGACAAGTATTAATTGTATCATATAGGGCACTTAGAATTAAGAAAGATTTGGTTTATAATATAATATATCATAATAAGTCAAAATAGTACATTTCAGATCTAGATTTTTTAAACTGGATTTCGAGACTTGATTTCCAACCTTGATTTTTAATCTTGATCTCTAATCCTGATCTCTAATCTTGAGCTCTAATACTGATCTCTAATCTTGCTCTCTAATCTTCAGTTCTAATCTTGATCTCTAATCTTGCTCTTAAATCTCTGATCTTGAATTATATCCCTGATGTCTAATCTTGATTTCTAATTGTAATTGAAATATGCATATATATATATATATATATAAACAATATTTCATTTGTTTTTCCTTTGTTTTTTTCTTGTGCTTCTTTTTCTTTTCTCTTTGTTTTGTGTGTTATTAACACAAACTACTAACTCTTATGAAACATTTCTGTCATTTTGGGATCAACATTAATATAAAAAAAATCCACGTCGATCTATATTTTAAATACTGAATGATATTCATAATTTATTATGAAAGCACACTCTGGCTCCCTTGTTTTAAATTATATCAAATGTTAATAGAATTATTCATTACAAGAACCTTTTAAGTTCGGACTTCTGAGAGCTTTGCAAAAATTTAGCTATTATAGCAAACACATTTTAATATTTTGCATTAGAATGAGATGGAAATAGGTTATTTAGATCAGTAGACATGTGTACATATATTTATATTAGACATATATTTATTTGGTATGATGCCTAATCAGAAAACATATTTTCATTTTTAATTTACATTATGTGAATAATTGCTGAGTTTAGATGTCTTCCATCAATACTTCATTTGAACATTTGGAGCATCAAATTAGTGCTGATAAATGTTTTAGATTTTTTGAGCAATCAAACGCGTATTAATTTGTGGCTTGTTTTCCTGATGTCCTCAGAAAATACAGCCATGAAGGTCTGGATACCAAATGAAGGCAAAATGTTATTTATAGATAAACTTAAGCAAAAAAATAGTATATACACTACAAATGTGAAATAAGAACGTATAGCTGGAAGAATTCCCAGGTGTACCTCACAGACACCCAAGAGACAATATAGAAAAAGTAAGCGGGAAAACACCGCCACCTGGCAATTAGGATTGAAAATATATTTAAATTCGTCTTGACTAATTATTTTGTTATCGACACCTTTTAATAATAATGACTTAAGGTCCACCAAAAACTCAGAGGTAGGATTTTTTTCCAAGATTTGATACGTGTTTAGATCATGGAGGATGTTGTATGCTTCTTGTAAATAATACGATTTATTCATAATAACAACACCCCCCCCTTTATCAGCTTCTTTTATAATGATATTTTTATTGTCAGTTAAAGCTTTTAGAGCAGATTTTTCTTTTTGGGTAAGATTAGGTTTGAATTTATTTTCTGCAATTTTATTGAGATCCTCCTGTACCAATTCATTAAATACCTCTAAGAATTTGCTTTTAGCTGTCCATGGAAAAAAATTTGATTTTGGTTTTAAAGAAGTATGAATAATTTTAGGTTCTATTGATGTAACAACTGAATTGGTGTCTTTATATTCAACACTATTAGGGATAAGTTCTCTTTCCTTTTCCTTGAAGAATCTTTTTAAAGTTAATTTTCTTAAAAATTTTTGGTTGTCTAAATATAAATTAAAAGAATTACAATTAGAAGCAGGGGCAAATTTCAAACCCTTTTTTAATAATGATAGTTCTTGTATAGAAAGGACTGTATCAGATAAATTGAAAATGCCTTCAGAATCATTTAATTTTGTCTGTATGAAAGATGTAGAGGAATGTCTTCTTCCTCCATTTCTAGATGTGGTCTCTTTTTTATGGGGGATTTTAACATTTGGAACCTGTTTTGAGTATGGACTGAATATTGTGTCTGATCCAACCTTTGGTCTTGCTCCTTGTCTAAAAAAACTTCCTGATTTCCTTTAAAATATCTAGGATGGTTAGGAGATTTATTTGATCTAGTATAATTAGAATTATGAGGATAGAGTTTTGAAGCATATGAAGTTTTGGAACTATTGTCCGTATAGGTGTTGGAATGAAAATTGGAATTGGAATTAGAAAAACGTCGTCCAAAGGATTTTTTAGGACGGAAACTAGAAAATCTAGAAGTTCTATAATTTTGAATGGGGTGGTTTTCTGATTGTCTTTGGTCATTCTTAGATCTAGGCCAATTTCGTTGATTTCCCTTTTGGTAATCATCTTGGTCTCTTTTGAATTTAGTAGATTTAGTACTAGAGATCTTATCATCTACCACTTTAATCTTATCTTTCAGAATCTTATAGTTATTTTCTACTGCTTTTTGTTCTTTGTGTGTGGATATATCCATCTCCACTTTATTAATTTCCTCCTCTAATGTCTTTAAAGATCTTTTTTGATAATTAATTAGACTGATCATATATTGTTTCGAACATTCATCGTTGGCATTATGCCAATCTTGCATTAGGATTTGATCATCTAGGCCAAAAGCTGGAGTTTTTAAAACTCTTAGACCACGAGGGATAATATCATATGCTAAATACTGTTCTAAAGATGTAATTTCCCACCATTTACGGGTTTCTTTTTCAAATAATCGCTCTAATTGAATAAATTTATGATTCAAAGAACTATCTGAAAATTTGGAACCTCCTCGAAACAAAGCATCAACTCTTAGTTTCCTCTCATTTCTGATCTCATCATAAACATTATGTGAAGCCATTGAAAGTGAAAACAGTAGTGATATACAATAGTGAAGTAATAGATAAACTTAAGCAAAAAAATAGTATATACACTACAAATGTGAAATAAGAACGTATAGCTGGAAGAATTCCCAGGTGTACCTCACAGACACCCAAGAGACAATATAGAAAAAGTAAGCGGGAAAACACCCAGAATACGTATAAGTAAATATATGGATTAAACAACAACCTGATATAGGATATGCTCCATATAGTGGATTCTGTATAAAATTCAAAATGCTGACATAGCGTAATACAGTAAACAAGAAAAAAATATAAATATAGGTGAATATAGATGCACTCACAAAGGCACGTGAAATAAGGCTTTTCACCCTCTCTGGGGTAATATGAAGTATGATGAACGAACTGGAGAATCACCTCATCGGATATATGTAGATAAAGGAAATCAGAGATAGTGAAGTTTGTTATGAAAATACAAAATCACATTTATTGGTCACACTTACATATATGTAAATCATAAAAAGCATATCTCCTTATAACCTGGAACTCCCTCCAGTGTGGTCAGCGGTCCAGAATAGGATCCAACAGGAGTAGTTATGGGAAAAACAGCCCAAATACAAATAAATAAAAAATTGAGCAATAATTAAAACAATAATAAATGGTAAGAGTCCATATATAAAGAATCCAACGCGTTTCGTCCTGTAGGGGTGTAGGACTTCTTCAGGGATATATCAATACTTCTATTTTCCGGTTTAAATACTGCTGCAGATCTATACTTGATTGTGTCCATCTGTTTTGCAGCGTGCGTTCCATCCGTGGAACGCATAAAGGCGCGAAATGCTCCATAATTCAAGAGAAACAGTTCCGTATTATACCGCGCATGCGTGTAATGTACACGCATGCGCGTAATGAAAAGAGACCGAAACCTAGAAGGAACATAAAACAAAAGGCGAAAACATCGCCTGAGACACTAATAAAGCAAAAAACAGTAGGTATAAATTGCATTGGAGGATGTAGGTATATGAAAAAAGAGGAATAAATGAAAGGGAACTAGGTACAAAAACCAAATAGAATAAAAAAACTAATATAAAGACTAATATTAAAAAATATATATAATAATGAAAAATACATATATATATACAAAAACACATATAAATATACAAGATCCTATATGTGTAAACATACATCCTGCAATGCAATACATCCAAAAAAATAAGACCAGATACAATGTCCATATTGTGCAATACACATAAATACCCAAAACTTAAGATATATACAGAGATGAGAGGAAGGACACCCTGTATATATATATATATATATATATATATATATATAACTGTATATAGAAGAAAAGAGAATCTGCTATTAAATAAGACCATGAAGGTCTATTTCTTGGTTGAGTCCTAAATGTAAAGTTTTTAAATTAAAAATCCACAGAGCCTCCTTTCTAATTAGTTCCTGATTTTTATCCCCTCCTCTCCAGCCCATCTGGACTAGATCTATGCCGTATGCTAGAAAGGTGTTCCAACTGAATAAAGGACAAGAATTGCAATGTCTAGGGACACTGTGATCTAATTTATTTTTCTTTATATTATTAAAGTGTTCCAAAATTCTAATGTGTAATTTTCTAGAGGTACGACCAACGTATTGAGCTCCACATCCACATTGTAATAAATATATAACAAAAGTAGAGGAGCAATGAATATGTTTTTTAATGTTATAGACTTTTTTGGTATAGGTTCCTATAAAATCTGTAATTTTCCTTTTTTGATATTTACAAGTAGAACAACGGCCACAACTATAAAAGCCAGTGATAGGGGTCTGGAAGATATTATTACAAAGAGGAGATACAGGCAATAAGCTTGGTGCTAATTTATTTTTTAAGTTAGTGGATTTTTTATATATTACTGTTGGAAATTTTGGTAACACGTATTTCAAAATATCATCTTTCATTAGAATGTACCAATGTTTTTTCAGTATTTTTTCGACTTTTTTTGCTTGAGAATTATATTGGGTAATGAAGGCAAATTCAAATTTATTACTATTATTTTTGTTTGTATTTTTACATATAAAGTTATTATTTACATTGTGTTGAAAAATAGTATGATCAGGAGAGACTTTTGTTATTTGGTCATTAACATTTTTGTTTGCCAAAAGATGGGATCTATCTAAATTGGATATTTCCAATTCCGTAACTTCCATATTTTTGGCATCATAACCCTTTTCTATATATCTTTGTTTGATGATTGTCGATTGCTCTAAAAAAACTTCTTTCTCTGTACAGTTCCTCCTAAGTCGGGTAAACTGACTTTTAGGAATATTTTTTAACCAAGGGGGATGGTGGGCACTTGAGCATTCAATCGCTGTATTACAGTCTGTAGGTTTGAAATAAGTTTTGGTTTTTAACTGATTGTGTTCTATGTATATGGTCAAATCCAAAAAATTAATCAAAGAATCACTGACCGTAGAAGTGAAAGTTAAATTATAATCATTATTGTTAATCTGATTCAAAAAAAGACTCAGATCTTCTGAGGTACCATCCCAGATGATAAGAACATCATCTATGTAGCGTCGCCATAGGACACATTGGGAACAACAACATATTAGGTTGGGAGATCCAACTGGGGGTGGTCTGGTCCTATGGCGACGCTACATAGATGATGTTCTTATCATCTGGGATGGTACCTCAGAAGATCTGAGTCTTTTTTTGAATCAGATTAACAATAATGATTATAATTTAACTTTCACTTCTACGGTCAGTGATTCTTTGATTAATTTTTTGGATTTGACCATATACATAGAACACAATCAGTTAAAAACCAAAACTTATTTCAAACCTACAGACTGTAATACAGCGATTGAATGCTCAAGTGCCCACCATCCCCCTTGGTTAAAAAATATTCCTAAAAGTCAGTTTACCCGACTTAGGAGGAACTGTACAGAGAAAGAAGTTTTTTTAGAGCAATCGACAATCATCAAACAAAGATATATAGAAAAGGGTTATGATGCCAAAAATATGGAAGTTACGGAATTGGAAATATCCAATTTAGATAGATCCCATCTTTTGGCAAACAAAAATGTTAATGACCAAATAACAAAAGTCTCTCCTGATCATACTATTTTTCAACACAATGTAAATAATAACTTTATATGTAAAAATACAAACAAAAATAATAGTAATAAATTTGAATTTGCCTTCATTACCCAATATAATTCTCAAGCAAAAAAAGTCGAAAAAATACTGAAAAAACATTGGTACATTCTAATGAAAGATGATATTTTGAAATACGTGTTACCAAAATTTCCAACAGTAATATATAAAAAATCCACTAACTTAAAAAATAAATTAGCACCAAGCTTATTGCCTGTATCTCCTCTTTGTAATAATATCTTCCAGACCCCTATCACTGGCTTTTATAGTTGTGGCCGTTGTTCTACTTGTAAATATCAAAAAAGGAAAATTACAGATTTTATAGGAACCTATACCAAAAAAGTCTATAACATTAAAAAACATATTCATTGCTCCTCTACTTTTGTTATATATTTATTACAATGTGGATGTGGAGCTCAATACGTTGGTCGTACCTCTAGAAAATTACACATTAGAATTTTGGAACACTTTAATAATATAAAGAAAAATAAATTAGATCACAGTGTCCCTAGACATTGCAATTCTTGTCCTTTATTCAGTTGGAACACCTTTCTAGCATACGGCATAGATCTAGTCCAGATGGGCTGGAGAGGAGGGGATAAAAATCAGGAACTAATTAGAAAGGAGGCTCTGTGGATTTTTAATTTAAAAACTTTACATTTAGGACTCAACCAAGAAATAGACCTTCATGGTCTTATTTAATAGCAGATTCTCTTTTCTTCTATATACAGTTATATATATATATATATATACAGGGTGTCCTTCCTCTCATCTCTGTATATATCTTAAGTTTTGGGTATTTATGTGTATTGCACAATATGGACATTGTATCTGGTCTTATTTTTTTGGATGTATTGCATTGCAGGATGTATGTTTACACATATAGGATCTTGTATATTTATATGTGTTTTTGTATATATATATGTATTTTTCATTATTATATATATTTTTTAATATTAGTCTTTATATTAGTTTTTTTATTCTATTTGGTTTTTGTACCTAGTTCCCTTTCATTTATTCCTCTTTTTTCATATACCTACATCCTCCAATGCAATTTATACCTACTGTTTTTTGCTTTATTAGTGTCTCAGGCGATGTTTTCGCCTTTTGTTTTATGTTCCTTCTAGGTTTCGGTCTCTTTTCATTACGCGCATGCGTGTACATTACACGCATGCGCGGTATAATACGGAACTGTTTCTCTTGAATTATGGAGCATTTCGCGCCTTTATGCGTTCCACGGATGGAACGCACGCTGCAAAACAGATGGACACAATCAAGTATAGATCTGCAGCAGTATTTAAACCGGAAAATAGAAGTATTGATATATCCCTGAAGAAGTCCTACACCCCTACAGGACGAAACGCGTTGGATTCTTTATATATGGACTCTTACCATTTATTATTGTTTTAATTATTGCTCAATTTTTTATTTATTTGTATTTGGGCTGTTTTTCCCATAACTACTCCTGTTGGATCCTATTCTGGACCGCTGACCACACTGGAGGGAGTTCCAGGTTATAAGGAGATATGCTTTTTATGATTTACATATATGTAAGTGTGACCAATAAATGTGATTTTGTATTTTCATAACAAACTTCACTATCTCTGATTTCCTTTATCTACATATATCCGATGAGGTGATTCTCCAGTTCGTTCATCATACTTCATATTACCCCAGAGAGGGTGAAAAGCCTTATTTCACGTGCCTTTGTGAGTGCATCTATATTCACCTATATTTATATTTTTTTCTTGTTTACTGTATTACGCTATGTCAGCATTTTGAATTTTATACAGAATCCACTATATGGAGCATATCCTATATCAGGTTGTTGTTTAATCCATATATTTACTTATACGTATTCTGGGTGTTTTCCCGCTTACTTTTTCTAAAATGTTATTTATGAATCAATATATATGCATAGTTGTGCCTATAAACGTTAACACTTTAAGAAACAAAGATAGTTTGCTAGATTGCACCCAATATGTTATTATTTTAAGTATGTATTCACTTATTACTTACACCTTATGTTTATTTTTCTTATTCATCTTCTCCTTTGCTTTATTATTATTGGTTATTAGGAAATATTGCAAAGATAAGTATATAAAACATTTTAACAATCTAAATATAAATTGCAGATATATATTACATAGTTACATAGTTACATAGCTGAAAAGAGACTTGTGTCCATCAAGTTCAGCCTTCCTCACATTAGTTTTTTGCTGTTAAACCAAAAGAAGGCAAAAAACCCTAGTTTGAAGCACTTCCAATTTTGCAACAAACTAGGAAATAAAATTCCTTCTTGACCCAAGAATGGCAGTCAGATTTATCGTTGGATCAAGCAGCTATTACCCTAAATTTAAAAATTATATCCTTGAATATTCTGTTTTTACAAGTATGCATCTAGTTGCTGTTTGAACATCTGTATGGACTCTGATAAAACCACTTCTTCAGGCAGACAATTCCACATCCTTATTGTTCTTACAGTAAAAAAAAAAATTTTTTCTTTGCCTTAGACAAAATCTTCTTTCTTCCAGTCTAAACGCATGACCTCGTGTCCTATGTAAAGTCCGGTTTGTGAATAGATTTCCACACAATGGTTTGTATTGGCCTCGAATATATTTGTATAATGCTATCATATGCCCTCTCAGGCAACGTTTTTCTAAACTAAAGAGGTTTAAATGTGTTAACCTTTCTTCATAGCTGATATGTTCCATTCCTTTTATTAATTGTGTAGCCCGCCTCTGCACTTTTTCTAGTGCCATAATATCCTTCTTTAGAACAGGTGCCCAAAATTGCACAGCATATTCAATATGTGGTCTTACCAGTGATTTATAAAGAGGCAAAATTATATTCTCATCCCAAGAATGAATGCCCCTTTTCATGCATGACAATACCTTACTAGCCTTAGCCACTGCGGATTGACATTGCACATTGTTGCATAGTTTGTTGTCTATAACAATTCCCAAGTCCTTTTCGTGTGTTGTTATCCCTAATTTGCTTCCATTAAGGGTATACGTTGCTTGTGCATTCTTTACGCCGAAGTGCATAACTTTGCATTTTTCAACATTAAATTTCATCTGCCATTTGAGTGCCCAGTCCCCCAGTCTATCTAAATCCCTTTGCAGCAAAGTAATATATTGCTCACATTGTATTACTTTACAGAGTTTTGTGTCATCTACAAACACTGAAACATGAATTTCAATGCTTTTTTCAAGATCATTTATAAACATGTTAAATAGAAGGGGTCCCAGAACAGAACCCTGAGGGACACCACCTGCCACATCTGTCCAGTTTGAAAATGTACCATTAATTACAACTCTTTGTACTCTATTTTTAAGCCAATGTTCTACCCCAAAACAAGCATTTTCATCTAGTCCGATTTATTTTCTTGAATGGAACTGTATCAAATGCCTTGGCAAAATCCAAATAGATCACATCTACTGCAACACCCTGATCTATACTTCTACTTACTTCTTCGTAGAATGCAATCAAGTTAGTTTGACATGACCTGTGCTTCATAAAACCATGCTGATTTTTGCTAATAACCATGTTCTTCTCAAGGAATTCTTGAATATTATCCCTTAATAACCTTTCAAATACTTTTCCAGCCACAGAAGTTAAGCTCACAGGTCTATACTTTCCAGGCAAGGATTTTGAACCCTTTTTGAATATAGGAACCACATCTGCCTTCCTCCAATCCTCCGGAACACTTCCTGAAAGAAAAGAATCTTGAAAGATTCGCTTATTTTTACACTTAGTTCCTTAAGTACTTGTGGATGAATACCATCATGCCCTGGAGCTTTGTTTATATTAACTTTATTTAGTTGCTGCACAACCTTTTCTTGAGTTAACCAATTACAATTATTCCGCAAGTTTTAGCAGCAATCATTTGCACATCTAATGCCATGGGTTCTTCCTTAATATATACAGAGGAGAAACAGTTATTTAAAATTCCTGCCTTTTCCTGGTCTTCATTAACTAACACCCCCATTCCAGTTTTTAGTGTATCTACACTTTCATTTTTATTTTTTAGAATGTATGTACTTTGGGGTTGGTTTTGCTCTCTTTGGCTATCATTTTTTCATTTTCAAGTTTAGCAAATCTAATCGCCTTTTTGCACGCATTATTGGCTTCCTTATATCTTTTATAGGATGCATCTAATTTGTCTGATTTAAATGCTTTAAATGCCATTTTCTTCTTTTTAATCTCTTGTTTTACTTCTCTACTAAGCCACATCGGTTTCAATTTGTTTCTTTTATATTTTTTACCGAATGGTACATACTAAGAAATGTACCTTTCTAATATTTGTTGCAAGATGTTCCATTTATCCTCAGTGTTCTTTTCACTAAAGAGTTTATGCCAGTCAATATATTGTAAAGCTGCCCTTAACTTATAGAAATTGGCGTTTTTAAAATGATATCTTTTAGTATACCCCATGTGCTTTTGTTTTCTTGAGTTCATTTCAAAGGACTCTATATTGTGATCACTATTTCCCAAGTGCTCACCTACTTGAATGTTGGTCAAAAGATCAACGTTGTTTGCTTTAACCAGGTCCAGACAAGTGTCCTTTCTAGTTGGTGCTTGTACAAGTTGTGACATGAAGGTGTCATTTAACAAGTTCAAAAACCTAATTCCCTTTGCTGAGCTACTAGTCCCTCTGTCCCAATTTATGTCCAGGTAATTAAAATCTTCAAAAATAAAGTGTTACCCAGATTTGCAGCTTTCTCAAATTGCTCAAACAGCTGTTGTTCCTCATCAATATTAACATTAGGTGGTTTATAACATATCCCAACCAATAGTTGATTTCCTTCCTTTTGCCCATAAAGCTTCTACATTTTCCTTATCACATTCCACTTGCTTAAGATTTGGCTTTAACTCATGGTTGACATACAAACATACCCCACCACACCTCTTGTTTTTCCTATCCTTCCTAAACAACATATACCCATTTAAGTTAACTGCCCAGACATGTGTCTAATCCCACCATGTTTCAGTTATGCCTATTATGTCATTGTTTAGTGTATGCTATTGCCTCTAGTCCCCCATTTTGTTATTTAGGCTCCTTGCATTATTAAGCATACATTTAATATCATGAGTCACTTGTACTTTTTGTGAATTATTAACATTACATACCTTCTCTGTTCTGAGCTTGCCCCTCCCACATCTCCACCCCCTTTATACTGAGCTAAAGCCCATCTCCTTTCTGACCTATCTCTATTTTGTAGATTGCTATGACCCGCACCCCTACTACTAGTTTAAAATCTCCTCCAACCTTCTAGCCATCCTATTGTATAAATCCAAATACACACACATATATATATATATATATATATATATATATATATATATACATGTATGTGTGTGTGTGTAAAAATTAACCTAAAGATAAAAAATATATATGTTAAGATAAGTATAACATATTTTAAAATAGGAATGTAATGCTTTATTGCGTGTGTGTGTGTGTGTAAATATATGACACAATTTGAAAATATAAATATAACTAAATTAGTACAGAATAGTGAAAATTGTAAAACAAAAAGTTTTCATTTTAATTAATATAATTTTGACACAAGTAGTTCAATATGGTTTAAAAACTTTTAATTTATACCTATTTCACTTCTGCACAGTTTTCTTATTTATGATATTTTACTATGATGTAGCTCTGTATAGCAAACAGAGCCATGTAATTTTATTTGTTGTATATAAACTTGTAATTGTTTTCCAGTATTAATTTCAAAGAAATGTTGTGGTATATTACTTTTCCTGTAAAGGTTTGTGTTTTTAATAAAGTCTACTACAGGCAAATATCCAAGAATTGATTTTGTAAAATCTACAAATTCTAGAATTATGTGTATCAATTCTAGAATTTTGTGTAATTCTATAATTATGTGTATCACTTTGTTAGATGACCATAAAAGAAGCATGCAGAATGCAGTTTGAACAATTTCTATTTTCTAAAATGTCTTATTAGTCCATTGTCTGTTTACAGTGTAAAAAAAACAGTTAGTTTTCTCCCTTTAAAGAGCAATTCGAAGCTGCTTCATAACTTATTTACTGGGATTAATCACTAAAGACCAGATCTAGGCTGGATTAATAAAAATAAGTTAAAACTGCCACATGAATATTTGCATTTCTCATTCGGTTCCATCAGTGTCCACTTTGAATCCAGTAATTCTTACATGTGCATCCTTTGTAAACTGACTTTTTATTATTAATTATTATTAAAGCATATGTCAAGGAGTAATTTGACTCAAAATAACAGAAACCAAATACCCAAAGCAAATTGCAGTAGTGATTTTCAAATAACATAAGTGAATCGGAGTTTTTAGTTCTCCATTTTCAATTAGTATTCTGTGGACAGTTTCCTGCAGGGATCAAGAAGTAGAAAATGATAATCTTCACAAATGAAGAACTATATCAATCACTTTGCAAAGACTGAATTTAATGAAAAATATTTTTATTTTATTTAACAATTAAACTGATACTACTTTCGTCAAATAATTTTTTAACTAATACTTTCTCATTTCTCGTAGTTTTCACTGTGATAAAGATATAGAACATATTTCTGCAAAGGAGGTAAGGTTAGCATTATTGACATTTGGAATGATCAACGTTACACTGAAACAGGTATCCCAGTGAATTTGCAGCTTTCTATCCACAGCTTTCTCTGCAAATCTTCATTGTAGGACTTGTCTGCAGATTTAGTTTTTTGACCATTGTAGAGATAGCAACCCCCAACTCCTTCAAGTTCAGGTGATACTGAAGCATAGACTGATGTAGCAGCACCTTCTTCTGGAGTCTGTAAAATTGAATACATTGAATAAATTAAACAATATTCTAAATAGATTATTAGAGTTGGTGAATGATAGATAGACAGACAGGTAGACATACGCAGATGTCTTTGCAAGCATATTTGAGAAAACAAACCACAAAAAAAAGGGCAATTCACTTAAATTAGAAAATTCAAAGTGAATTTCAAATTTAAGGTCAAAACAGTTGAACTGGGAAAATTCCCCAATTTAGTTATGCCATCCGTTTGGCTACTGTGGCCTTAAATTTAAAAATTCACTTTGAATTCAATTTGAATTCTCACTTTAGTAAATCACCCCATAAGAGTCAAAATGCAACTTTCCTAGTGATTGATGGTCACTGAGTATATTGTGAATATAAATTGGATTTTATAGAGGCATGGGAAGGGCACACTTGTTTTCCACGTCTTCCTAAACAGTAATTAAATACATTTGATAAACAACTGTCCAGCTTACCTTGGCGTCCGTTTAGAGAGGATCATAGGTTGAAGTTTATTTTAAAACTTTTAAAAGCCTACTTACAGCCAATTAGACTCATTATATGTCATATTGCCCATGATTAATTTGTCTAATCTGGATGTCTGTGATAGTCTGAGACAAACTAAGCGATCCACGGTGGACAAAATAAACATAGATAATGAGGAAGTATGCATTCTCCATTATCAATGCAGCGAGGGAGGAGGTGGACTCTGGGTACCAGTGCCAGCTTTTGACAAAATACTTATCAGTTTCATATAGGCTAGGGTAGATCACTTAGATGCTCTAGGCAATATAACCACTACACCAAGATGCCCTGC
>OW240912.1:94794132-94859926 GCA_933207985.1 Pelobates cultripes | reverse complement strand
TATTTGTAATACTTATTTAATACTGATATCGATTTCTTATTTTGTAATAATTGTTTATTTGCTTATTAGGCATTCATTTTGTATTATATTGTGCTCAGTGGTGTATTTTGACGGAACGCGGACACCCCCTAATTTAAATTTACCCACCCCTTCCTGTCACGGCTACACCTCTTCCTGTTAAAGACTAACACATGCTTTGACTTGACATACACACCCACTCACTGACCGGCACACACTCTCAGATACACTGACGTACACTCACTGACAGACAAACATACCCACACACTCACTGATTTGACACAATTTGACAGACACACACAATCACTGATTTGACACACACAATCACTCAGACACGCACTGAAATACACACGCATTGAAAGATACGCACACACTCACTGACAGACACACATACGCTGACAAACACACATTGACAGACATACACACACTCACAGGCATACACTGACACAGATTGACAGACATATAAACACACTCACAGGCACACACAGATAGACATACACACACATTCACTGACAGACACACACATTGACAGACGTACACACACATTCACTGACAGACACACACAAACTCACTGACAGACATACACAACTCACTGGCAGAAACCCTCATTCGCTGACAAACACAGTCACTGACAGACAGTAACACTGACAGATTTAAACACACATTCACTGACAGATAGGCAGACACATACACACACATTCCTTGACAGACAAACAAACTCACTGACAGACACACTCACACTGACAGATATAACAACACATTCACTGACAGACAGACAAACACACACACACACACATTTCCCCCCACAAAATTCACAAATAATTATTTACTTTTATTTTAGTTTAAATCCATCCAGCCTCCCTAACCTTGGGAGATCTGGGCTGGCCGCAGGGCAGGCAGGAATGCAGGAGGGCAGGCAAGGGGGACAGGTGGGTTCGCAAAATAGGCGGCGAGGGAGCTGTGATCTTCCTGTGCAGCTCCCTCACGCACCGCTTAGTGATGCTGGGCAACGGAGTGACATCATATTCCATCTCCCGGCATCACTGGGAGACTGAATATGGGGAGCTGAGCAGGAAGAGCTCACAGATCAGCGCTCCCTCGCTGCCAACCTGTAACAGAAACTGTGTGGGCACTCCAGGAGGGGGGGGCTGAAGGTTTTAAGGGTGGCTGGATAGCCAGACGGCCAGCTCTTGGGTCCCCATGAGTCAAGGCTATCAAAATATTTGCCAGGGCACTTGGGGGGGACGACATTTTTTGCTGCCCCCTGGAAAGTACCGCCCAAGGCAAATGCCTTGTTAGCCTTGTGCTAAATACAGCGCTGATTGTGCTGTTAGTATACAAAAGCACCCATGGACTATTGGCTTAAATGGATACTGTATGCACCAAAACAACTTTAGTACCTGCAGACTCACTGCTCAATTTTCTGCTATTTAGGAGTTAAATCACTTAACTTCTACATGGTGTTCTACAGCTCTAGTCACACCTCCTTGCATGTGATCTAAATAGCCTTTCTAAACAATTCCTGTAAAGTGATCTAATGCTTAGACGTCTTTTATTGACTAAACGCCATTGACTTCATCAAGCTGAAGTTGTTTTGATGCCTATAGTATCAAATTAATTTGTGATAATGTCCATTCTGCGTTGGTGATGTTGGGATCGAATCATGTGACTTCACTGCTACCAATTTAAAAAAAACTTGCCCGGGAATCTCTTCTATCTCATGTCTTCATTTACTGTTTCTCACCTCACATGTCCTATCCTAATCACATACTTCTTTGAAGTTCCAAAGCAGAACAAAATCACATTAATCCATTGAAATTTAATCTTTCACACCCACCTTGAAGCATAAAGAAAACAAAGACTGCTTGGTGATGTCATAGAATGGATTAGATGAATTATACGGAGGCATCCCGCTCTCGGTTGTTAAAAAGATGAACAATATATGGACAATATTGATGAACAATATATGGCATATGACACATGGTCATGACTTATGTAACAAAACTATAGCTAAAGAAACCATGTGTGGAAAAGCTATGTAGACCATTACTGCTTACATAGGAATTAAGAGGTTTATGTCAGGATTATAGTTGATCTGGACACAGACTTGTATCACACCTAAAGACGAAGGATAACGTCTAACCGGAACTTAGAATGGCCGGACCTAACGTACTCGAGAATAGTCAAAATACTTTCCGAAGTCAGGGACACAGAATGAGACGCAACAATGAGGAAAGCCAGAAGTCAAGGATACCCGAAATCAGGGAAGTCAAAACAAAGCCAAAGTCAAATACCAGAAAAAACACGATCAGGAACACACTCTCGGATAATCAGCTAGTGGAAACCACGACAGGGCACTGGCAAAAAGGTAATTTGTGTTTAAATAACCCTCTTAAGGCTGTAATTGACTGTCTCCGAACTCTGACCCCAAAACGTGCATGCACGTCAATGACGTGACGTCGCACGAACATTGGCGCCATCTTTAATGTGGGCGAAGATAAGTTTATTATAAAATCCTGAACTGCAGCGGCCGGCGTTCCTAAGAACATCGCACCCGCTGGGGACCAGAATGGAGGGACACTGGGCAGCTGCCCACCATGACCAGGGTAAGTTCGAAACCTTTCTGTCAGCGTGGCTGTCTAGTTTATGTGCAGCCACGCCGACAGAAGAGCCGAGAGCCGTGACAGTTTGGTAGCAAATTGGTGCTGCTAATCAAATGCCCTAGATTAATTGATCATTAAGTGTGACCATTTCTATAAAAAGCCAAGGTTTTAGCAGATTGCTGGTCTGGAGCATTTAGGTGTGTGTTAACACAATTCCAAAGAGGACAGAGATCAGCAATGATCTTAGAAAAGCAAGTGTTGCTGCCTATCAAACTGGGAAGAATGTTAAGGCCATTTCTAAACAAGTTAAAGACTATCATTCTCCCATGAGAATGATTATTTAAAAGTGGAAAACATTCAAGACAGTTGCCAATCTTCCCAGGAGTGGATGAACTAGCAAATTCAACCCAAAGCCAGACCATGCAATGCTCAGAGAAAGTGCAAAAACAAGCAAACCAAGAATTACATCTCAGATTCTACAGGCATCAGGTACCATATTATTTTTTTTACTGTTGCAGAAGAAGAGTCATGGGGGGAGGATGGAAAGAGAATGAAAACCTGATGATTTAATTGATAAATTTAACTTTCCTAAAGAAGTGTGTTTTCAAAGATTTTTTGTAGGAGTGGAGACTGGATGATAGTCTAACAGGGACGGAAGTCTTGAAGGCGAGCATCAGATGTGGGAGTACGGTTGGAGCAAGGACTTGTAAGAAAGCACCAGAGTCTTAAATTGAGCCCTATATCTTACTGGAAGCCAATGTAGGGACTGACAGAGGGGGAGGTGTGGGCAGATAGGAAAATAAGCCTTGCCGCCACATTCATTATAGATTGCAGCACATACTGATACACACACTGACACATACAGATACACACCACACACATACCCTGTCAGGCATACATAAACACACACGCTGACCCATACAGATACACATACACTGACAGACATACAGATATACACACACACACATACTGATAGACATACAGATACACACACGCACACATACAAGTCACAATTTTAGCCACTTTCTTACCTTGTAGGTGCTGGAGGGTGGCTTCCATGGCTGGGGCTTATGGGTATAAGGGTTCTGCTCCTCCCCCTACCTCTCGTGGCTCTCCTCGCAGCTCATGACTTCCCCTCCCGCACCGCAGTTTTTATTGGAGCTCAGCTCCCAGCACTCCCAGAACATCAGAAGGGGTCCAGTCGTGCTATTAAAGCACAACGCATGACTGGGCCCCTTGTGGCACATGTCCATCGGGTGGCCTTGAGTGTATGGGCTAACAAATGGACCTGTACCTTTGCAGTTCCCAATCCGCCCACTGCCACCATAACGGATTTTTTTTTACGCCTGACCCCAGGGGCACTGAATTGTACCCCTGGGGGTACACGTACCATGGGTTGGGTACCCCTGCTCTAGAGAAAAGTACTGGCACAATCTTACTTTCTGAAAGGTGCAGCCTGTGCACTAAATATACATCAGGATGTATATCACTGTTATTTTTGTTTATGGTTTTTCATATATTTACTGTGTTCAGGTCACAGGCACACAGTTATGTAGGTTAGCCGGTCAATCACCTTCTAACCATTTTTATTGAGGATGGGAGCATGGATTACACCTTCAAATGCAATGGGGGTGACATTACAGGGCAAGACAATTAGTATCCCTGTAAGTATCTAGAAGAAAGAGTGATATATTTATTTCAATAGACTGATGGTAAATATTCGTAAAAATATAGAAAATGTGTATAAATTGCAAAGCTCGCCAGTAAATATATGTATATAATTAAAACTGTCATATATTTTAAATATATAAGCATGCTTAACATGTAATTTTTTTCATTTTAGAAATTGTAAGGGCACCCCAGGTATAGAAGGGGTTAACGCCGCCAAAGATGTCCCCTTCCCGAATACAAGTCAGCTACCGAATACTCCTAAACACCGAATAGGAAAACAAACAAATAATACCCCCCAAGTACGAGGTAAGGCTCTGTATTGAGGGTTAAGCAGGAATCTCAGCAGTCTGAGGGTTTATTGTCTTATTTGCAACTTTTCCCACAAGGTTACCAACCACATGGTTTTGTGGAACAGGCAATCAAACACAATACAATACAGTCAGACACTGTAAGGACACACAAACCCTCCCCTCTGCCTGTTATATAATTACTGAACACAATGGGTTAACTTAATTATCACAGGCATGAAAATATACAGTTTCATACAATATTTATAACTCCCCAAATATACATACAATCTCCATATTCTGAATCAGCATACTCCATATACAAACATTCAAAAAAATCATACAATTCCCTCCAGTGGTTTTAAAGTTAGGTGGAAGTTCTATTTGACCGACTGCAAGCATGGCTTTCCTGCCCAAAAGAGTTCCATAGATTTGGGCTGTTAAGTAACTGTAGTAAACTCAATTATCTCCAGGTACAGAAAATATCACCAAGTTACAACTGAAACAAGACACATTAAAATACATAACTAATTCTGTAGAACCGAAACCCCACATTTGACATATCCCCAGATTGCTTGGATCTGAGCGATCAATATAGCCGAACAGTGCTCAGATCCCACGAACACAGTCAAATCGCCATGGGGTTAAACAATAGCAAGGGCTGATGAGAGATTGAGGAGGGACAAAGCAGCCAGTTCCAACTGGTCTGGCAGTGTTCCTGGGCCAACGCCCTGCTGGAGAACACTGGGACAGGAAACGGGGGAGGGAAAAGGCACACCTTCCCATGGATTCAAAGGGGCAGAAAAAGTGTCCCAAAATCCAATAAGCCCAAACAGACTTTTTAAATGGCAATACTTCTCGAGGGGCCATAGTCACAAGGCAAGAGGCTGGCAATTAGTCCTTTCCAGGCACAAGTGGCAAAGGGTACTTCATCACAGTAATCTTACAAAAAACATAGATATAATTTTTCTGGTAATTTATAATAAATATATACTCCAAGCGTTCTGAAGATAAAGTAAAACATCTTGTACTGTCCTCTAATTCTATAAGCACAGGAAGTAGCAGTAAGAAAGTAAGAGCATTATTTGTACCATGCATATCAAAGAACACCGAGCTGCTAGGTATTAACTGTTCCAGAAAAAGCAGATCCCATATTGTGAATAAAGCTCAGATGCCAAATGAGAACCAATTTGTTCCATGCACTCCAAATCAGAGCTCTCCAAAGTACACAGAAATGGCTAATTCCGTTAGCAAGCCAAACAATAAACTTCTGACAATCCACAAAATCTGTTTCTATTTGGTCCAATTTTTTTTATGACAATAAGGACTCTAAATTAGCAATCTGTGCCAGCAGTTAGTGAGAGGAGTATCACAGTTTCAAGCACTGTCCTATGCATTTTTGGATAAAAAAAAAAAAAAAAGTATTTGAACTGATGAAAGTAAATCTAAAAAACAATGGTGTGTTGGAAAATAATACTAGGTTAAAATACATTTTCTTTAACCCCTTAACGACGAGTGACGGACGAGGTCCATCACTCAGGGGAAAGCGTTAATGACGAGTGACGGACCTCGTCCGTCACGCGTTAAAATTAACCCCCAATCGCCGCGGTGCCGGCAGACCAGCAGCAGCAAATCCCGATATCCCAGCCCATGTGATCACTGTGACAGCCAGTCACAGCGGTCACAATGCTGCTGGGATATCTGTGTGGGTTTTTGAAGTGGAGAGAGACGGATCGGTGCTACATTGTGTCCCAGAAGAATAGTTAAGTTATATAAAAAGTTCCTAATCCCTTTCCCCTTTATTTAAAAAAAAAAAAAATGAACTCTTTCCTTGCTGCTTGATCACTGCTAGCAGTGATCAATATACAGGTCACAGTACTTTACTGTGATCTATTTTTTTTTTTTATTTCAAGGGTTAAATTTTATGGTTTTTTTGTAACCCTAAGGGGTTAAATTTTATTATTTGATTTTATTAATTTGTGATTTAGTTATCTTGGTGGGTGGAATTTAGTGGGAATTAGGGAATAAAAAAAAAAGGTTTAGTTATTTAGTTAGAGTTTTGTTAGCTGTGTTAACTGTATTAACAATGTTTAGAAAGAATAGCGCAGAGGAGGCTTATGCCCTGTTAGCAGCCGACTCAGAGGTGACTGACACTGCCTCAGAAAGTGACGCAGGGGACGCAGAGGACAGGGACTATGTGCCAGATACTGCAGGACCATCAGGGGGAAATCGACGATTCCCCTAATGTTGAACAAGGCGCAGATGACTGGGTACCCTCTACTATTTTTCCCCCAGATATCCCAGTGTTTACAGCCAATCCTGGCATACAGGCTGACCTGTCTGGCTATAGTGCGCTGGATGTTATGCAGCTGTTTTTGGGGGATGAGATTTTTGGGGAGACAGTCACCCAGACTAATCTCTATGCGGAGCAGTATCTGGCATGCAATCCAGACTCTCTTATCTCCAGGAAAGAGAGATGGAACCCAACCAGTGTGCCAGAATTGAAACAATTCTGGGCACTGACCTTGTTAATGGGGCTAATTAAAAAGCCCACAATTAGGAAGTATTGGTCTAAACATCCTATTTGCAATACCCCCATTTTTGCCGAGACAATGACGAGGGAAAGATATGAAGACATACTGCGATTTATGCACTTTAGTGACAATATCAAGTGCCCCCCCAAAAGGTGATCCGCAGTATGATCTTCTTTATAAAATACGCCCTGTGATATTGCAGGCGAGGCAAGATTTGTATATGTCTTCTGCCGCCT
Source organism: Pelobates cultripes (assembly GCA_933207985.1). Taxonomy (NCBI): domain Eukaryota; kingdom Metazoa; phylum Chordata; class Amphibia; order Anura; family Pelobatidae; genus Pelobates; species Pelobates cultripes. Next base: position 94,852,577 of record OW240912.1, on the reverse strand, counting down.
CTAAGGATCGGGATCTGGCTCTGCTCAGGTGGTTGAAGTATTGGACTGCCGAGAGGTTGTCCATGCGGAGCAGGATGCCACAGTCGGAAAGTCCCTTCCGGTGTTGGTCCAAATCTAGCCAGCTGTTCCAGGCTTGCATGTGGAGTAGCCACCAACAAAGTTCTGTCCGCAACTCTCCCGATAGGGGTATCCAATGGTCATATGAGTGACCCAGACGCAAATGTTTTGCCTCCATTCGTAGCAGAGCTCTGTAGTGCAGAGGCCCCGGAAATATCGCCTGAGTCGAGGAGGAAGAAGGCCCACTATCCGGGTGAGGATTCGCAGAGGAGCCATTTCCGTGCGTAGAATACGTGGAATCGCTTTTCAGATGATGCAATCTTCGTGGCAGGTAGTCGGACTACGCAGTCCCTCAAGTCTATCTCGAAACCGAGGGACTGATGACAAGTGAAGGGGAAAGAGCTGACTTTTGTCTGTTCATCACGAAGCCCAAAGACTCCAGAAAGTACGTCTTTCAGCGCAGTCTGAATTCTGCTTCGTAGACAAGGCAACGGATGCCCCTGGATTGGAATTGGACCATTACTGGCTTCAGTAGCTTTGTGAGGCACCACAGAGCCGAACTGAGGCCGAAAGGCAGGCACGTAACCGACGACCCCAAACGAACCTTAGAAAGAAACGACTCATAGACGCCACTGGTACTGAACGATCCGAGTCCTTGAGATCGAGACGGGTGAGCCAAGAGTCAATCATTGGTCAGCAGGAGATCCCGGAGTAGATGTATACCTTCCATCATTGAGCCGGCAGAGGTTGATGACTGGCTGAAAGTCTCCCGACTTTTTTCGGACCAGGAAAATGTTGCTATAGAAGTCCCAATCATCCGGGGGGAATTGTATCGTGCTTTTGGCAAATAGAGAGCGAATCTCTTCATCTATGAAGAGTCAGTGTTCTCTTGAAACATGCAACGGAGGAGGTCTGGCGGTTTGTATGGGTTAGGAGTAGAACTCGATGGTATAGCCCTGAACCGTCTGTAGTGTCCAAGCTCTTCCGTGATCTCCAAACAGTACTATAGGATAGAAGGAGGGTGACTGTGAATAGGATCTGGGTCCAGTGGACCAAAATCGGCTGTTGGCTTGGCCCATCTACCGACCAGCCCTCCCAAAGACACCCCTGCCGAGTGGTGGTCTGAAGCCTTGCTTGAATAAAGGTTGGGCTTTGGTCAGTGTGGTGAACCGGTTGTCCTGTCGCTTAAACTCTGCTATAAAAGGCTCACCAAATAAGAGTCCCTTTGCCAAGGGTCCCAGTTCTTTGGAGCCCAATTCCAAGAGTTTTGAGTCCAACCTCAACAGTGCTGTCTTGCGTCTTTCTGTGCAGAGGGATGCATTGGCGTTACCCAGCATGCAGATAGAGCACCGGGTCCATTCATGGAAGTCACTTGGGTCCAACGGCGTGCCCTGTGAGAGAGTCAGATCCACAAAGAATAGTATCTTAGCCAATGGGTCTAGTAGATCCAACGGCTTGTCTTGTGCCGACTTCAGCCCCTTCTCGATGCCCTTCCTGGGGTCTGTGCCAGCCTGGGACATGAAAACCACTACTGTGGTGTCAAACTCCAGAGTGATAGTCACCTTGTCTGGGAGGAGGAGGGTATAGGCATGCCCGCACATCCTTGTCCAGTGGCTTGCGGAGCCAATAATGGATGAATTGTACCAGATGATTCAGCAGTGTCCATACCGACGACTTGAGGTGTTGTATAGTGCGTGGATTGAACATGGGTACCTCCATTTCGTCCAGAAAACCCTCCAGTGGTTTTGGGCGGAGGTATGTATGTACGTACACTTTTCCTGATATTCGTCACCTAGCATGGTTTGGATCACGTAGTTGGAGTCAGAGTGTGTTAGATCTTGCCCGTTCACTCTTTCAAAACACTTGGGCTTTTTCAATGGAGCTTTACCCCTAGACATGCTCCCCGTTGGGGACCTGGAACACTTCCCATGATGTTTGGGCCCTGTCTGGCTCCATGGAGCATCAGATCCCGGGGCGACATTAGAGTCTTGCGGCCCCATTTGCTGAGGATGGGGCAGGACCCATAGTAGGGCCTTTTCAACTGAGGCTGTGACTGTAGAGTTAATCATGGCCTGAAAGTCCTGCGTTGGTGGAGGTGTGTCTTTCATGGTGGTCGGTCTGCCTGTAAGAGGACAGCAGGACAGCGACAATCAGTGGGAGCAAGATACGTGGAGATGCACGCAAGGTGCCAGGCTCCTAGTACAACCTCAGATCACCCAGGGATCGGCTTCACATTATAGCCGTCAACAATGACGTGAAGAGGGGCTCCCCCTCTAGGTGTTCTAAAGAGGGTTTCCCTTAAGTGAATGGGAGATGTGGTAGTCTCAGAATCATGGGGTGATCCCCAGCTTAATTTCCTGTCCGAGTAATATTGAGGGGTTAACCTCGTAATTGTTGCCAAGGTGACGTATCTTCGAGGGGTTCACCCCAGTTACACGTCAAAGTTGTACCTCCGTGGTCAGCAATAAAACAGGTGTACACAGCATGTGTGATAGTTCTGCATGGTGCGATAATGTATCTCCAGACACCATAAAGAATGTAGGAGATCACTGTAGGGAATGTGCAGAACACCTATGAGGATATATGGGGGCTCACCCCAGGTGGTATGTCAAGAGAACCAGAGGACACCCACATATGGCAACTAATGTAATAAAAAAGGCACATTATATATGGTTGTTAAGCCCAACATGGTCCCACATAGCAATTACACCTCAGTGTATGTCAATTTCTGTTGTGTCAGCAAACAGCATGTATCAGACCAGCACGTATTGAATAACTTGTAGTAAGTACCTTAACTGTGGATGAGAATCAGTATTGCAGTCTCCAGTGATGAGTGTGGAGCCTCAGATACAGCTTGAAGGTAAGTATATTTAGTCCAGATCTCGGTAATACCGATCTGGATGGAAAAAAGAAATGGCCAACGTGAATCTCGCATCACTCGTGAGATTCAAGATGGCCGCCGCATGTGCAACGATCGGCGCAACAGGCAGTTTGCCGGACCCGCCGTTCGTGGAAATCTCTCGCTGAGCACACCCACCACCCACATACACCCTCAGCCATCCCCAAAGAAGTAAAAACAGGCTGAAAAGAGCGCGATCACGGCAAGAGGCAAGGGGCCAGGACAGTCCCAGGCTCCAGGAGAGAAGGGAGAAAGGGAGCAGGCCTCAAAGAGGGTTGTGAAAAGCAAGTAAAAAAGGGGAACAAGTATGAGCAGAACGGTAGTGGGGACAAGCTAAAAGAACAGCAGGGTAAATCCCTATATAGTACCAATATAGCACACTTTGTTTAAAGTGGAATAACACACAATGTGAGAACAAAACCTATAAATCAGTTTACCTAATAAAACAAGCTACAAACTGTAGAAAGATATATCAGCTAATAAAGCAATCTTAAATACCTATGAATCATTACAAAGAATACATAATAAATCAGACAAGTAACAGTAAACAGTCACAAGGACAAAATACTCTGACCTGTGAGAAGAAAGAGGAAGTGATGTGTCTGACAAGTCCTTTTGTATAACATTGAAGTGTTTTTTGATTGGTTGTTCTCTTATGATCTGTGCTGCTGGGAGTTTCAGAGTTATGCAAATATGAAGCCTCCTGTCATGTGATAAAACTTGTATTTTCTTAGCCCTGTTGAGTCAAGGATTTTGCTTATATAGTTGCTGATTAATAAGGTCCACACAGCTGTGGATTTAAGGTCACTGTTAATTTTTATTTTTTAATTTGACAATTTTTATTTCAAGTTCAATTCGAGAACAGAAATAAAGAGTGGTAGGGAAGGGTAGGAGCAATAATTACCGTTAAACAAGTTCAATTTCAATTATACAATTTTACATCATAGCTCTTTCATCTGTAGTGGCTTTCATAGTTACGTGAAGTTTCACGAAAATTCTGGTGTGCAACTAGGGGTCTTGACAATTGACAGTAAGGGTGGCTGTGCAATCTTGCACATAGTGCTGTCTGTTTTCGGGGTTCACCCGATTCGTATAGCTGTACTGAGTCGGCCGCTGAGGCAAATTTAGTGTTCCTTAAATGATTGTATTAAAGCTTTGTGTTGCTCTTGTTACTTTGTTCAACCTGGGCAAAGTTAATCTTGATGCGGTTAGGGTCTGTGCGTCTTGTGTGTATTCGTTGATGGTCCGGTTTGGGAAGTGTGAGCTCTGAACCTCCCGTCAATGTATCAGATCGTGTGTGTTCTCGTCTAGGGGGGTCGCTAGCTGCAGCTTTTCAGCTTTCCCAATTTGTCCACTAGTCTTTTTGGGCAGGTCCGCTTTCATCTAGCAGTCAATGAGACTCTGAGAAGTGTGATTAATTGGCTGTTTGATGCATTATGTTACGTTCTTAACTATTTCATCTAAATATGCGTGTTTAAGTTCAGTAAGCTGACTATGCGTCCTTCTAGTATGCGAAATAGCCTCTTTCTGGTTTTTGTCATGCCTGTGTTCCTATCTTTTGTCTTCTAGTGAGCCTGACCTTGCTTTTGTGTATCGCGTTGTTCATATGTGAGTTGTATTCACATCTAGTCGCCCTTATTTGCCATAGAGCGGCTGCCAATCTCCTGTCCTCTCATCAGTCTATGTGTGTCTTGGAGACTGGGTCTCTATGGGCCTATTCCTGTCCTTGCCTCTGTCCTTTTGGCCTTTGCCTATGGTGATGTAGCATGTTTATGTTGCTTTGTGTCATGTCTAGATATTGTATATCAGAGTATTCGGTTCCTCCCGGCTCCGACCTTCCCGGGCGTAAGTTATACTGTTGTTTGCAGAGTCCCTCGGAAAGTGATGTGAAGAAAATGGGGAGGGTAAAGGGGGGGGTGAGGATGACATGTGTCGAGGCGCGCCAGGGCATCCCGACTACGGTGTTGTGTGCTTGTGCCTCCCTAAGTTCTGTGTTGTGAGAGATAGACATACCATGGGGTCCAGATGTCAACATGCTTGGTGCCTCTCCCTAGTAGTTCTGCGTATTGTGCCTCTGCTGTGTGTATCTCCTCAACTCTCTGTAGCCATTCTGCGATGGTGGGTGGTTGGGTGTGTTTCCATCTGGCTGGTATTGATGCTTTTGCTGCGTTAAGCAGGTGTCTTAGTATCGATCGTTTGTATTGGGCTATCGAGCCTTCAGTGTAGTGTAGTAGAGCCATTTCTATGTTTAATTCTGGTATTTCTCCTAAGATTGTCGTCACTTCCCTTTTTATGTTTTCCCAGTATGGCTTAATCAGCGTGCAGTCCCACCAGATGTGCCGTAGGGTGCCTGTTTGAGATATCAGCTTGAAGTTGACCTCTTGATACCTTGTGCTTATGGAGCTTTTGTGCTGTAGGATTAATATCTGTTCCCATTGTGCCTCTGTGTATGTCCTATCTGTCAGCTCTTCCCATTGCCTCTTAAACGCATTTTTCCTCATGTGGTCTCCTGTGATCAGCTGCTGATAGATGATTGATACTCTGCCTTCCGCGTCAGTGTTGGTCACACATAGATGTTCAAACCACGTCTTCGCCCTGTGCACCGCTTCCCTGTTGGGCAGGTTGTAGTAAAAGTGCCACAGTTGTGCGTAGTGAAATCTGTGCCTCAACGTCTGTTGTGTTGCTGTGCTCCACTCTCGTAGGCTTCTCAGCCCTGTATTGCTCAGGGCCTCGGTCAGCGGTATGTAGTGTCTGTACAATGGGTGATCTATTGCCCAATTTTTGTGCCGCATCGGCCGAGTCTTGCCAGATATACATGCGGAGAGCCTTGTTCGTGCTCTCTATGTCTAGGGCTGCCCATAGTTTGTTTGCTGACGCTGTATGCCATTCCCGAATCCGCTGTAGCACCGTTGCCTGGTAGTATTTGCAGAAGTCTGGTAGTGCTAGTCCATCCCAGGCTCTGGGCAGGCATAATTTGTCATAGCTGAGTCGTGCTCTCTCTCCTCTCCAGATGTATTTTATGTCACTGTTCATTTTTAAGCCTTACCTTTCATTTTGCTGTCAGCCTGATTAGCTTTCACAAGCAAAGTTTAAAACTGCATGTATCTGCAAAGATGCACATACATATCTAGACTGCAAACTACACATAATTTTTTGTTTCTATAAAAGATTCAAGGATGTTAGAAGGTTTATTGTCAGTTTAACTTGTGGGAGACCTAAACAAAATTAATTTGTTTTCACAGCCTTCCTTTCCAGAATTGACTATTGCAACTCACTACTCATCGGCCTGCCAAATACCTGAATTGCCCCACTTCAGCTGTAATAACCGCTACCATTAGGCACATCTTACTGTCTGACCGCCACTCCCACAGCTTTAAGATCCAATTGTCATACAATTGGGTATATATGTTAATGTGTGGTTCTATACCTTTAAGAGGTGGATTCTATGTATATCTTAGATCAATATAAACTAGGAAATTATACAGATCAGGGCTTGATTATTGAGTCTGATCCTCGTACCGAACTCTTCTATTTCACCTACTTCCCATTTCGCGGACAATAGATCCTACTTATGGAAAGTGTGCATAAGGATGGAAAAGATTTTTCTTCATTTTTGGACTGACTACTTGTCTACAGACCCCTGCAAAGGCTAAAAGTGTTTCTCTTCCTTTCTGGACTGACTAACTGGCTATGGACCCCTTCAAGGGCTAAAAGGATTTTGCTACAATTCTGGACTGATTACCTAGTATCAGTCCTTGCATTACCACTCCTATCCCTCTCATCTTTCTCGGACTGCTTACATAGCTTTGACCCCTTGACATGACATATGGATTGCAGATTACAGTATATCTTTCTCAATGACCGGCCCGGCATATATTCTGTGCAGAGATAAACTGACATCCACTCTTCTTTGTTCACATAAGAGCCTTATTGTGAAACTACTAACTAAGGTAAAGTCAACATTTTACTTATCTACTTGCATTGCTCTTCCTTGCACAACTAATACAATAGAATTTATATTATTCTATAATTATATATTATTAATCTATTTCATTCCTTTATTGGAGTATCTGACACCAAATCAAACTACTAAAACTAACCAACGAAGCCCTCAATAACTCCACCCCTCACTACATTTCCCCTTTACTCAACATATACACCCATAGTCATTTTCATCACTCTGCAAGCAACCTTAAGCTGACATCTGCTGTTTACCGCACTGCTAACTCTCATCTGCTTGATATTTCAAGGGCTGCCATTCTTATTGAATTCCCTACCCAGTGTCATCAGACCCGACCCTAGCCTGCAGACTTTTAAGAAGTCACTAAACAAACCTACTCCTCCATCCATCTTCTTGGATGATGCTCCTCTCATTAGAATTGTCCTCCTTCAATTCGACATGGACAGCTATACAAATCATTGACTGACAACCTTTTCAGTGAAAAAAACACTGAGGATAAATAGAATGTCTGCAAACAAATATTAGAAATGGACACTTCTCAGTATATACCACCGGGTAATAGATATAAAAGAAACAGATTGAAACCAATGTAGCTTAATGGGAAGGTAAACCAAGAATTTGAAAATAAGAAAAGGGCATTAAAACATTTAAAATCAAACAAATGAGATATAAGGAAGCCAATAATACATGCAAAAATATGTTTAGATGGACTAAACTAGAAAATCGGTATGTGACAGCCAAAGAGAGAACAACTAAGTGCATCAATTCAAAGAAACCAGAAAACCAGTGTAGATATCAGTGTAGGTACACTGAATCAGAGATTAGCAGGTTAGTAAATGAAGACCAGGAAAAAGTAGAAATGTTTAATAAAAATGGCATGTTGTCCTTAAACAGTGTGTTAGCTTGTAACCTTTTACTTCCTTTCTGCTGCCCATTGCCGATAATGGCGGCGGAGCCTAATGGAGAGGGGTTGAGCCTAACACAGCATGTGTTGCCGATATGCCTCTTTGCACCCAACCAGGACTGGCCCTGGCAAGAGATATGCAAATGAATGTTGCAAAAAAACTTTCAGAAAAATTGTGATTGGATGACTCAAGAAAAGGCGCTGCAGGAACTAAGGAAAGTTAACCTAAATACAGTTCCTGGGCCTGATGGTATTCACCCACAAGAAGCTAAGTGTGGAATAAGTGATCCTCTGTTTTTAATCTTTAATAGGTCAGATCAAACTAACTTAATTGCATACGAAGAAGTAGGCAATTGATATAGTTCCACACAATTGTCACGGTTGCTAGTGTGGTCCAACACGCAGAAACTATGTAAACATATACATACAAAACGAAAGGAAACAAAAGGACAGAGCGTAAACCGGACCTTAGAATGGCCGGACTAATACGCTAGAGATAGAGAATGGTCAAAGGGAAAGCCGAGGTCATGGAAGCCAGAAATACTCAGATACCGTTTAAACAAGCCAAGTCAGGGGAACCAGAATTCAGAATAACCAGGGAAAAGCCAAGATCAGGATACCAGGAAGTAATATTCACAAAGATAAATGCACTCTAGGGAACCAGGAACAGGAAACCATGACAGGGCAAGGTATTGGGGTGAATTAGAGATTTAAATATCCCTCTCTAGGCTCTGATTGGTTACAGGGTGACCTCTGACGTCACGCGCACGTTCGTATAATTTTGGGGGATGGAGCCAAGGATGGACACGATCTCATGGTTGGCGCCATCTTGGATTTCCCGGAGCGGCGTGGAGGAACGGTTCCCGGCTCGCCGCTGAGCAGGTAAGCTCAGTGAGTTGGTGCGGTCGTGCCGGTCGGGCACGGACGCACATGACGGCTAGCCGGGGGCCGTGACAGTACCCCCCACTCGAAGACCGCTCACCAGGCGGGAAGGAGCCGGCTTGCGAGGAAAACTGTTGTGAAATGACCGGACAAGACGGGGAGCATGAACCTGGTCTCCAAGAACCCAACTACGTTCCTCCGGGCCATATTCCTTCCAGTCAACCAGATAAGATAGAACACCTCTAGAGAACTTGGAGTCTAAAATAGTTTGGACTTCGTACTCTTGATTATCTACTACCAAGCCGGAGGAGAAACAATCATTTTTGTGTATCGATTGTAAGTGAGGGGCTTAAGCAATGATACATGGAAGGAATTAGCAATTCTAATATGAGCAGGGAGTGCCAATTAATAAGGGTTTATACGACGGAGGACACGAAAGGGACCTATTAATCGAGGAGATAGTTTCATGGAAGGAACCTTGAGTTTGGACAACCAAAACCTGTCCCTCACTTGATAAACAGGATTGGCACCCCGTTTCTTATCAGCTTGAACTTTAGTACGTTTAGAGGCATTCTGTAATGCTGAATGAACAGAATCCCAAGTGTCTTGGATAGAAGTCAAACAGGTGTTTAATGCAGGATTATCAGTCCCTGAAAATGCAGAAGGTAAAATAGTGGGGTGATAACCTTGATTTACAAAAAATTGATTCTGACTCGAGGATTCGCATTATTTCTGGCAAATTCAGCCATGGGTAAGAGTTCGAACCAATTGGACTGATTGGCATCGATAAAGCAACGCAAATAGGATTCTAAAGATTGATTGGCTCTTTCTGCGGCGCCATTAGTCTGAGGGTGGTACGAAGAGGAAAATGAAAGTTCTATGCCCAACTGTTTACAAAAGGCACGCCAGAACCTAGAGATAAATTGGGTTCCTCTGTCAGAAACAATGTTTTTTGGTACTCCGTGTAAGCGAAAGATTTCCTTTATGAAAATGTGGACTAGATCTTGAGCAGATGGCAATTTTTTAAGAGGTATAAAATGTGCCATCTTGGAAAATCTATCTACAACCATGAGGATGGTGTTATGCCCATTAGAACTGGGAAGTTCCACAATGAGATCCATGGCTAAATGGGTCCATGGAGCATCGGGTATCGGAAGTGGCTGTAGCAACCCAGGGGGAGATCGATGAGATGTTTTAGAAACCGCACATATTTGACATGCCCCTACATAGTCTTTAACATCACCTCTGAGTGTAGGCCACCAGAATTTTCTGGAAATAGCAGAGAAAGTTTTATGTATTCCAGGATGTCCTGCTGTCAGATTATCATGAAACACTCCAAATACTTTCTTCCTTAATAAGGATGAAACATACCGTTGTCCTGGGGTTTCCCCACGGGTGCCTGAGTTTGATCTGCTATTATGGTACCAAAGAGTGGAGAAGATATTTCAGTAACTGTAGTAGCGATAAGACATTCTGGAGGTACGATCGGGGATACCTCTTGTTCAGGGGCTTCATCTGTCTCAAACTGTCTAGAGAGTGCATTTGCCTTGGTATTCTTTGTCCCGGGCCTGTATATAATTATAAAATTAAACCAGGAGAGGAAAAATGACCATCTAGCCTGTCGGGAGGACAATCTCTTAGCATCCCCAATATAAGAACGTTCCCACACTGTGAAAAAAGACACATAGCACTGTGATTGGATGGCTTGAAATCCATCCAATCAAAGTGCTCTGTGTCATTTTACACAGCGTGGGAACGTTCTTCTGAATTTTCCCACGCTGTGTAAAATGACACAGAGCACTGTGATTGGATGGATTTCAAGCCATCCAATCACAGTGCTCTGTGTCATTTTACACAGCATGGGAAAGTTCTTTTGAATTTTCCCATGCTGTGTAAAATGACAAAGAGCACTCTGATTGGCTTAAACCCACCAATCAGAGTGTTCTTAGCCTAATTGCAGGGCGGGGCAAGGCTTTTTTGCGCTCGGGATTTTTATTTTATTTTAAAGTTCGACGGTTATGATGTTTTTTTATTTGGCCTTTTTTGGGGCTGAAAAATTAAGATTTGAGAAAAAAGAAGACGTCGAATGGTATGTTTAATTTTACTTTACAGGTTAGTTATTTTATTCTCCCCTATTTTTTAGGGTGAGGGGGTAGTTAGGGGACTTTTTATTTGGGTAGGGGGGTGGGTGACTAGGGGCTTGGGGACCCTTAGTCACCTTTGATTTGGGGGGGGTGAATTTGACTTAGGGCCCCCACCCGCCGCCCAGGGGAGGGGGGTGCGGGGGACGACAGTAGGTCCCCCCCCTCATTATCTTTATGGCCCCCACCCGCCGCCCAGGGGTGGGGGCCGGGGGTGGGGGAGGACAGTAGGAGACATTAGGTCTCCCCACTTATTTTACTTTAGGGCCCCCACCCGTCGTTTAGGGGTGGGGGCCAATAGTTTTTTTTTTTATGTTTTTTTTACAATGAGCAGCCACAGGCTGATTACTGTTTACTAGACATGCCTTTACTCGCGTTATAGCGAGTAGGGGCAGATCATTTACTAATACTAAGTAATCTTTACTTAGTATTAGTAAATGTGGCTGAAAGACCAATTTAGGTCTTTCAGCCTTTTAGTAGATAACTCCCTGATACCGTGGGAATTAGGGAGTTATCTACTAAGCGGCTGCAAGATGCAGCCACAGCACGAATAGGATCAGAGTTTCATTCATTCGAATGAAATTGCGATTCGAATAAAATGCCGAATTGCGTTCTAAAACAAACTAACATACTGTTCTCATTCAGTTAGAATGCAATTCGGCAGTTTCGTGTAAAATGACAGGAAGCATCGTGGGCACACAGAGGAAAGGTAAGAATTATGGGAAAATTGCTCTGACCAGCGGAAATGAAGCACACTTTGCTCCTCCGCTGGTCAGAGCTGGTCAAGTGGAGGAATCCTCCATAAGGCAAAGAGTCCCTACTTTGTCTGAAAGAAAACTAAAGAAGACAGGAAGAAAAGAAGAACAGATCCTGAGAGAGGGGGAGAAGAGGAAGAGATTGAGGAAAGGTAAGTTCAGCATGACAGTGCCGCTTTAAGGGCGAGAACAATGGCCAGTAATTTCCTATTCCCGATGTCATAATTTCTCTCTGCTGGAGTTAATTTTCGAGAGAAAAAGCCACAGGGATGTAACGGCGCATCAGGACTCTCTCTTTGAGACAGAATGGCTCCTACTCCTGTCTCTGACGCATCAGGACAGGTGCTGAAGCAAATAAAGATTTTAATCTTTCAAATGCCTCCTTTGCTTCTTTGGACCATAAATTACAATTTGCTCCTTTCTTGGTTAGGTTGGTAATAGGAGCGATTACTGATGAGAAAACTTAATAATTTGCAAAGCCTATAAAGCGTTGTATAGCTTTAAGGCCTTTGGGTAACGGCCATTGCAAGACTGCTTTCAGTTTGTGTGGGTCCATTTTGAAACCAGAAACTGTATCTCAGCCTGGTCAAACTGGCATTTTTCCAGATTACAGTATAAGCCATTTTTTAACAGGGTTTTTAGTATGATTCTCACATGTTCGTGATGAGTTTCTAGGTCTGGGGAATAGATGAGAATATCGTCTAGATACACTAGTATGAATATGTGAAGATATTCTCTAAGGACATCGTTAATCAAGTCCTGAAATACCGCTGGGGCGTTGCATAGGCCAAACGGCATGACCAGGTATTCATAATGTCCCATTCTCGTATTAAACGCGGTCATCCACTCATGCCCTTCCTTAATTCTGACTAGGTTGTATGCGCTCCTCAAATCTAGTTTTGTGAATACTCGGGCACCCCTCAACCTATCAAATAGCTCAGAAATAAGGGGAATGGAATAGGCATAATTTTATTTAGACTCCTATAATCAATACAAGGGTGTCGGTCTCCTTCTTTTTTAGAAATGAAGAAGAACCCAGCCCCAGCAGGTGAAGAGGATCTTCTTATGTGACCCTTTTTGCGAGCATCCTTAATGTATTCTTCTAAACAAAGGGTTTCTTAAGGAGAAAGTGCATAAACTCCTCCTTTAGGGGGCATAGTGCCAGGTAACAAATTAATGGCACAGTCGTAGGGCCTATGTGGAGGTAATACCTCCGACTGAACCTTGTTAAATACTTCTTTTAAGTCCAAATACTGCGGTGAGATTTCTGTGGTTAAGGTAGGTGCTATAGGTACATTGATGGTACCGATTCATTTAGGCACCCGTTTTAAGCAATGACCTCTGCAACTCTTTCCCCAACTCACAATCTCGCCTTCAACCCAATCTAGACATGGATTGAGTTTCTGGAGCAAAGGAAAACCGAGTATTATTGGACATGTAGGGGAAGATATAATTTGAAAAACCATTTCTTCAGAATGTAAGAAACCTACTGAGACAGTGATTGGTATAGTTTCGTGTGTGATGAGAGGTTGAGTAAGATGTCTCCCATCGATAGCCTCAACTGCTATGGGTCTGTCTTTCTGCCTTAAAGGCAGAAGATGGTTGGCAGAAAATTCCTTTTCAAGGAAATTCTCCGCTGCCCCAGAGTCAATCATGGCCTCACACTGAACAGTAGTTTTCTTACAAAACAGAGTGATTGTTATAAGAAAGCGGTTCTTAGTCAATTTAGGGGACATATACATCACACCTAAGGTCGGTCCCCGAACGTGCCTTAGGTGTGCAAGTTTTCCGGCCGAACCGGACAAGAAAACCTCTGATGTCCTCTTTTGCCACAATATAGACAACCCCTCGTTGCGTCTGTATTGTCTCTCCGCCTCAGTCGGTTTGGTAATGCCAAATTGCATGGGTTCGGCTTCTGCAGGTGGAGCATGACTAACAGTCACTGGGTTAGAGAAACGAGGGGATATAGACAAGTTTGTATGTCTAGTACGCTGTTTGTTTTTCTCCCTCTCTCTGAGCCTGTTGTCAACGTCAATCATGTATGCAATAAAATCATTAAGATTAATCGGAAGGTATCTGGCAGCGGTTTCATCTTGTATATTTTCCGCTAAACCTTCCGAAAAAGCAGCCACCAAACCACTATTGGTCCAGTCAACCTCAGAAGCTAATGTCCTGAACTCTATGGCGTAATCGGCTACAGAGCGGGTGCCTTGTTTTATTCTCATTAAGGCTCTGGCAGCGTTTTTCTCTTTCCCTTTGGCTCAAAAGTGGCTGTAAATGCTGTTAAAAATTCATTATAATCATGGGCAACTGGATTTCTACTCTCCCATAAGGGATTGGCCCAGGTTAAGGCCTTGCCTCTTAATTGGTTCATAAGATAGCCAATCTTTGACCTATCTGTAGGGAAGGAACCAGGGGAAGCCTCGAAATGATATTCAATTTGGTTAAGGAAACCTCTGAATTCTTTAGAATCTCCTCCAAAACGAGGGGCAGGTGAAAGGGTTATGGATGGAGGTTTATATACTACAGGTGCAGGTATAGGTGGCGGAACTACAGGTGGTACTGGGGGTGCCTCCAGGTAAGCAGTTCTCTGGAGCAATGTCTGGAACGCTTGGGCAAACTGATTTAACCTGTGGTCCATATCCTCCACCCTGTTCTCACAGGCTATCAAATGTTTACATAGTTCTGCAGGATCCATGGCCCTGTCGTAATGTCACGGCTGCTAGTGTGGTCCAACACGTAGAAACTATGTAAACGCGACAGGGCAAGGTACTGGGGTGAATTAGGGATTTAAATATCCCTCTCTATGTTCTGATTGGTCAGAGGGTGACCTCTGACCCCAGAACGTGCACGTGCATTGACGTCGTGACGTCACGCGCACGTTCGTATAATTTTGGGAGGTGGAGCCATGGATGGATGCGACCTCATGGTCGGCGCCATCTTGGATTTCCCGGGCTGTGACAACAATAGGTTTCTGTACAATATAAAAGAAATTGGTCTAGATTAAAATTTGTGTTGTTGGGTAGAACACTAGCTTAAAGATAAAATACAGAGACTTGTCATCAATGTTCAAGCTTGATAAAAGTGGTAAGTGGTTTCCCTCAGGTTTCTGTTCTGGGACCACTTCTGTTTAACATATAAACGATCTTGAAATAGGCATTGTAAGTCATATTGTAGTGTTTGCAGATGACACAAAACTCTGTAAAATACATTGCTGCAGATGGATTTAGATAGATTGGGACACTCAAATGGCAGATACAATGTAATGTAGAAAAATGCAAAGTTATGCACTTCATGGTAAAATATGCACAAGCATCTTACACCCTAAATGGTAGTGAATTAGGGATAACAGCACACGGGAAGGACCTGGGAATTGTTATAGACAACAAATAAGACAACAATATGCTAAGCCAATCAGCAGTTGCTAAGGCTATGGCGTAAGTTATTGTCATATATAAAAAGGTGCATTTATTCTCAGGATAAACATACAATTTTACCTTTTCATAAATCAATGGTAAAACCACATATTATGATACTAGAAAAAGTGCAGACGTGGGATACAAAATTAATAAAAGAAATGGAAGATTTTAGTTATGAAGAAAGGTTAAAAAAAATTAAATTTGTTCAGAAAAAAGGCATCTCAGAGAGTATATGATAACACTATGTAGATATATTCTGTACCAATACAAACCATAGTCTAAAAATCTATCCATAAACAGGACTATACATAGGACACAAGGTCACGCATTACAACTGTAAAAAAAGGAGATTTAGTCTAAGGCAAAGGAAATGTTTTTTTTACAGTAAGAACAATAAGAATGTGGATTTCTCTGTATGAAGAGGGGGTTTTATTAGAGTTTGTACAGATGTTTAAACAGCAACTGGATGAATACTTGCAAAAACATAATATTCAAGGTTATACTATTGAATATGTGGGGTAATAGCTTCTTGATCCAAGGAGAGATCTGAGTGCCATTCTGATATCAAGAAGGATTTTTTTCCTAGTTAGTTACAAAATTGAAAGCGCTTCAAACTGGGTTCAGGGCCGGTGCAAGGATTTTTGCCGCCCTAGGCAAAAAAAATGTTGCCGCCCCCCCCTCCCATATGTTCTGCCCACCATGTGACATCACAATGCCCCGCCCATATGCTCTGCCATATGGGCCAACGCCAGTCTTCACAAAGTGTCTTTTATTTGAAAAGACAGTGTGTTTACATTAAAAAGCCTACAGGCACAGGCTATAGACACCAGAACCACTACATTATGCTGTAGTGCTTCTGGTGACTATAGTATCCATTTAATGTGAGGTAAATTAGAGATTAGTGCCACTAATAATATATTGGATTGCCTACTTACCACCAGATGAGGACAAGAGGCTGATGATGGGCTCTGTCTGGCTCCACAGGTCTGGTGTAGAAGAGGCTCTCTGGAGACTGTTTTTAACAGTGCTCACAACAATTAACGAACAGGAAGCAGCTCCATTTTTTAGGGCCCCTTACACAGCTCAAGGTCTGGGCCCCCAGGGCTTGACCATGAGTATGCCTACAATGCCCACCCATAAATCCACCTACATTGCCCACCCGTGAGTTCTCTCACAGGAAGTGGAGTGTATGTGTGTAGGGGATGTTTTATGTGTTATTGTAGAGGATGCAAAGTGTGTGTGTTCTTATAGAATGAGGGATACCAATTTCTGTAAGGGATGTAGTGTGTTTATAGGGGATGCAGTGTGTGTTTGCGTGTAAGGAATGCATTGTATGTTTCTGGGTGTGTGTGTGTAAGGCGTGCAAGGTGTGTTTCTGTGTATTTAATTGAATGCAGTGTGTGTCTGTAAGGGGTGCATTGATTGTGTAAGAGATGCATTTTGTTTCTGTGTGTAAGAGAATGAGTTTGTGTGAACGTAAGGGATGCATTGTGTGTTTCGGGTGTGTCTGTGTGTGAAAAAGAGAAAAAAGAGAAAAAAGAGAAAAAAGAAATATCTTAAAAGGTTATGAAAATCATTCCGTTTCAAAACATTTTTTACAACACGGAAAAAATCCAAAATTCCTTAAATGCATCGGCATAGATATCTGCAATGTTCCTTGGAGAGGTGGAGACATTAAGAAAGTTTTAGGCAAAAAAGAAATGGAATGGGCATATAACTTGAAAACTCTCGCTCCCACTGGCCTTAACATTGATTTTGATCTTTTTTAATTTTTTATAATATTGCTGCATTTTTAAGGATACCCCTTTAAGTATTGTTTTTTACTCTCCTCTTCCCCTTTTTAACTTATATTGAAAAGTGCCTATATAAATATATATGTATATATACTATCCTACTGATTATAATTTTATTTTATATTCTATTATATTACAAACATTTTTATATATATATATATATATATATATATATATTTATTTATACAAGCACATATATATATATATATATATATATATTTATTTATACAAGCACATATGTACAAATAATCATGGTTAATTTTATCCATGTTCTTGCACAAAATATATGAAAAACTTGCTGTTTATTATTTTAATAATTTAATTATATATATTTTATTTTGCCTGTGTAGATAACTACACTTTTTGCAGTCATGTTGTCCTTCACTGGATTCGAACTCATGTGGGGCTAGCTGTCTGCCTGCAGTCGGTGAGCTTATGTGCTGAGCCACAGCCTTACACTATATGCCACAGAGCATCATGTGACGTGGAAGTACTTCTTATCCCGCGTCACGTGACCGTTTTCTTTATTTTTTATTTAAAAAGTAAATTATAACCTTCATTTTAATATTTAAATGCAATTATATATGCAAATATGCTTTTTATCATTGTATTGTCAATTTTTATGTGTGCAATAACTGTTTTATAATAACTTCCCTGTATTATCTATATGCTAATTTTATGACGTCATTTTGGCGGGAATTTTAAATTTAAAGTACTATTACACACTATATAAGCTTATGTATGTCAGGTATGCCCCCCTCTTTCCCACTATCTACTTGAAGAAGCCTGTTAAGGCGAAACGCGTTTAGATACTAATAAATTCTGTTCTTAATTTTATAATAAAGATATTTTTATTGGCATAAAATACTTTATTGCCATTTGCTTTCTCCTCTACCTGATTTTACATACATTTTCCTTTATTGCTTTTACGTATATGGCTCACCCTGCAGGAAGTGCAAAGAATCCATAGGTGGGGATTATACCACCCGAGCGCCTTCACTGAGCAGTTTTGAGTCTGCTCTACTTTACGTGAATAGTATACTTTACTTTCTTTTAATTTTATTACATACAGTGAGCACTATATATTTTATTTCATTTTTTCCTCTGGGTCGTATTACGTCAAATTGAACGCTGAACCCACGTCAGATATTCAACTATCAAAATTTACTCCATATATCCTTGAAGTGGGGATTATTCCACTTTACGCAAGCAATATCAGAGCTGATCCTAGCTCTGAAAAGTGTGAGTAAGACTGATTTTATACTTTTATATTTATTTTATACATCGATTTACTGTGCCATTGGAGTCCTGTTTTTATTTTTCTCTCCACATATGCTGAATTCTCAACATCTGAAGATACGATCCCACCTACACCCTAAAGAATATTCCTTTACAAGTGGGACCTACCCTCACGGACTGTGATAAGCCTATTTTATTGGACTATTGTTTTATTACTTATTTTATTCTGTATTTTATCTGACTAATTTAGTCTTTTATTTTATCAAGTTTTAGGCGCATCCTTATATCTCTGTTTGTTCTTGTGTCTGTGTGTGAGTAGGAATGCATTGTATGGTTCTATGTGTGTGTGTGGGGAGGATGCATTGTGTATCTGTGTAGTGTAAAAGAGAGGGTTTGTGGGGTAGGATAGGGACTGAGAGGGGAGCAGCTCTTTATTTTTTTAATTTTTTGCATAGTGCTCACCCTCCTGTCAATTATTGATTTCCCCTTCCCTCCTGTCCCTTAGTGCTCTCCCTTGGCCCCCTGTAGTCCCCCCTTGGTGCTCTTCTCACTCCCCCCTCTCCCCCTTAGTGGTCCTCCATCCCTCCCCTTAGTGGTCCTCCCTCTCCCAAACCCCTTAGTAGACATTCCCCTCCTCCCCCCACCCCCTTAGTGGTAATCTCCTCCCCTCAGTGGTCATTATCCTCTTTCTCCCCCCCCCCTTAGTGGTCCTTACCCTCCTCCCCTCTCCTTAGTGGTCCTCCCTACTTACCCCCCTTTGGTGGTCCTCCCTCTCCCAAACCCCTTAGTGGACCTCCCCCCTCCTCCCTCAGTGGCCCTTACTCCCCCATGTTCCTTCACCCCCTTCCCCAGTGGTCCTTTTCTCCCCCAGTGCTTACTCCCCCTCCTCCCTGGTGGTCCTTACCTTGGTGGTCGCTTACCTCCCGCCCGTGGTTTTACCCCCCTGTTGGTCCTTACCTCCCCCCCCCTCCACCTGTGGTCCTCCCTACCCCCACTCCCTCCCCTTCCCTTGTGGTCCTTCCCCCTTCCCTGGTGGTCCTTGCCTCCCCGGCGTGGTTTTCCCCTCCCCTGTTGGTCTTTACCTCCCCCCCCTCCCTGTGGTCCTTACCTCCCCCCTCCCCTCCCCTTGTGGTTCATACCCCCCTTCCCTGGTGGTCCCCTCACCTCCCTGGTGGTCCTTACCTCCTCCCCTGGTCCCGCCCCCTCCCCTTCCCTCCCCTACCCTCCCTCCCCTCCCTGTGGTCCTTACCTCCCCCTCCTGGTGGTTTCTCCCCCTCCCCTCCCTCTGTGTGGTTCTTGCCTGCCCCCTTCCCTCCTCTCCTCTCCCTGTGGTGCCTTACCTCCCCCCTCCCCTCCTCTGTGGTCCTTGCCTACCCCCCCTCCCCTCCTGGTGGTCCTTGCCTGCCCCCTCCCCTGGTAGTCCTTACCTCCCCCCTCCCCTCTGTGGTCCTCCACCCTCTCCTCCCCATGGTCGTTACCTCCCCCCTCCCGTGGTCCTTACCTCCCCCTCCCCCTGTCCTTGCCTACCCCCCTCCCCCTACCCCTACTCAGTGAGCACTTCCTGTCAGTCCCCCGGCGGCCGGGTACAGGAGAGACATTGAGAGACCGGCGGGAGGGATCGCTCTGCGCTTCCCTCCTGCCTGTCACTCAAATCCGGCTGCCCTCCACAGCAGTGCTGCGCCGCCTGAGGCTTGTAAAAGCGCTCAGGCGGCGCAGCATGAGGAGCCGCCGGGCGCAGGGATCCGGCGCCCCCTGCTAAGGTGCGCCCTAGACGGATGCCTATGTCGCCTTACAGATAGCGCCGGCCCTGACTGGGTTTGCCTTTTCTTTGGACCAACAGCAAAAACAAATGTGCCAAAGGATGAACTTGATTGATACACGCCTCTTTTCAGACTATGTAACTATGTAACATACCACTTTTACATTTATACCACTTTTTACATTTTACACGATATATGTTTATGCCTCAGGCACCATTTAACTTGGTAAACCTCTGGTTTCCATACAACTGGCAGGCCAAATTTAACATGTATTCTTCAAAAACTATACATGCTAGACTTGTGCATGGCAAGAATTATTTTTTTTGGCCTAACCATTTTTTCTGAAAATAGATATTTTTTCGGGGTAGCTGTATGGCGGCCTTCCAGGGATTTCGGTCATATGTCGGTCCTGCAGACAGCGGAGAGGGATCCATAGCCCCCCAATTACATTGGGGGAGGCACCCTTTGAGCGCATAATACGTCTACATCTTGTGAGTGCATTTTTGTACAGCGCACATTATTTGTTAAAATTGTATTACACTATGTTTTGTCTATGTTCTTTTTAGATTCCACAGCCATATCTCATATGTGTTTTGCTTGTATTCTGGTCTAAAGATCACAACCTGGGAAGTGATCATTGGGAGGCTGTCCACTTGATTTACCTGATAAGTATACTGCATACTTATTTCATACTATTCACACGTGATTGTGGTGATAGTATTATTTTGTTTTCTAATGGTTGATCCTTGGCAGATGTCACAAAACTTTGTGAAAATGAACACAGACACACTAGGAACTCTTGTTCTAGGCCACCTGATTGACAAGCCTGGGGCAGGCTTAGAGCTGCAGAATTTTCAGAAGAGAGAGTGGCACAGGGTGCTCTGTGCACTACCAGCTCTGCAATTGGTCAAAGTTGGAAATGACATGAACATTTCCAAACATGGAAATGAGCCCAATGTATTTGAGTAAAACAAATATGGGGTTTTAGCCACACCATATGATGAAGCCAACCACTTCTACAAAGTTGCCCAGTATCAGTGGAACCTGTACTAATCCTTATATGGAAGATAAACATGCTCACTGCTAAACTTACTGCTTTAACTGCTTGCAGAGACTCTTCTAAAATGTATGCTTTGCTATGGTCACTTCCAAAGTGGCACCAAGATTGGAGGAGTGCTCAACCCTGTCTCTCGACAGGAAAGCATAGATTTGAAGACTGCATCTTCAAGCAGTTATGGGGAGCACTCTAAGCACCATAACTACTACAGCTCGCTTTAGTAGCTATGATGCCAGTAGTACTCCCCTCCCCCGTTGCAAGAAATCAAACAGTTTTCATATGACATGACTTCTTACCTCAGGTCCACCAGGTGCTGCTTCCTGCCTCCATTACCATCGCCGAAGAACCAGAAGTTCCTAAGCAGGAACTTCCATTAGCTCTCTTGAGCTAAGCTCTATAATGCAAGGCTTAATTCATTGGCTGACTGCAATCAGCTTAGATTCTCAGCCAAAGAGCATTGCATAGCATATCAAGGAGAGGTAATGGAAGTTCCTCCTTCAAGTGACCACAGAAAAGCTTATTTTTTAGTAGAGCATCTTGTAGCAGTTTAAGCAATAATTTTGTGGTTGGCATGTTTAACACCCATGTTAAGATTAGCACAGGAGCTACAGATACAGGGGCACTTTGAAGCTATTGTGAGCTTAAAAGTCAGGGGTAGGCAACCTATGGCACGTGTGCAAGGGGTAGGCAACCTATAGCACGTGTGCCATGCAGGGCACTCGATGTGTCTTTGTACAGTACTCAAGGCTGCTGGAGCCAAACAGGCTCTTTCCTATCAGGAGTCCCAGTGAAACATCAGATATCTGCTAATACAAAAAGGTGGTGAAAGACAATCCTCAATTTATGCATTGCAGCACATAGAGGAAGTGATCTGAGATTACTTCCTTTTAGCACTTGTGAATGGGAATTCCCACTGGAGTAGAGCAACCCACAGCTGCTGTTGCAGCTCTTGGCCTTGACCTGTACCTTGCCAGCCTGGTCCCCACTGGAACCCAGGGAAGCCATCCACACTGCTAGATATACACAGCAGTGCAGAATAACCCTCCCTTCATACAAATAATATGAACAGCCCACAAACAAACATACACACAATCCTCACAAACGTAACACCGCTAACAATCCACAAACATGCACACAACCCCACATGCAATACCCCAAACAGCCCCCACGCATACACATACACTAGCAAACACACAATGTGACATATCCACCCACATACAATTCCACAAGCAGCCCCCATATAAAGCCCACATTCATAGGTATTATACACAATACCACAAACTACTCATGAACATATACAATATAATAGCTCATATACACACAAATACAACGATACAAAGCAACTGCATTATAAATAACACAAGCAGAATAGGGCAACATACACACTTAGATTAAAAAAAAATAAGACCGGCACACTATGGGACATCACTATCCTATTTCGGCACAGTGCTGCTAAAAGGTTGCCTACTCGTGCTATAGACAGTGTTTACAGTGCTAACACTGCAGGGATAGGCTGCAGACACCAGAACAACTGCATTAAGCTGTAGTAGTTTTGGTGACTACAGTGTTTCTTTAAAAAAGGTATGGCCATGACTAAATCTACATAGTTATTTGCTAACATATGTGATCGTAGTAGCATTGTATGATTTCTGTGAGTGTGTTGTTCCTCTAATGTGTGTACAGCAATATTTTAATGCTAGCTTTGCTAACTGGCAAATAATGTCCTTATTTTCAATTACAATAAAGTACAATATTTCAGTGAGTATATCCTATAGTTGCTGCAAGGTCCATTTATTAATGGTTGCAAAGTTAGCATTTGTAGCTTATGTAGAGCTTGTTGCTAACAAACATAATATATCTGCAGTTTTACTTTATTTTAAACATTCTATCTCTTTTAGGCCTACAAGGCAGAGCTTTCTTTAGGCTTTGTAAAGTCCTTATGCACATAAAAGAGATGAAGTGCCTGTGCTTCTATGTCACCTTGAACTATATTGAAGCAAAAAAAAGGCTTCAAAGAAATCGACAAAATGCTAACTACCCATCAAAGAGAATATGTTAACAAAGCTGCACTTAATTAATCAGATCTCTGTGAGTCAGATTTTATAGACAAGGAAAGAAATCCCAGCTGTGCTTGTATTCCAGGTAACATAGAGATCATTTGGTTCATTTACATAATTGTTACTTAGACTTTTTTTTAGAATCCTGGATCATCTTATATTCTATAAAAGCTAAATATATTAAAATATTAAGAGTAACAGTTGAAGCATCAAAAATGTCTTCTCTGAAATACCAAACACTCAACTTCAAATTGAGAAATGTCTTCTTAAAGCAATGGGCAAGATGTAAAAAATAAGATGGACAGAAGGGCATGGCAATGGGATTTGTCAACAAACTATATGGATACTGAGCATGATGTTTAATGAAATACTAGAAAAGTTACTTCTGCTACTTATATTTGAAACTCAAATTTAATTTGTACAAATACACAAATTAAATATTACCTAAATGCGACATCTATTTATAGGTATGTGTTTGAGTAAAATGAAAATGTTTGTTTATTCTATAAACTACTGACAACAAGCTCCTAATGTCTAGCTTAGAAACTACTTGGTGGTTGCTAGATTGCTGATACCTGCTCTTTGGATACAACAGCAAGCACCTTCTTTTCAAAGTTGGTTGGATCAGGTTGATTAAATTCGTCAGATAGAGCAAATAACAACCCTTCGTGGTCGGACAGAGAAATATCTTGAATCACCGTATTTACTTGAATCTAATGCCCACCTCAATATTTGAAACCTGGAAGCTGAAAAATGTTTTTGCTGTTGAATGTAATGCGCATTTATACAAGATACTACTATACAACATTGTGCTACAATGAAAATGTTGATTGCCAGATAACATAGTATCACTGATGTTATTTCAATTTTAGTGTTACATGTTAAGTCTATTCTTTCATAAACCCTCTTACAGGAATTAAATTTAACTGTGTGAGTTCGCCGGAATTAAATTCGCATGTGTGCATTCACCTGTTTAAATTCACCAGTTTTAATTTGCCTGTGTGAATTCATTTATTTGAATTCATCTGTTTGAATTTTTCTGTTTGAATTCAGTATTATTAATTCACCAGTTTTAATTTGACTATGTGAATTCGCCTGAAAATGTTGCATTTTGTCCCAAATGTAATGCGCCATCGAATCTAATGCGCACATTAGAGTCAAGTAAATATAGTATTACATCCATTGCTGTTTTACCTCAGTGCTGGCTAGAGCCTCACATTCACCTTACTAGGTTGGGTTGTCTCAATGCACGCATGCAGAGTCTAGAATGCTTAGCTTAATATATGCCAGAAATTTTTATTCCATTTATCCACCCTTTTTCTTCCCTCCTATCCCCCCAGCTTATCTCTATCTTCATGTAGTTTCCTTTCTTTCTTACTTCAATATCTCTTCAATAATAGCTTTTTTCGACATACCTTCCCCCCCCCCCCAAAAAAAAAAACCAAGACATCCCTAGGGCATATTTTCATGGGATGCTCATAATATAAGCTCTACCCCAAAAATAATCCCTAGTTGCTAATCACATGTCACTAATCTAAGTTTCCCCAAACATAGATTTGCGGGGTTCCATGAGAAAGTAAACTGGTCTATGTTTGGGGGAATTACCCTGAATGTAGACCTGCTTTCTAGCACATGCTTGCTACCCTTTTCCCCAGAAATAAGACATCCCCCAAAAATAAATCCTAGTGCCTTTTGCGGGGAAAAAATTAATATAAGACAATCTTATTTTCAGGAAAACATGGTAGAAGGAGTAGGACTCTCTATTTTCATTGTATATTTGCAGCTATCTGGGGTAATATTCCTGTGGTGATACATAATAAGCCATCTTGCTGCTACCAGTTGTTTGTTCTTCTGCCTCATCTGTTTCTTGTACTTGGAAAACAATTATTTTGCCAAAATTCCCAAGTTAAGCTCAAGAAATATGAGGAATTTATTATGTAGGATATGCCATTGAAGGCGTTGCTGCATTTTATATTATACAAGAGCTCATCTCAATAATCGACAGTCAAACGTTAGACAAGTATACATTATAGGTATGCAGACCAATTCATCTCATTGGAATGGTCTGGATGCAGTGTCATGTCTGTTTAACTCTGCAATGTGAAACATTACAGTTTCTTCCAGACAGCCACTAGAGGCACCTCCTGGTACCTAATAGAGTTTTGCTCCGTGAAACGCATTGCATGAGAATGTCTAACATCTTCAAATAACACATTAAAAAACATTACTTTAAGCACTACACATGCACATTAGATCACATAATCGCCATGACATGGCTGGAGAAGGACACTGAACCTCGGTTCTATAATTAAGATAAGTAGTTTTTAACACTTATTAGGATCACCACCCCTTGATCGAGTAATTTATGGACAAGGACTCTATAGCGTTCCCTTTGTATTCCTAACTCTATAGTGTTCCTTCAAAAAGAGCACTTAAATGCTGCTGGAAGCCTTGCAGTCCAATTTCAAAGTCAACAGTGTAAGCATGTCTTTTTGATGATAATCTAGAAGCAGTAACATAATACAGAAAAATAGTCCATACATAACACTATCACTAAAAGCAGCACATTGATACAAAAAAGGTAAATTCTGACTGAAATATAATTCAATGAACACTATAGTCACCTAAATTACTTTAGCTAAATAAAGCAGTTTTAGTGTATAGATCATTCCCCTGCAATTTCACTGCTCAATTCACTGTCATTTAGGAGTTAAATCACTTTGTTTCTGTTTATGCAGCCCTAGCCACACCTCCCCTGGCTATGATTGACAGAGCCTGCATGAAAAAAAAACTGGTTTCACTTTCAAACAGATGTAATTTACCTTAAATAATTGTATCTCAATATCTAAATTGAACTTTAATCACATACAGGAGGCTCTTGCAGGGTCTAGCAAGCTATTAACATAGCAGGGGATAAGAAAATCTTAATTAAACAGAACTTGCAATAAAGAAAGCCTAAATAGGGCTCTCTTTACAGGAAGTGTTTATGGAAGGCTGTGCAAGTCACATGCAGGGAGGTGTGACTAGGGTTCATAAACAAAGGGATTTAACTCCTAAATGGCAGAGGATTGAGCAGTGAGGCTGCAGGGGCATGTTATATAGACCAATACTGCTTCATTAAGCTAAAGTTGTTCAGGTGACTATAGTGTCCCTTTCAGTGTTCTCATCCCCTATTGTGATTTTTATACACAACAGTGGGGGAAAAACTCTTAGGAAGATATTTTATTTAACAACCCCATTAAAACCAAGATGTAGATTTTCCATAATCATTGGTTCCTTTTGTCACTGGAAATATGATTCCGTAAGAATTTTAAGCCACAATAGTGACAGAAAAAAACTAATTTCCTCAGTTAATCATAGCTTTACTATTAGCACATGAATATGTTACATTTTTGTCCATAATAAAAATCAGTGAAATACAAGTTTCACCTTCAAAGAGTGATAATTTAAAATAATTTGGAAACAGTATCCACTTCCTGCCCTTTGAAAGCCTGTTAGCTAGTTACATGCTTACTGTAAGGTTCCCATTCTATAATCTATTACATAGCTCTAGTTTATATTGTATAGTATGCAGAATCAACAGAGTAATTATATCAACCATTTCAACGTTCTAGTTAGTTATCGTGAAAAATAATTAAAGGGACACTATAGTCACCAGAACAACTACAGCTTATTGAATTTATTCTGGTGTGTAGAATCATTACCTTCAGGCTTTTTGCTGTAAACACTGTCTTTTCAGAGAAAAAGCAGTATTTACACTACAGCCTAGTGATAACTTCCCTGGCCACTCCTCAGATGGCTGTTAGAGATCCTTCCTGGGTCATGACTGCCTAAATCCAAACATTCAGTATCCCCTCCCTCTGCATGCAGACACTTAACTTTCCTCGTATAGACTCATTGAGTCAATGAATCTCTATGAGGAGATGCTGATTGGCCAGGGCTGTGTTTGAATCATGCTGGCTCTGCCCCTGATCTGCCTCTTTGTCAGTGTCAGCCAATGCTATGGGGAAGCACTGTGATTGGACCAGGCTACCACTTCTGATGATGTCAGCAGATTGATTTTTAAAAAAAGAATTTTGGGGGGCAAACAGCATGCAGATCTACAGCTTCTGGTTTGAATACAGTAAGATTTTGCTATATTTATGGAGGCATGGGGGCCCAGAGGGGCTAGATGGTGGTTTTAACAATAGGGTTAGGAATACGTGTTTGTGTTTCTGACCCTATAGTGATGCTTTAAATTACAGTCTTACTTGCAGTGGAAAGCATTTAACACCTTTAAATAAAACAATGTTAACAATTAAATGTCAATCGAATTTGTGAAGCATAATTGTTATACAATTACACAAACCAAGAATTAAAAAACAAAAGTGTATTTTGGAGGATGTTTTTGTTCAATTTAACTAGTTTATTTGCATTTACCTATGGAAGATAAATTTTACATATGTGGAAAACTTTAAGCTACAAATTACAACTTTTGAAAAGGTGAGTTACATTGAGCACTGCATATTTAAGTGTTGAAAGCACTTGTTCATAAAAAATATACAATGAACTTTTATGGGAAATGGATGCCATTGAGGGGTTCTGGAGATAACACAAGAAATAATAAAACCAGATGTCAATCTCAGGGCACTACTAGGAGATATATGTTTCGGTGTGCCAGAGACTAGTGGAACTTACACTCCCAGGCTATTTCCAGAATAACCCTAACAAAGGGCTCTCTTTAGGAGCAATGGACGTTTTATTTGGTGATTTAACACAATTCTTCTATGGCTTAAAATGTATTGTAACAAACAAAGGAAGAAAGCCATAGGGACTTGAAAAACACAAATTTCAAACAAAGACGAACACTACAGACAATGTGGGCTCTGTGCAATATTCACACATCACTAGAGATAACGGATAATATGTTGCACTCTCCTCTGCATGAAAAACTGCAAAGTCATCCAAGGTTACTCAGAACTGTGAGTACATTGTATTCATTTAAGTGTATGTGTTGAGAGAAACAGCGAGGCAGCAAAACAAGCAGAGAAATAGTACAGAGGATAAGCAGTGGAGAAAATGACTAAAATGATATGGAATGTAAACAGATCGATAGGAAGCACATTATTCTGAATTATATTATCTATGGTATACAGATCAGGGGTTTTACTTCCAAATACAACCCTACTACCATTTATTGTACCAAACACAGAAGTAAGAATATAGGAACTGCTGAAAACAAGCATTCATTTTTCCAATAGCAACACAGCTGAGCTATAACAGTATTTTCGCAATACCATGTGATTCCCGTGACATATTACGCACACAGCCTTAACATTCATTTGGAAGTATGATGGTGCTGCGACACTCAGCCGGCAGAACGCCAAATTCATAAGGAGCATGACAAAAAAGTAATACATTCCAAAGTCTAACTGTTGCCAGGACACCTTCACGGTGGCTCTAATAAAAGCTCATTAGACACTTAGACGACTTTGGTAAGTATTTATTTATTTTTGTCAGGATTAGCTGAAGTCACACTTCTGGGTAGAATCTGTTATTTGCTGCTGAAATTAATTCAGTCACTGTTCTGTTGCTGAGATGTCAGGTGTTTGGTACACAGGCAAAGCACCTCTCGCCTCCCTCATCCTGCAGGTTAGTAATTGGAATGTCGAAGAATATAGCTCCGAGTGCTTTACAAGTGGTAAATCCCGCTCTGCACAGTTTCAGTAACACTGTGAAAGACGATTTAACTTCCAAGCCAAGTGCAGGTGAAAGGGGTAGCACACATAAACACCTACTCTGCCACTCGAACGATTGCTATTAGGGTCATACAAAAGGAAAAAGAAAATAAAAATAAATAAATTACTCACTGAATTTGTTCCTGCTTTATTAAATTGAATATTTATACATATCTGTTCCTCCTGCTTCAAAATATAACGTTGGACATAAACTAAAAGCAATTATTTATTTACTAAATGTTGTTTTTCATTGTTGACCTTGGGCCTTTGCTTTATTCAGCTAATAGTTGTTGTATATAGACTAACACACTATATCACACCATATCACACCTTGTGTTGGATTTTCTGAATTCCTCTACGCCTCTTTAAAGTGGAGTAAACTAGGAAAAGTCAAAAATGTAAAGTGAACGTGGCATGACAAGTTAATTTTAAAGGAACACTATAGGGTCTGGAACACAAATGTATATTCATGACTCTATAGTGTTAAAAACTCTGTCTGGCCCCCTAAATATAGTAAAATCTTACCTTTATCACAGTCTGCTGGTAATGGCTCTGCCCTTGATCTGCTTCATTGGCTGACATTATCTAAGCCAATCACAATGCTTTTTTATAGAAAGGCATTCATTGCAAAAATTGTCAAATCTGATGATCTCAGGCAAGGGGGCAGGCTGGGGCGGAGTCACATGCCACCCTGGCCAATCAATAATGAAAACAATTTTTTTTTTTAAATCTCAAAAAGGCAGTCTTTTCTGCAAAAATCTTGCAGGGACACACTATACTCACCAGAAAAAGTACATTTTAACATGAATCCCCTGCTGAAATCCTTGTTTACACCATCTCAAAGATATACATGATGTATTCAATGTAACTTTGAGATGAGTTTCCAAGCAGGGCAAACCTCCTTTGTGCCATGGGCATGCTGGCTTCATTACCAGTATGCTGTCGCATAACCGGAGTGACGTCAATCAGTCCATTCCTATACTCCTAGCCAGTGCTAAAAGTTTTGGCTAGGGAGTATATGTGTGTTAATGTAGGGATGTATTTGAGTGTAGTGTTGGAGTTCGAATGCTGAGATGTATACACATATACACTTCCATGTACACACACACACACATATATATATATATATATATATATATATATACATATATATATGTATATAGACACACACACAGACTCACATTGACACATACAGATACACAGACATCCCGACACAAACATTGACACGTATAGATACACATGTGCAGACTCACAGATACAGACTCACTAACACATCTACAGATACACAGACACACACATACAGATACACACAGACACACACTAATAAGCTTACATATACACAGACACACACTAATATACAGACATGCACATTAACAGATACAGACACGCGCTAACACACATACAGATACAGACACACGCACATACAGATACAGACACACACTAACACACATACAGATAAAGACATACAGATACAGACACATACTAACACAAATACAGATACAGATGCACACTAACACACATAATGACACACATACAGATACACAGACACACATACAGATACAGACACATACTAACACAAATACAGATACAAACACACACTAACACACATACAGATAACATGCATACACAAATTACATTACATATATTAACCACCCCCCTGCTACATACCTTTTTGGTGCAGGAGGGTGGCTTCCCTGGTGTCAAGTGGCGTCTGGCTGAGTGTGATGGGAGTTTGTCTCCCTCTTCTCTCAGCTTGTTGGTAAGCAGATAGGGGGAACCTGCTAACCAACTGCATTACACAGTGCAGGGGCCCACTTGCCCGCAGCATTACACAGTGCAGGGGCCCGGTCGCACTGACCTGATTATTTCTGTAGCGACCCGTGCAGGCGGCACACTTCGATGTGAGTGTATTACGTCACCGTTGAGCACCGACGCACACAGGGCGGAAATAATCCTCTGCTCCTCGGATCCTGCCTCCACTTCTGGTAAGCAGTGAGAATGGCGCAGCTATCGCACATTGCACTTGAGCGGTCGGTGCAAGTTTTGTTTTGTCTGACAGTGTCACAGACATAAAGTGGTTGGTTGGTGGGCCCCCTACCTCGACGGGCCCTCGGACCATGTCCGAAGTGCCCGACCGCTCAGTCCGCCCCTGAATGTATTTGTTCATGGGTTCTGGTCACTGATTGAAATCTCAACCCAGCTTCTTCTAACCTGAACAAAAACATGATTGATTTTACAAATGTTAATTGGTAGGACACCAACGGCTTTAAGCTTAACTAGCAAAAATAAGAACACAGTGAATAAAAATCTTGTTTTACAAAAAAAAAAAAAATACTCTAGTCTACAAGTAAATAAGTCAAGTAAAAACAAGTAAATAAAGTCATGCAGTAAACATTTTTTTAAATTATATCTACATCTTTCATCATCTAATGGATGCAGAGTGGATAAGTACTAGAATGGGTGCAGAAACGGGAAGAGAAAACACAAAACAAATAGGCTAATGGAATTAATATCAAGACTCTGTAAAAAAAAAAAAAAGGTTAGTCATCGTAATATCTAGATTTAAGTGTGTCACACAAAAGTAAAAGAACTAGAAAAAAAGGTAAGTCACATTTAAATTAAATTTACCAAATAGTAATTCACATAGAACTTTAAAGGGTTACCCAAGGCAACATAACCACTGCAGCCCACTGTAGTTTTTATGATGTGATAAATACCCTGGATCCGCTCCCTGGGTTTGCCCTCTAATCAGGATCCCCACCAAGCGCCAAGGATCCTAGCAGACCTGCTGACGTGCATCTGGCTTTGCAGTTGCCATTCATTGGCTGAGATCATCAGCTGACCACTCTCAGCCAATGAATACAACTCTGTGCATAGAAATATACACAGAATTGACATAAGCCATTCTGGTACTCTTGTTAATGATGCCCCAATGATGCTGCCATAGGTGGAGTTACACCTCCAGCAGCAAAAGGGTTAAACTTGGAGTATGCGCAGCGTTTCATAGCGAGATGCTGCACGAACAGAATCCAGGGAAAATGACCACTTCAAATTACTGAAGTGGACATGGTGTTGGAGTAACCCTTTAATGATTAACACATATAGAGGTATACCCAATAGAAATGCCTTGAGACATGCCCATTATTCCAAATGTGCTACCACTAGCATACGCAAGTAAATGTATGCTCACACATCTTGCTTTTACTGAATGTTCCTTTATATGTTAAAAAATTGAGCTTTTCCTATACTTTATGTTCCTAGCTGAAGATACGGTATCTGTAACATGTTGCTAGGCGTCTCACTTAATAAAATACAATGTATGATAAAGTTATACAAACTATGCAGTTCTCTGCTTCTCACTAGCTTTGATTTCTTTCCAAAACAATAGAATTTTCTGTAGTGGTCTGCTCTCTATGAGGTAGGTCCCTAGAGGCAAACAGGAAGGTGAGTCCAAGGGTGGCAGAGTTTAACAAGGATTTGACACAAGACTGACACACTAAAAGCTTTGCACTGTGCAGCTCTGCAATCTGACAATAAGCATTTCCATTTTGCATGATTAATAGTAATTACATGCTAAAGATCCTGGTAATGTTTCTGTTTCCTCTCTCCATATCTGTATTTGAGGACATTATGTTAATAGAAATAATTCATATTCTAGATATGTGACTAACAACTGGCAGCTATGCACTAACATTTCCTTTCCTTATAAGAGGTCTCGCCATAATGCCTGGCAAATATTTCATATTAAAATACAGATAAAGGAACAGTGCGCACATAAAAACAAAAACAGTTTTAACATTTTACAAGGCAGATTAAAATCACCTATCTTAGCAAACAAATATAGTGATTCAGTTACACCATATGACCATATTGTGTTAAGCCCACCACTATGTCACAATACCCCAATATCACTGGGACCTACACTAATTTTAACATGGGAGATTAACATGCTAATTTTCAATATTTACAGCTTTAACAACTTCCAGAGACTACTCAATTTACACTTTCCTGTGGTCACCTCAAAAGGGGAACCTAT
Organism: Pelobates cultripes; assembly: GCA_933207985.1. Lineage (NCBI taxonomy): Eukaryota > Metazoa > Chordata > Amphibia > Anura > Pelobatidae > Pelobates > Pelobates cultripes. The sequence continues at coordinate 94,819,900 of OW240912.1, read as the reverse complement.
TGTGATGGGTGGGTTGCTCAGCCAAATAAGACTGTGGTCTGGATTCCAAATCATCACAGAAAAAATGGGATTGGGGAAATGTTTGCTAAAATAGATGATTTTAAGTAGCCTTGTAATATTTTCAAATTGTATTTTTATTGTGTGCGCTGTCCCTTTATCTGTATTTTGTATATATTTTGGTCTTTAAGGCAGCACCACTACTTAGAAATGCATGTTCTAGGTGTGCCCCCAATTCCCGTTTTTTCTAAATATTTGACATCACCATTGACTTACTGTATCAGCTCAAACATTTCACACACAAACACATATACTATGCTGACATCAGTAGCGTGACATGGGACAACTGGCAGTCTCAAAAAAAAAAACAACTTACCTCCCATAATTAACCAAACCTCTGATTCAGGACTCAACATTTCCACTCCAGTAGCCACTGGCAAATGAAAATGTAACCCTGACGACTGGAAATGTATCCTTTGCAAATGTAACATGGACCTTCTAGGCTTGCAGTGGAGATTTTCTTTCCTTTTAAAGCCTAGCTAGTGGTATAAGCCCTGCTCTGATAAATTTTTGCATGTGGATATAATGTAAACCTTCAAGACATCCAAGTACATTCAGGTATTATTTAGTTATATACCATCATTACAATATGCAAACCTGGACAACTAATGCACCATTCTCATACTTGTAAGACTTTTGCCATCAGTTATGTTGCCAACCACACTATTACATGCCCTTGCAGATGTTTGTACCTTGGAAGGACAATCTATGAAATCCATAAATAATGGACTAGCAGTTATTAATCTTTACGTAGACCTGGGGTCCAAATAATCGTGCCCAAGAACTGTTGAGTTGTAAGGCATATGAGACATAAAGTTTGAACTCAATAGCAGGTCAAGGTAATTATACAATTACAAAACATTAAATATCTCCTTGATTTGTCTGTACCACCTAATATCTTTTATTACAAATCAGAATGTGTGTATATATATATATATATATATGTATATATATATATATATATATATATATATATACACACATATATATACACTGTGGTTTTGTACTCTTCTCTATCATGTGTCTCATTCCAGAGCCCTATTAAAGCTTGCACTACAGAGAGCCCCAAGATTAAGAACATGTCCTAAAATTCTATAAAATTTAAAGTGCTAATAAGCAGTACACGTTTCGGCCGCTGTGTGGACTTCCTCACAATTTGTTTTCTACTGCCGACAAATTCCAATGCCCCTGAGGAAGTCTGCACATTAGCTGACTAAACGCGGAGGGTTATTAGCACTTAATATTTTATTTTTTTATTGTATTATTTCCTGCATGAAGCACTTTGGATAAACAAACTTGGATGCAACTGAAGGAGATAATTCCTGTGAAATCATCTACAGTCTATTTCCGCTGGGCCTTTATTAATGATTACACTTAGAAATGTTGTGTATGGCTATTTCATGTTTTAGCTTTTTTTTTTTTTTTTTTAATTAATAATAATGTTTTTTCTATAAATTAAAGTCATTTAATAGGAAAAAGAGGATAGAGAAAACATTGATGATGACTAATATACCAAGCCTGAGATGCAAAGTAGGAAAGAATATAAGAGGCTGGTAATGTCTGAAATTCTTTTCAAAAGAAAAAAGAAAAAAATTTTTTATTGTATTATTTCCTGCATGAAGCACTTTGGATAAACGAACTTGGATGCAACTGAGGGAGATAATTCCTGTGAAATCATCTACAGTCTATTTCTCCTGGGCCTTTATTAATGACTACACTTACAAATGTCCAAAGAGGATAAAATTATTTTTATGATAAAACAATTTTGCACTATGTCTATTATTCAATTTTTTTTCACAAGTTACTGTGAAAACTGGGATCTGAAAACTGAAGATTCTTTCCGCAGTGATTATGTTCTACCTACTTCCAATTCACTTTGTGAGTGCTATAGTCCACTAAAACTGTTAGGTATTGTGGTGAGGGAGATGCTTTTATGTAGCCATTCCAAGCATTTCATCTCAGCCATTGCATCTGTAAGTTGTTGGATATGGCATTTCTTTAGATGTGAGGACAAGCGTATAAGCTTTCTCCCTATTACAAACTTATGTGATGCTTAAAGGAAAATCAGGGTAGATGTGGTAGATTTATTAGTTTGAAAATAGTTTGATAGGTCTTTAGTTAACATGACCACCAAGGACTTTTCATGAAGTAACAGCGGATTTAATCATCAAGCCCATGGTCGAGTTAAGTTTGGTGTTGCAATGGTTATAGAGATGTCTGTGTGGTAAGAAATGGATATGGATTCTATCTCAGGGATGATTTGATCCAGTGTGCTAATTGTGTTGAGATAATGAAATGGTCTACTCTGGAGTAGGATTGATGGGGGTGGCAATAGAAGGCAAAGCCCATGATTGAGGGTTGTTGGGCTCAACAGATATTCAGTAAGTTGTTAGTAGTCAGAAAACAGAAAAATAAATGGTCATTCCTGTGCTTGCTACACCCTGTCCCCTTCTGTGCATAGTCGGAGAGGGGACCGCATTTCAGCCCCCTCCAATGAACAAGTTACAAAAGGTGGTTAGATGGTCCAAAATAGTGCACCAAAAGGCTAGGTTTATGGATGTTAGGTATATATAAGGAGCAGAACTTAATTAAGTAATGTGTGCCTTATTTACCGGTGAGAATGAGATATCTACCCTGGGGATCCACATAGGTAGTTATGTCAGTGAGAGGGAAGGAGGCTCAGAAGGCTCTTCCAAACCTTTAGATTTAGTATCTGGTGTATTAATGAGAAAGAATTGTCTGTAATGTCTATTTAATAAAGGGAAGTGGTTTGTTTGGGTGAAGTGTGTTTCTCTTAATTTAGAAGAATCTTGGATTGTGATCTGTATGCCCAATGTAGTAGGCTGTGTCTTCTGGTGGGAGTGTTGAGACCCTTGGCATTGATGGAAACACATTGTAGTTTAAGTGACATGGAAATGGTGTAGGGATTTGATAGGGTCTGAGACACTTTGGTTGGAGGATAGGGAAAAGGGATGGGGTAATGGGGAGGGAGAGGTTTAGGCATGAGATATGAGTGAAAGGAAGAGAAAAAGAGGGAGAGATACAACTGGGCTAACAACATGGGACAGTTAGAAGAGAGAATGGGGGACTGACAAAGTCCTGTATTTGTGAGAAGATAGAAGAAGTCAAAGAGAAAATTGTAGAATGAGTAAGAGGGGAGAAGGTTGAGAATGAGTCATGAGCAGGCATGGTAAGGTTTGAAGACCCAAGACTCTATTTTAGGTGAAGAGGGGGTGCTCTAAATATTGTTTGATGTAGGTAAAGGGGATTCCCACCGCTTGAGGAAGCTTATCTGGACCAATTAAATTAGTTTATCACGGGTAATGAGATATGGGTTAACATTTCAGCATAGTGTTTGGTGTTTTAAGAAACATAACATGCACCTTGTGTAAAGGTGAGAACAAATCATCAGTGTCTAGTCAGGTTTCAGTAGTAGAGTCAATATCACCTTGCAAAGAGAACAGAACGCAGCAGTAATATTAGGTGAAAAATATTATGACGCAAAATCAGTAGCATAGCCAGTTAAGGCAAAGTTAAGGAAACTTGAGGGACGGCGGCGAATCTGTCCAATGGCCCCAAAATGTGTGCGGGATATGATATCAGAAAAGCGCATTTATTAGGTTCAGGGTCATTGGTGATTTAGTGGATTCCTATATGTTGTGGCAATGTACACTTTTGGCATATGGGGATGAACCTATTATCTTTAGGAGTAAGGGAATTTGGTTACTGGTAACATTGTAGCTTGCCAATGGAATAACAACCAGTGGTGAACAGGCTGTGTTGTCTATACATGGCTAAAATAAAATAGTGGGAATACCCCTAGGGCAAAAAAAAATAATCACCAAGTGGTATAGATATTAACAAAGTAGATAAATTATTAACAACGTAGAACATCTATCCATATGAGGTTACATGAAAGAGATATAGGCTATTCAGAGAATGGTAGCATGGTGGATCCAATTTACTCCAGCTTCTGCCTACTGGTAACATGGAGCCTGAGATCAAGTGGATGTGGTGCATTAAGAAGTGTGGTTAGATGGTCATATGCAATCAGGGAGCAACAAACATGGAGAACAAAGATTCAGGTACTGGATTGACAGCAATGTAGTGAGCATCCTGGTGTGTGGCGTAAGGTGTTCATTGTTGTTTAAATGCAGCTGGGTGCCACACAGTGGTGATCAGAGAGGATGTCTGGGGTTCCGGAACATGATCCCAACTTTTCATCAAAGTCCACTACTTCTGAGCTTCTGGTAAGGGTCTAAAATTTGCTGTCTTTACGGACTGCAAATTCAAAGGGGTGCCCCTAGCATAGCATAGCATAGACATTGGTGGGACAGAGCTTGTGTCAGCAGTCAAAGTTCTTGTTTCTTGCAGAGTGTACTGGGAGTCAGATCTTGGAATTGGACAATGTTGTCAGTGATTTGTGGTGGCGAGTCTCTAGCAGCTCGCATTAGAGGTTCTTTAGTGTTAACATAGTGGATTTATTCTTTAAAATTTAGACTTGGGAACTATCGAGCATATTTTTGTTGACCTACCATGATGCTCATCCAATGACAGTGTATTATCAAAGCTGCAGTTCAGCGAAAGCTGCAGGCATGCTTCCTATTCCCTGACCTGGTTTCACCTTTGCTTGATCTCACTGATCAACCAAAAATAAATTGTAGGCAAGGGCAAAAAACGTGATTAAACTGTTTATTATTCTTATAAAACAGTGGTGGACACCATTGAAAATAAACAGCTACTGCAGTGCCAAAGTTCAGCTGTCACTATACTGTCTTAAAATCTATATTTAAAAAAAACATCCCATCAGTGTTAAATTAATCTAATTACCAAACCAACTGCAATCATTACATTTTACTATATACAAAACTAAAATTAACCTCACAATTCCTGCAATTCTTCATGTTAGTTTTTAATTTAAAATGTGACTTGAGACATTTACTTCCAATTGGTTCCTTAGATATAACAAGAATGAAGCAATATTCCCAGTGTTTGCTGCGGGCAAGCAATGCAGAGAGAGATTCTACTGTAATTTTAAACAGTCTTTGCTGACGGCGTAACTATAAATCATCTTGAAGAGATCACTCCACTAAAATACAAATGGAGGAAATTACAAATTAGGCACAAAATAACCTTAAGGTACTTCAGAAAAATTGTGCATTATATGTGTAATCCTCCTAAAATACTTTAAGGGAAAAATAACAAAAAAATAACAAAGTCTGGATATATGTATTGCCTTCTTTAGAAAACAATATTTATAATCATAATCTCTTCACTGTAGCAGTATAGTGCTATCAACTGGAAATCTGATCAAAATGTTATTCTGGTATGTGTGCACCATTCACATATTATCTCTAGATTTGCCCTGAAGGCTTAAAATATATCAGCTGATTGCCTGGTCCTCTGGAGCACTGCTCTGTTCTCCATCCACATTCTGAATTCAATCCTTCCCCTTCAGGAAGGAGAAGGGGGAATCCATAGACCACTGATGCATCAGTTTTCCAAGGTATAATGACTCACGATATCGCTACTGATTGCTAGCCTGTTTCTTCAAGATGTATTCAATAAAACACATGGCCTTACATTAAAGCACATAAATCTTCACAGCCTACATTGTATCAAATGATTTGAAATGCAGTTCACGAATGACTGCAATGAAAACGCTAGCAAGCTGTCGTTGACTTTGAGCCCGTACTGAAGGACATTTATGGTGAAAATTGGCAACGCTGTGAGGGACACACTATTGATGCTGTACACTGCTTTGGTACACAATTGGTTAAATAATGTTTTCATCAGAATTTCCAATTGTCCCTTTAGTAAATAAATGAGTAATGACTATATCAAAAAAATATTTCTTTCTTCAATTTGATTCCATTTTTATAAATATGTTTCTTCTCATAGCAGCAGTGTATTTATGTGGACTGAAAGAGTAATCAAATATGACGTAGAATATGTTTTGTCAACAATTTAAGAATGTTCTCTTTTTTTGCCTTCATAGTCCTTTATAATGCTTGATTGGATCTGAGTGCTCCTATGCAACATCTAGCTTTTTTTCCCTCACTGTGATTTGCCGAGTGTACTTTGTTATTTTAGCACAATGTGAATCTTATTGTTCCTGATGTTTCTCACTGGAACAAAGAAAATGAAAATCACTTTGTATTCATACTGAGAGCGGCTGCCAGAATACAGCATTAGCTCAGCATGTAGGCACCAGAATTGACTACTACAGTATTGAGTGATATTAAAACAGAGGCCTACATAAGTAATAGATATAGTCTTGAAGCAAATAAATAATGGCTGCTTTTTAAACCCAAGGCAAACTGTCTTTTGCAACAGCTTCTTTGTTTGCTCTGTGACCAATCCTGGGTTTTGGTGATTTTAGATGTACCTCAAAAAGCCAATTTAACCCATAAAAGCAAGAGAGCATCAACAAATCCATGGCAGCGAAATGGGCAAGTTTTTCACAAAGTGGAGAATTATAGCAAAACAGCCCTAGGCTGTAAGTTCAGAACAATGATATTGTGGACACAATCTCAAAAAGATCTCCTGCTTGACAGGATCCACCATCTCCCAAGACCTCAATCCCTACCACAATCACTGCATAGCGATGTGATTACTAAGCTGCATTATTTCACAGCCAAAGAAAAAATCATGCAGGCCTCCCAGCTCCCTCTAGAACTCCCAAGCAAATTTACATCGGTGAAGCTATTCACTGACCCGTCGGCCTCAACTCTGCTAAAAAGAAAGCACCTTGCTCCCAACACACAAGCCATGAGAACAGTGAACATGAAATACACTGGGGATTCCCAGCACATATCATTATCACCCATAATGGAGTGACAAGACACATCACAACACTGTAAGAAGGTAAAAAGCTACTAAAGTAGTGGAAGATCCCTGCGGAGATCCCAAGAAGGCAAGCTATGTCAAAAAAGGCTCTTCAATCCCCATCAAAGATGAACTCAGACTGGCATATACTAGTGACGGCTAAGTGACAGGGCGATACCACTTGTGCCTTGCAACCACAACCAACAGATAAGCTATAACATATGGCGAACTGTAAAACTGTTTTATTACGCTGTTTAGTTAACTTGTTGATTATACGTTTCAGTATATAGAAAGGAAAGATACGTTAATCAAATGGGCGACTCTATGCCCTGCAACCCTACTGGCTATGATGCCACATTACCCCCACTAATTACTCTGCGGCTTACAGGAGACAGAGTTTCCCCCACGGGAGGTAACCCCCTCCACAGGCTCTTACAAGCCATGTTTGCGCCATCAGTGCTCTCAGGGACTCACTTTAATGGTATTTTGTATATAGTTCGTTTTTTTTTCTGTTTTTCCCCCTCCTTTCTACTCCACTACCCCTTCCGAGTTAACCACTGAGCCATGGCAAACCCAGAATTTGTCATGATGCAGCACCCGGGTCTGTGCCCATCCTATGAGACAGGGGTTTACGTATTCCATGCAGCTAACTGAGGAGAAACCCTTACTAAGGGTTGAGACAAATTATCATTATATATTGTATACAGAGATTGTCTTTTGGGGCAGGAATAGATGGGGGTACGGGCAGGAAATAGGGAGCACCAAAGGAGGTTAACTGTGAGACAGACAGCTCTGAGATATTTGGGAACTCCCAATATGGTCTGCCGATTATACAGATCTAGTGATGTGAGGCTATACGGCCTGAACCTTATAAATACCCTTCTCTCATGTTGAACGGCTGCTATGACCAGACAAAACTATATAAAAAATACTACCAAAAAATTCCAAAAATAAACCCCCCCCCCAAAAAAATAAAAGAACAAAAAAACAAACAAAAAATGATTTCCCCCTGTTAGGGACAAGCTATTAAATGAGAAAAGAACAGGCCCAACAAAGGGCACACCCAGCGCTCAACCCACTCATGCCTATGGCAATCAATATAGTCTCAATCAATGCTAAAGGGTTAAACTCAGGGCCGGTGCAAGGATTTTTGCCGCCCTAGGCAAAAGTAAAGTTTGCTGCCTCTCCCCCCCCCCATGACATCACAATGCCCACCCATATGACCTGCCATGTTAACTAACGCTAGTGCTGCAGTGCCGCTGTGTTTACATTAAAAGGCCTGCAAGGACAGGCTATAGACACCAGAACCACTACATTAAGCTGCAGTGGTTCTGGGGACTATAGTGTTTCTTTAATGTGAGGTAAATTAGAGATTAGTGCCACGAATAATATACTAGATTACCTACTTACAAGCAGATGAGGATGATGATGGGCTCTAGCTGCAGTCTGGCTCCACTGGTTTGTTGTATAACAGGATCTCTGGAGGCTGTTTGTAACTGTGGTCACAAAAATCAATGTTTTGGGAGAACGAGAAGCAGCTCCATTTTTTGGGGGCCCTTTACACAGCTCAAGGTCTGGGTCCCAGGGTCCACCTTCATGTTCCACCAATGAGTTTGTTCACAGGGGGTGGAGTGTGTAGGGGATGTCCTGATTTGTGTGTAAGGAATGCATTGTGTGAATCTGTGTTTGTATGTGTAAGGGCTGCAAGGTGTGTTTCTGTGTATGTAAGGGATGAAGTGTGTGAGTTTGTAAGGGGTGCTTTGAGTGTGTTTAAGGGGTGCATTGAGTGTGTGTAAGGAATACATTGTGTGTTTCTGTGTGTGTAACGGATGCATTGTGTGTAAGGGTTGCATTGTGTGTGTGTGTGTGTGTAATGCATTGTGTGTGTAATGCATTGTGTGCTTTTCTGTGTGCAAGGGGTTCATTGTCTTTGTGTGTAAGGGGTGCATTGTGTGTGATTGTGTGTGTGTGTGTGATGGATGTCAATCTCTCCCCCCTCCCTTGTCACTCTCTTCTCCCCCCCTCCCTTGTTACTCTCATTCCCCCTCCCTCCCCTGTCACTCCCCCCTCCCTGTCAATTTCTCTCTCCCCGTCAATTCCCCTCCCTGTCAATGTCTCCCCCCTCCCTGTTAGTTCCCCCCTGTTAGTTTCTTCCCCCCACCTCCCTGTTGGTTTCCCCCCCTCCCTGTTAGTTTCTTCCCCCCTGTTAGTTTCTTACCCCCCACCTCCCTGTTAGTTTCTTTCCCCCCACCTCCCTGTTAGTTTCTTTCTCCTCCCCTCCCCTGTCAGTTTCTTTCTTCCCCCTCCCTGTTTCTTTCTTTCCCCTCCCTCCCTTTTTCTTTTCTTCCCCCTCCCTGTTTCTTTCTTTCCCCTCCCTCCCTGTTTCTTTCTACCCCTCCCTCCCTGTTTCTTTCTTTCCCCTCCCTCCCTGTTTCTTTCTACCCCTCCCTCCCTGTTTCTTTCTTTCCCCTCCCTCCCTGTTTCCTTCTCCCCCCTCCCTCTTTCTTCCCCCTCCTCCCCTACCTGTGTTGTAGCGTGGCCGAGCCCAGTATAGTCGGTGGGTACAGGGAGCTTTTGTTTCCTGTACCCGGCCGGACTAACAGGAAGTGCACACTCAGTGTGCACTTCCTGTTAGTCCGGCCGGGTACAGGAGACAGATGCTCCCTGTACCCGCCGACTATACAGGGCTCGGCCACGCTACAGAGAGGGAGTGACAGGAGGGAGCGCTGAGCACTTCCCTCCTGTCAGCCCCTCTCCCCATGCTGCGCCCGGGCGGTGCGGTCCGCCCTCATGGACGCACCGCCCGGGCAAAGCTGCAGCCGCCTGAGGCTCACTACAGAGCGCTCGGGCGGCTGCAGCATGGGGGGGCCGGCGCTCCTGGTGGCGCCCCTTCCCAAGGGACGCCCTAGGCGGCTGCCTAGTCTGCCTTACAGGTAGCACCGGCCCTGGTTAAACTCCCCAAATAAACGCTGAAGCACAAAAACACAATGCCCATGTGTTTTTCTGTCAGGAAACTCTAAATGGGGTAACAGACCAAAGTTAATAAAATAATAAAATGTGCGCATTAAATGAATATAATCACAAGATGAAGATGTATAATGCGCTTTGTCATAACAATTGTTACTGTATTGATTTTATGGTCCCTGATGATGTTCCAAGCCTGCAACAAAAAGCGTAGGGCCTATTCTTGTTGTTTTATTACTTGTGGGTGATTGTTCACCTTTTTTATAATAAAGCTGCTGACCTTTTATACTTTCACCATTTGGAGTCCTGTTTCATATCTTCCTATATGGGCCAGAAGGAGGGACCAACAGCCCCCCGACAACATCTGGGAGGCACCCTTGAGCGCAATTTTACGTCTTCATCTTGTGAGTGTATTTACAGCGCACTTTTTTATTTAATTGTATTACACTATATATTATTTATGTTCGTATTTAGATTTATACAGCCATATCCCATACGCCTTGTTTTTCTATATAGTCTGGTCAACATAAGATCTTTTCCTGGGATCTTGGAAGGCTGTCCAACTTGACTTAATAGATAAGTATAATGTATACTTAGTACTCATTTCACACACATTTACAATGTGGTGATATATTGTTTGTACTTGTATTAATATATATGGCCCTCATGATAACCAACAAGCATTCCTGGACAAAATCTTTGCACTGGCAAACCTTCATAAATTCGGGAAGGTGATCATAGAGGAGACACAAATTTCATCTTAGACCACACCCTCAACATGTCACTAACCACTAGTAAAAAGCAAGACACTTCATCTTCCAAATTAAGACACATGGAGAGTGTTACATCCGACCGAAAAGGATTTCTCCTTTCACTCCTTAGCTCACAACTCCTACACCAGGATAGGCAGGTTCCTAGTCTCTCTACCACTAATGGCCAAGGTCCTCAGTGCCACCTTGATTGGCTTGATAACATGGTCAGACCATGCCCTAATTGTCCTCTCCCTAAAGGAACAATTCCTTTCCCAAGGCACATGAAGACTCAACGACACCCACTTATACAATGAATCTATAGTGGAGAAGATTAGGAAGGAGCTTCTTATTTATTTCAAACTCAACTCCAAACAGGACACCAGCGTAGAAACAGTATGGCAAGTCCATAAGGCTGTAATCAGAGGAAGCTTTATAAAAGTGGCTAGCTTTGCAAAAAAGCAAAGGACTAAACTATACACAGACATGATAAATGAACTTGCTGATTTGACACACAAAAACAAACACGACCCTTCACCGAGTACACTAGCCAAATTACAATTATTACAGACTAAACTACAGGAAATAGCACTTACCAAAACCACATTCATGCTTAGGAAATGCAAACATACATTTTTTGCTTATGGCAATAAAGTGGGTGCCCAACTGACCTCCCAGCAGAAAGCACGCTTATCTCACTCCAAGATCGCCCACATCAATTCCTCCTCCAAAGGTAAACTTCTTAACCCTCAAGACATAGTAAATTAATTCACAGCATTTTATAGCAACCTATACAACTTAAAGGATGACCCTCAAACAACCCCATACCCCAAATATAGAATCCATACAACATTTCTTAAGCTCCATTGACTTGCAACGTCTACAACAAGGAGAACTGGATCACATTATTGCCCCCTTCAATAAGCTGGAAATATTGGAGGCCATCAAAAGTCTCATAGCCCATAAGGCCCAAGGACCAGATGGCTAATCTAATATTTACTATCGCACATATCTCGACATACTTGCCCTGCATATGGCTGAATTTTTTAGCTCGCAAGCAACATTTTATTAGCACATATCTCAACCCACCCTACACCAGGCAAACCACCCACCACTTGCCTAAATTTTTGCCCTATTTCACTACTAAATGCACATGTAAAACTTTATGCCAAGATTCTAGCTAACAGGCTGGTAGGGATCATCCGACGTATAATACATACAGCTCAATCCGGCTTTGTCAGAGGCCGTCAAGGCTTGGGCAATACTCGAAAAGTACTGAACATCATCTCCCACATGCAGACTTCAAAAGTACGCGGAGAAGGCCTTCGACAGGCTCAATTGGTAATATATGGAGCAAGTGCTCAGCAAATTTGGCTTCCCGCCTACATTCATAGCATGCATCCTGGCCCTCTATAATCTCCAGAAAGCCAGAGTAGCTAACTCAGGATTTCTATCCGACTCATTTCCTATCACTAATGGCTCACTGCAGGGGTGCCCCCTCTCTCCTCTATTGCTTGGAACCACTAGCTCACAAATTACAAAACCCTGACATCCAAGGGATACACATGGGAAAATAAATGTTTTGCCTGTCAATGTTCGCAGACAACATATTGCTGACCCTGGGCAAGCCAAGCACCTCCATCCCGGAACTCCTCCAGGTATTGAAAGATTATGTAAATATATCATATTATAAACTGAATCAAAGACCCAAGCTCTACCAATAGGCTTGTCAGCCCAAGCGGTGAACAACCTCATGGAATCATATACATTTGACTGGAGAAAGTCTAGCATCACCTATCTCAGGGTCAAATTGGCCAAATCTTTACAGGGTGTTTTTAATTTAAACTATAAACCAGTACCCCGTATGTGCACTACCACCATCTAAAATTAGAGAAAATCATTAGAATTAGTCAAATTAGTCATTAGTCTTCCCGGAAAAGAAATTGGCAAAAAGTGGGAGAGGAGTCAGAGCAGGGAGAATCCTGGAGAGAAAAGAAAAAGGGCCGGATATTAGGGCATTAGGTATTTTTAATCTCACTGATAAAATTTTAAGTAAATCACATGACGTTTTAAGTAAAGGTTTTAAATTTGTTTTTTCTTGTTATAACCAACCTTTTAATACTTTTATAGGTATCCTCAAACAACCACAAGTTAGTTCTAAAGAAAACTGGACGATTAGTTTTTTCACACTAATTTGAAAAATAAATCAAATTTTTTTTCCCAAACAGTTCATGAGTGGGAATATGAAAGTCTTTGAACGTCTAGTTTTAGATGAAGTAATTAAAATAAAAAAATAAAAGGAACAATTTAAGTATTAAACAAAGATTAGCTATAAAAGAGCTCAAAGCAGATGCTAATATTGTGATAAAACCAGCTGATAAGGTCTGGGGGGGTGGGTAGTGATACAAAGTAAAGAAGATTATTATAATGAAATATATAGGCAACTTAAAGATTCCTCAACGTATAAAGAACTAAACCTTAACCCTATTGGGTCCATTAAAAAGGAGTATTCTCAACTGTTAAATAAGGGTAGAGTACTGGATATTTTAAATAAGGACACATTTGACTATTTGGATGTTATTCATCTTAAAACTTCAGTACTCTACACCCTCCTGAAGATACATAAAGACCAAGAAAAAAACCCTGGTAGACTCATAGTATCGGGGAAAGGTTCCTTATTAAGTAACCTATCAGAATATGTTGCTAAACAACTACAACCGTTTGTAGTATCTTAACCATCCTATCTTAGAGACTCTACTCAGCTTATATAACTACTTTTAGATTTAAAATGAAATAATTATTTTCTAGTCACATGTGACGTGACTAGTTTATATACGAATATATCCCATGAACTAGGTTGTAGTGCAGTTAAGCACTTTCTTGGACAAAATGCAATATTAAAGGAGGAACAAACAACTTTTATTTTAGATGGTATTGCACTTATCCTTATCCAGAATAATTATTTCTGGTCTGATGGCAAATTATTATTACAACTTAAAGGTAATGCGATGGGGACTAAATTCGCGCCCAGTTATGCAAACGTGTCTATGTCTCACTGGGAGAATGTGTGTTTACTATCTCAGGAGTCAACTTGGGCGCCAAGTCTAGTCCTTTATCGCAGATTTATAGATGACATATTTTTTATTTGGCAGAGTGATGAAGATTCTCTGAAAGAATTTCTTACATACCTTAATACCAATCAGATAGGTATTCATTTTACCTATCAGTATAGTCCTACTAACATCCATTTTTTAGATTTGGAAATATATATTGAGGATCTACGGATTATAACAAAAAACCTATTTTAAAAAAAAATAGATGTAGGGTAATAACGGCTTGATCCAATGATAAATCTGACTGCCATTCTGGGGTCAAGAAGGAATTTTTTTCCTAGCTTGCTGCAAAATTGGAAGTGCTTCAAACTGGGTTTTTTTTTGCCTTTTTTTGGATCAACAGCAAAAAACAAATGCAAGGAAGGCTGAACTTGGTGGACTCACGTCTCTCTTTAGCTATGTAACTATGTACCTATGTAACTATGTTAATGGATATATTGAAACATTTAGTTGCCATTATCGTCCCTGGTTACATAATATTCCTAAGAGACTATTTACTCGTTTATTTAGGAACTGTACTGAGAAAAATATTTTTAATGAACAAGCCCATCTTTTAAAAAACAGATTTAAAGAAAAGAATTACGATCTTGATAATATTGATAAATGTTTTAAAGATATAAACACTAAAGATACTAGGAACAATTTTTTAAAAGAGAAGGATAACAAAAAGAAAATTAGGGATGAGATGGTGGATATATCCCTTATTTTAGATTATAACAAAGATTTTAAACAAATTAAACATATCATTAATAAGCATTGGCATATCCTAAATACTGACTACAATCTAAACAATGTCATAGGAGACAAGCCATACATAATATACCAGGGAGCAAAAAAAAAATCTAAGACAATATTTAACCAATAGTTACCCCTGTAAATATTATCTAGCTTGTAGAAAAACACATTTTAATAAACAAAGAAACATAGATTTTAAATCTTTTTCTACAAAAAAGGATTCAAGGTTAAACAACTTTTGACTTGTGAATCCCCAAATGTGATATATTTCCCCTGGTGCCCTTGTGGCCTGCAATATATAGGTATGACCACAAGGGCGTTTAAGAAAAGGATTGCCGAACATATCGGGAATATCCAGAGGGGATATATTAAACCTAGCGTTTCAGCCCATTTTGTAGAAAAACATAATAGTAATCCTTCACATTTGGGGTATATGGCTATTTTCAAGAAATCAATTAACTGGAGAGGTGAAGACAGTTTTAAGGAATTAGCAAAAGGGTCTAAATTTAGATTTTGAATTTGCGCAATTTCTTTAGTGGGGATATAATTTATTATAATATAAAAATATAAAATAATATAAAAATATAAAAATAATATATTTTAATTTTATATATATATATATATATATATATATATATATACACAAAAATATTTTTTACATCCTATTTTCACTTTGCATATTCCTTAGATCACCTATGGTGTTACATTACTCTTAATGTGTATGCATATGCTTGTTAGTGTCATATATGTCAATTTTTTTTATTTTTAATCATATTCTCTTATTTATTTTTAGTAGGTTTTTAGCTTAGCCTTTGCATATATTATATTGCCCTTATTCTAATTACTTTATGGGACTATTTTGCCCTTATGCAAGATGGTGGATTATACCACTTGCATGTGTGTGAACTGCATGGACTTTCTGTAATTGGAAGATGGACGCTACTCTGAATAGTTTCCAGAAGTGATGTCACACTTGGGTGCCGTGTGACAATGAAACATGGAAATGGGTTACACCGTGGTTTACGGATATGATGTCATCGGGAGTGGACAGAAAGGGCACGCTATCAGTATGAACTGCTTGCAGCCTTAATGGGAGGTATATTCACTATGAAAATCAGCACTAGAAGAAGGCTTTAGGAGATAGCTGAAACACGTATATGCTGTAATATTTGTTTTCTTTTATATACCTGGTTTTTTTATTTGTTCTTTTAAAGGGTTACTTCATAGTTGGTGTCTGGGTCTGTTTTTACCTTAAGTACCATTCTTATAATACCCACTTACTATTTTGTTTAAATAAACATTTTTCTGGATTTCTTGGATTTTTTCCTGTGGTTCATCCTGAAAACTGGATCTGTTGGCCAGCATTGGCACCCTTTGGGCATATTATACAGAGCCTGAGACGGCTCTGGATCATGTTAGATAGATTCCATTCCATCTTATTAGATATATTTGTTATATAGTTCACAATGGCTTTGTACTTCTGTTTATAGGCTTCTTACACCTCATATGTGACTTCAAGATTACTTAATTTTCTGGTATTATTAAAACTCACCTTTTTTTTCACATGAAGGGTTCACAACTTATTTTATATTTTTTCCTTGTTAAGTGCTGGGGAAACACTTTTATATTGATTGTGATCACTGCACATTTATATATTTTTAATTGTATAATTATATGAAGCTGCCGTACACACGTATTTATATTTTGTGTTCAAATCGGAAACAAGTTAAACTTCCCTGGCTGGGCAAGGTAAACACCACTAAAATGATAATTTTACCAAAGCTGTTATATACCTTCAGGATGTTACCATTGCGCTTACCTCTCCCCCCTAGCAAAACTATACAAGCAATTATTAGCCGCTATATATGGAATTCCCACAAACCTTGCGTGTCTCTCACACTTCTACAGTTTCACTCTTCCAAAGGAGGAGTGGGTCTCCCCAATGTGCAAATGTATCATAAGGCTTGTCTGCTCGAATTTGCAATTAGGATGAATACCCCAAAGGGGGATCGACAATGAGTCAACATGGAGAGCTTGCGGGTCCCAGGTAACTCCTTAATAGATGTCCTAATGACACCTAAGCATCTTAGACACAAAAATGTACCGTTTTCCATCCACACTCCTCTCTGTTCAACACTGGGACCACTTTAGGGAACCGGGGGAGGAGAACTAAAAATTCCTCATGGCTGCCCCACTCTCCGCTCTATCGGTAATATCACCGTGGTTTACATTCTGTTCCTGGCTCCAAAAAGGGGTCAAATATGTAGGAGACATATGCGATCGGGGAATTATTTTCCTATTTCCTGAGTTACAAAGCATGTATCACCTACCGAATTAATTTATTTTCCAATATATACAACGAAAGAGTATAATAATGTCACATGCCCAGACCCAAAACTATCACTGTCCCCAGTAGTAAGCGCTATTTACAATAGATGCAAGGCTTCACCCAAGAAACCCAAGGCACTCTCTAAATGCTACAGGGCTCTGATGGATTTCCCTTTTACTAAACAATAGTCCCTGGTGCTAGAATGCGAGCTGATCCCCAGAGAATGGATCTTGGCAATCAATGCATTGAAGGGCATAACTAGGTGCTATTCCCATGTGGAACACACAGAAAATTAATCTAGAGGTGGTATCTTACTCTACAGCGGCTGCACAGGTTTTACCCTTTGACTCCTAGCCTATGTTGGTGCTGTGAACAACATGTAGGCAACATGACGCATATCTGGTGGCAATGCCCAGACTTAGCCCCTCTGTGGGAAACAGTAGCTCATGTATCGACACAGATAGGTATCAGCAATTTGCCCATTAATGCTAACACTTGCCTGTTACTGAAATTCCCCAAGGGTATCTCCAAAGCCTCTAAACAGATGGGTACATTAATAACAATGGCTGCCCCCCCCCCCCCAGATCTCAACTTATCGAGAATATATTCTACACATATGAGCGCACGGCGGTGGAGTCCCCTGTTCAATACACCTCCCTACAGGCGGTGTGGCAACCTTGGCTTGATTACTATGGAAAGGAAGGTTATGTATTCTAAGGTGTGGTTGTTTGCAAACAATCAATAAATAAAAAGACAAACAATTGTTGAAGCATGTTGAAAAACTAAAAGTTAGAGGTTTCTACCTGTGACTTCAGGCTGCAAATGTATTTTGCTCCCCCCTGCAGGAAGTTTAGATTTGTCCGTGATTATATAGATTATATATTTGAAAAAAAAGAAAAAGGAAAAAAAATGTGGGCCTGTCTAATAAAGTTAATAGAGAGATGTGAAATGTACTTCTGTCATTTCAAGGTATTAATATTATCCTGTTTTTCTACGGAGCTGTAAACTTGAATGGTTGTTTAATTTCACGGAAACGCTACTGCACTTTATCATGTGGACACTTACACCCCCTATACTGCAAGGACCAGGAGTAATAGATGAGAGTTTTTACCGAAGGGTTAATTCTTTGTTTGCGTTATTGATCTTTCAGGTTAATATATCCCATTTAACACTATTGTGTCCAGTTAAAGGACCACTATAGTGCCAGGAAAACATCCTCGTTTTCCTGGCACTATAGTGCCCTGAGGGTGCCCCCACCCTCAGGGTCCCCCTCCCGCCCGGCTCTGGAAGGGGGAAAGGGGTAAAAACTTACCTTTTTCCAGCGCTGGGCGGAGAGCTCTCCTCCTCCTCTCCGCCTCCGTTACGCCCCGCCGGCTGAATGCGCACGCGCGGCAAGAGCTGCGCGCGCATTCAGCCGGTCTCATAGGAAAGCATTTACAATGCTTTCCTATGGACGCTGGCGTGCTCTCACCGTGATTTTCACAGTGAGAAGCACGCAAGCGCCTCTAGTGGCTGTCAATGAGACAGCCACTAGAGGATTAGGGGGAAGGCTTAACCCATTCATAATTATAGCAGTTTCTCTGAAACTGCTATAATTATGAAACAATGGGTTGAGCCTAGCTGGACCTGGCACCCAGACCACTTCATTAAGCTGAAGTGGTCTGGGTGCCTAGAGTGGTCCTTTAATACTCATTGCTGTGTGACGTCTGCAGATTTAAGAATCCGCCTCTGTTATAGTTTATTGTTAACATTTATATTGGAACAATTGGGGAAAAAAAATTTTGAGAGCTGAGCAGGAACTAACCGAAGTATAATCTACAGAGTTTCTCTAAGCTATTGTCTGTTCACAGAGTTCCCCCCTTTTTTTTTCTTTTTTTTGTTTTACTGCATTTGCTTGGGATCTTCCTAAGCTTAAATAGTATTCCAGACGTGGACTACATGTTCACTGGCCCTAGTGAGGTATCAGCTACCACTTGCTGACGAAGACCAAAGAAGCAGAAATGATCGACCAGCGTTGCTGTACCTCTCATGCATTTAATTTATGGACTGCCTCTACAGGTGGGATCAGTCTGATATACAATTTGCAGGTTTTCTGTAATGGCACAAGGAAGCAAAAACATTTGTTGAGACCGGAATTACAGAAGTGCAAGCTGCAGGGTTTCTCTAAGAGTTTGCCCATTCTCAGAGCTCAAATATTCTCTGTTTTGTTGCATTTATATTGTGTGTAACATTGTATCATATTTCTGGCACTAGGCAGTAAGACTATCTAGTTGCTTCATTATATTGCATTTAACGTATCAGTGGCCACAACCTACTTAATGGTTGTGTATACCCTATTTTTTTTATTATTATGTTTTTGAATCCTTTTATATCAGTTTGTTATAATTAATGATAATGTATAAAAGAAAAGAAAAAGTTCAAAGACAGGCAACAAGGATGGAGGATGGGATAGGAGCACAAGTGTTTTGATTAATCTCTGGTATTTTTATGTAACGGAGGGCTACTATATTATAGATATGTGTATTGTTCTTTGCTGCAACAACAATTGCGGGTTTGTTTATTCTGGTTGTGTAGTTGGTCTAGACGGCTTGATTATGTTTAATGACGGAACTTGTTAAATGGATTTTAATGGCTTAGAAGAATGCAAAGCAGGTCAGCAGGCAATTGTTCTTTCCTGTATTTTGCAGGTTTTTTGTTAATGTGTGCTTGATCTAGTGTGGCACATTGAATGTTTTTTTGCTTATTTTCCTGCACAGGCTTGTTTTAAGCCTTTGCACTAAATACTACAACTCAAGGTAATTTCATTGATGAGGTTTTTTTTTCTCCTGTTGACAAAACTAAATCTATTTATAGGTCTGTTTTAGAGCCACGATGCAATGACTTGCTAGAAAACTGTCACTATATATGAAAACCTGACTATCATTTACTGAGTGAATGAGACACTGTTTTGGCTAGTCACTGCAATATACTATATATCATGCAGCACCAGAGATTAGATGAAAGATAACACAAATAGGAAACAAGAAAATAACAGAGTACAGACTGGGATACATTAATCTTCAAGACACATCATAAATCAAAGAATACAACACAGCAAAATCACATAACAATAGTTTGTCTTCACAGCAGTATGTTTTCATCACTAGAGCTAAATATTTGTTCCTGTGCAGTCATTGCCACAGAACGCCTCTGTGAAATTTCCTAGAATCCAAGTTGCAGAGACCCTTTCTGACTCTTTTCAATTACAGTTTACAGCAAGAGGTAGTGATGGTGGCAGATTCAGAGGGCAAAGTGATAACAACGAGCAGATGAAAAAATAAATAAAAAACATTTCCCATATTTAGAAAGAATACTTAATAAGAGCCTAGAACTTATTGTAATTTTGTTCATTTGAAGCCGTCAGGATATTTAAAAAAATAATAATAAGGCATTAGGAATAAACACACATATTTCTAACGCTTTAGTGTCCCTGTACCTATAAACAAGGCTGTCGCATCATGGAGCAGGCATGGACTTCTCTACAGTCTGCCCAATCAAATGCTCCTTATAGAGGAGCACACAGGCATCAGATTTCCCTATATTAAAGCCTTGAATCACTTCTAGTGGCAGTCAGTATGGTCGCCACTAAATGATGATTTAACATTGCTGTTTTTAATTTATTTAATCTATTTTTTACATTGTAAATTTACAGAACCACTACACCCAGCCCACTTCCGTAGATTACATGTCCTGGGTTACTTTAATAGTCATTTGAAGGAATACTCCAAGCATCATATCTACTACAGTCCACTGTAGTGGTTATGGTGGTAAGAGTGCCCTGGCACCATCCCATGGTTAGATGTCCTTTTATTTAGTATGGTTTGATAACTTTCCTAGGTCCCACCTGGCAACACTAGCAACATCTTCTACAGGAGAAGCTAGATAGCTCTTTAGAATAAACAGGTGATTTAGAACTAAATTACAAGGCTGGTGCTATCAGCCAATTATCACAGTCCTGCATGGTATATACAGCAATCCAGATTCTCCTGCTACAGAACACTGGATGCAGAGAATGCAAGGTAAGTAGCAAACAATAGTAAAACAGTTTGACACTGTGGGGTAGTGCTAAAGCACTCTTGGCACCACAATCTGTACAGAAGTCTGTTGTGCTGTTGTGCTCAAAGTGTTTCTGTAAAGGAGTTTTAGAAAGATGTAAATTCATACATTTATTAGTACATATTTCCTGTCTGATGAGCTAGTAATTGTGGATTGCAGGAGTGAAAAGGTCTGCTTGTTAAGATCCAGGAGCAGATCCTTTGCTGGTGTACGTGGAAGCGATTTTAATTAAAAGGCACTTTAAAGTCTTTTGTAATGTCCTTGCCCTATAAATGTATCCCCCGTATATAGTTCTGAGTTTTCAAAAATCTACAGGTGCTCTTAGCAAACATTTTTGTGTGTAGGATGTTAAACGTTATGAATTACAAAGCAAGCTGCTGTCAAGAGGAGTTTAAACAAAGCAAGTACCATAACCATTGTAATCAACTGTAGTAGTTATGGTGCAAGGAGTGCCCTCCTTTGGAAACAATTTAGCAACGTAGCTACAGTCCCTGCTTCAGGTCTTCCTCTGAGGAACCCAGGTAAGAAATCAAACCACAAACAAATGGATTGACCAGTTACACTGAAGGGGACCCAAGACACTCATGGCACTACAAGGACCATCTTTGCGGCCCGGCGAGCCGCGAGTGCTATAGCAGAGTAGGCACCTGCTTTCCCCATATTGCAGGTGCCTGCTCTGCTAACATTTACCCGGCGGGAGAGGGCTGCGAGGGAGCTCAGTGTTCCTGCTCCTCACTGCTCCCTCGCGTGCGCCGACTGAAGTGAAGCCGGGCGCCGGAATATGATGTCATATTCCGGCACTCGGCATCACTAAACCGCAGTGAGGAGCAGGAAGGACCCCAAGGAGATGCCCCCCATCGGCTCCCTGAGGTAAGAAGCAATAATGAAAAGTGTGTGTGTCTGTCAGTCAGTCAGTCAGTGAGTATGTGTGTGTGTGTCTGTGTCCATGTGTGTGTCTATCAGTGAGTATGTGTGTCTGTCAGTGTGTAGGTGTGTCTGTCAGTGAGTATGTGTGTCTGTCAGTGAGTATGTGTGTGTGTGTGTCTGTCAGCAAGTATGTTTCTGTCTGTCAGTGTGTGTATGTCTGTCAGTGAGTATGTGTGTCTGTCAGCAAGTATGTGTGTGTCTGTCAGTGTGTGTGTTTGTCTGTGTGTGTCTGTCAGCAAGTATGTGTATGTGTCTGTCTGTTAGTGAGTATGTGTGTGTGTCAGTGTGACTGTATGTGTGTCTGTCTGTCAGTGAGTGTGTGTGTGTGTGTGCGGCCCACATAAACTTGAACCTTGTTTATGTGGCCTGTGCCACACTTTGAGTTTGACATGCTTGCTATAGTGGTTATGATGCTTTCAGTGTCCCTTAAAATAATTCAGCATTTTGCAATCCAAGAGTCTCAAAGTTAAATTACAATTAATTTCCGGGTAATTAAATGCACCAAAAGGGCAATTATGCCTTGTGTAAACTCCTATCATGACACGAATAGTATTATAAAATCACAAAGCTTTTGAAACTATCCATGATGAGATAGGAAGATACCTAGCAAAAGGAGACATACAGCTTTTACAATTATCCATAATCTAGTGTACAGAATTTCCTCAAGTGAACGAAAGGTACACAATTATAATATAGTTGTTCAGCTACTCATTCACTGGGTAAAAAAGAATGCAAATCACTTGTGCTAGTGAATGCAAGCCACTAGCTTGAATAAACAATAACTCAAAATCCAGAGTTTGTTATTGTGCATGAAACCATCATGTAGTTAGTACGTACTACGAGACTAATCGAGAGAGCTCTAAGACTTACTGGATGACAACATGGACACTGGAGAAAGATCAGAACTTATAATTTTACAGCAAAAGAGGGATTTCAAGATGTTTTTATTCTATTGATTCCCTGATATAATGGCAAATAGTGATGTCGCGAACCCGAAATTTTCGGTTCGCGAACGGCGAACGCGAACTTCCGCAAATGTTCGCGAACCGGCGAACCGCCCGAAACGCCATTGACTTCAATGGGGAGGCGAATTTTAAAACACACAGGGACTCTTTCTGGCCACAATAGGGATGGAAAAGTTGTTTCAAGGGGACTAACACCTGGACTGTGGCATGCCGGAGGGGGATCCATGGCAAAACTCCCATGGAAAATTACACAGTTGATACAGAGTCTGGTTTTAATCCATAAAGGGCAGAAATCACCTAACATTCCTAAATCACAATCAATATGGATTGACACCTGACATATGACATATTGACACCTTGACATATGGATTGACACCTGTCCTCAGAGCCCCTGATGCACACGGACACAGAGCAGAATAGAGACTGGTCCCCCTACATAGGGTCACTTGGCAGATATGGATTGACACCTTGTTACAAACTGCTATTTGTAACGGGCCCTTTAAATGGCAAATTGCCCTGTTTCCCTGGGTTGTGGAGAAGCCTCTTTGCCAGCCTCCTCCCGCATGACTATGGCCCCTGGGAGATTGTGAAAATGTATGCACTTTTATTTGGTGTGTATGGCCCTTTAAGACTGTCGGTGGGCATATTGGGGCTTATGGACTCTTTATGTGACTGGTGCTGGCCCTTTAAACACCTTTTTGGGACATCAGGAAGATTGGGACACTGCCCCTTTAAGGCCGTGTCCCCAGACTTGTTGGGGACACGGCCCCTTTAAGACGGTGTCCCCTGTGTCCCCAGACCTGGTGCAAACCCTTTGTGCCTGCCTTGCTATTTCCCACTTGGTTCAGTAAATGGGAAATTATTTCAGTTGCAGAGACTAAGTCCCATTCGGCGATGGGACTTAGTCTTTTTTTCAGCCGTTTTTTTCAGCCTTATTTCAGCTGCAGAGACTAAGTCCCATTCGGCGATGGGACTTAGTCTTTTTTTCAGCCTTATTTCAGCTGCAGAGACTAAGTCCCATTCGGCGATGGGACTTAGTCTTTTTTTCAGTCGTTTTTTTCAGCCTTATTTCAGCTGCAGAGACTAAGTCCCATTCGCGATGGGACTTAGTCGTTTTTTCAGCCTGAAATAGACCGACCTCACAGCCCAAATCTATGGAACTGTTTTGGGCAGGAAAATGTGCTTGCGGTCGGTCATAAAGGGACCTCCAGCTAACTTTTTAACCCCTGGATGGATTTGGCTGATTTTTGGTTATGTTTATGTTTTAAGTGTGCTGATTCCAAATATGTAATTATGAAGATGGGATGTGTAGTTTTAAAGTTACAGGGTATGGCTAAAAACTGTATTTTTACTGCCTGTGTTTAATTATGTTAATCTCTTCCCAAACGTCATTTCGTTCAAAGTGGAGAGAATGTTAAAAAAATATATTTTTGTTCGGAGTGTGAGAAATGCTTTTCAGCCGCTTCTAATCTTAAGCATCATTTGAGGAGCCATACAGGAGAGAAACCTTATTTGTGGTGTGTTTAGTATTGTTCTGATCAGTTTAATACCTTCCGCGTCTCCTATCAGTGGACGTGTATATGGCAGCCATTTTAGGAACCGTACACCTGGGACCCGAGCAAGGTCACCTCGTTCAACAGGCGACAACATTTGTCCATGGAAAACTATCCTGGACATTCTGTACAATTTGTATGGATATGGCAGTGATTTCTGTAACAGGGAGATGGAAGAAGAGGCTTGGTCGGTCCTCTTAATTCAAATTTGGGGCACTGCGCGGTCAAGCTAATGTGCCACCAGATAGGAGTGGTGTGTTTAGTATTGTTCTGATCAGTTTAATACCTTCCACGTCTCCTATCAGTGGTGGTGTACACGGCATTGATTTTTGTAACAGGGAGATGGAAGAAGAGGCTTGGTCGGTCCTCTTACTGCAAATTTGGGGCACTCCGCGGTCAAGCTAATGTGACACCAGATAGGAGTGGTGTGTTTAGTACTATTTTTATCAGTTTAATACCTGTGTGAGAAATGCTTTTCAGCAGCTTCTAATCTTAAGCATCATTTGAGGAGCCATACAGGAAGAAACCTTATTAGTGGTGTGTTTAGTATTGTTCTGATCAGTTTAATACCTTCCACGTCTCTATCAGTGGTGCGTGTACCGGCATTGATTTTTTGTAACAGGTAGATGGAAGTAGCGTCCTGGTCGGTCCTCTGATTTCAAATTTGGGGCACTGCGCGGTCAAGCTAATGTGCCACCAGATAGGAGTGGTGTGTTTAGTATTGTTCTGATCAGTTTAATACCTTCCACGTCTCCTATCAGTGGTCGTGTACGGCATTGATTTTTGTAACAGGGAGATGGAAGAAGAGCCTTGGTCGGTCCTCTTACTGCAAATTTGGGGCACTCTTGGCGGATAAAGCTAATGTGACACCAGATAGAGGTGGTGTGTTTAAGCATTGTTCACAGTCAGTTTAATACCTTCCGCGTCTCCTATCAGTGGACGTGTACACGGCTTTGATTTTTGTAACAGGGAGATGGAAGAAGAGGCTTGGTCGGTCCTTTTACTGCAAATTTGGGGCACTGCGCGGTCAAGCTAATGTGACACCAGATAGGAGTGGAGTGTTTAGTACTATTTTCATCAGTTTAATACCTGTGTGAGAAATGCTTTTCAGCCGCTTCTAATCTTAAGCATCATTTGAGGAGCCATACAGGAGAGAAACCTTATTAGTGGTGTGTTTAGTATTGTTCTGATCAGTTTAATACCTTCCGCGTCTCCTATCAGTGGACGTGTATATGGCAGCCATTTAGGAACCGTACACCTGGGACCCGAGCAAGGTCACCTCGTTCAACAGGCGACAACATTTGTCCATGGAAAACTATCCTGGACATTCTGTACAATTTGTATGGATATGGCATTGATTTTTGTAACAGGGAGATGGAAGAAGAGGCTTGGTCGGTCCTCTTACTGCAAATTTGGGGCACTGCGCGGTCAAGCTAATGTGACACCAGATAGA
>OW240912.1:94704984-94794032 GCA_933207985.1 Pelobates cultripes | reverse complement strand
AAGGCAAGTTTACTCTGGGCATAGGCACCATGGGATGAGTAGCAATGGCTGCAAAATAAAATAAAAAAAATAAACATTTAATAGGTAAAACTTTGAAAAATTCTGTCTGAGGAACACATAACATATTGCATAATATAAAAGAAAATAGCTCTTATCCACATGAAGCCTGCAAATATTTTTAGAAGCCCTATAAAGGGTTAAATGTTAAAGGGTTTATAAAACACCCCTTTCTGTCTCACTTTGTCTGATATCAGCAAAGTTTATTGTATGTGCAGAAGCCCTATAAAGGGTTAAATGTTAAAGGGTTTATAAAATACCCCTTTCTGTCTCACTTTGTCTGATATCAGCAAAGTTTATTGTATGTGCAGAAGCCCTATAAAGGGTTAAATGTTAAAGGGTTTATAAAATACCCCTTCCTGTCTTTTTTTTTTTTTTACTATGTATTTTAAGCTGTTGGATACTAAGTCACTGCTGCTGTAAGCGCGGTGCTTTATCTTTGTGTTTAAATATTTTTAGTTGTAATTGTTTATTTTATTATAATCTCTAATTTGAAATCATCTCCACTCACCTTGTTTCACCTACTCTTCTTTTCAGCAGTTTCAAAAATATACCCCATCCCCCCCAAATCATCTTAAAGGCTAAATTCTTAAAAGTGAACCAGCTTATATTAAACCATCAAAGGACTCTTAACTTTTATCCGGATTAAGGAGAGAAATTTGAAATGCTTTGCATTTTCTAAGGATGTCTGAAAAACTTGACTATGTAAAGTTTGCCATATCTGCAAAATTTTATTTTATTTTTGAACTAGAAATACAAGAATAGTAATCACGCAGCATAATTTTGCCTACATAAAACTCAAAATAGTTTTATCTGAGCACCAGCCACTCTGCGTAACAAACCTTACCAACTTCCACATCAAAAGATTCTGTCCAACTAAATTTAGAGCAGTTCCAAGCTTCTGTTATCAATAATCTTAAACTTTGCTGTGAATCACCCAACACAGGAGATGCCTGAATGAAACTGAGACTCCATCTGTGTTGGACCTTGCTAGACCTGTGGGCAATTCAACTATGATAGTTTATGTAAGGATGGTGCACACTGTGCTTGCTATGGAAACTCCCTAGCTGGCGTTCAGGGGATTACATTAGTAATGTTATGTGTACATTATAAAGATCAAATATAGTTGGGTATAAAGGAACACTCTAGGCACCATATCAACTAAAGCCCACTGTAGTGGTTATAGTGGTTAAAGTGCACATTTGCCTTCCCATTGTAACCGGTTAAACAATTTTAGTATGGTTTGACAACTTATCTAGGTTCTGTAGGCTGTCAGTGCTGTATCTGGTCTTCAACAGCAGGAGAAGCAGGATGTCTCTACAGAGCAAAGAAGGTCAAAAGCAGGACCACAATCAGTTATAGTAGTGACATCTGGCTTATGACACTGATAGAAGATAGGAAGACTGGACAGGGTGGATTCGGAGTGGGTGTCCAGCAGTAGCCTGGTAAGTTGCCAAAATATGTTATAACAGTTTGACATCTTACCATGGAAAGGTCTCTCCTGGCACCATATTCACTACAGCAGATCATAGAGGTGATGTGTTTAGAGTGTTCCTTTAAAAAGCACCAAGAACTGTTGTCCATCAAAAAAAAAAAAGGATTTTTTTTCTAAAATCCCTAAATTCTGCTTTATTAACATGCAACCTTCAAATACTGTAACTTTTCTATGTGGAAAGTCTAAGCCGACTCATCATCAAGCTATACACAAGAATAAATCATTTCAGTAATCTCCAACTTGGCCTCATGGAATGTAGATATTTATTTGATCTTTCTAAGGGTAAGGGAATGATCTAAGTTTGTAAAAATAAAACTGCAATGTGGGATTTGAAGATAGAGAAAAAGACAGATAACAGTGTCAATCAAACATTAAAAACTGGGAAGCTTAAAATAAGCATGGCAAAACTGGATGATGGACAAATGAGGCACATAATATCTGGAAGTCTGCATTTTTAAATACATTATGTTAAAAAAAGAAATGCATACGCCAGTCTGCATTTTTTTTTTACAGCATGAATTACTTAATGATGCAATAAAAGGTTATTGATTTTATTATCTTTGAGATTAAAAAAGCAAACTACAATCAATGTCATTGGCCTAGTTTAGGTATCCTCATCAATACATGACTTGCAATCTTATCATTTTCTTCTGATGCCTAACTAAATGGGTTATTATTTGTAAAGTGGGGTAGTAAACATGGGTGTACATAATTATGAATTATGCATGGATTCTCTACCAATGAAATATTTAACAAGGTAGCTTTCTAGAATTAGCTTAAATTTGTACCAGATTTTTAAATGGCGCGGAAGTCTGTTAAACATGGTAGAATAAACCATCATAGATAGGAATGCAGTGAGGTATTGTAAAGAGAAACTGTAAACACAAATTAATGATGAGGGTAGAATTACGCAAGCCTGGCATTTCTCCATAAAATAAACAGGAGCTGCTAATTATGGGCAATACTGGCAACACTATCTTGCTCCTGCAATAATTCATCACATGCAATAATTCATCACATGTATGTTTTAAGTCTTGGGATTGATGCTCTCAATCTGCAACTTCTTTTATAGTTTATATGGATAAGACCTGTCCTATCTGTCTAAAAAAAACTTGACATATCTAGGTTGCCTATTGATAAACTTTTCCTGCTACTGTGTACTGCATTTCTGTTGGAGTGCAATAGTTGTTTGCTTTCAACTTGACCAGTTGAAGCTTCCTTCATATTGAAAGACATCTATTTAGACATTCAATCCAGGCTGCTCCTAGCCCAATCAGTAACTATGTCTTTCTTTAAAACTTTGGGGTTGTTCCATGTAGATACTGTCTAAATGCTTTTTTGTTCTGCAGGTACCTAATCATTGCATTTATTCACTTCAAGCTGTAGTTCATTGACTCATTTCAAGAGCCAATCTGGTTGGGTTTTTGCGTTCTCCAGGGAAATGCAACTTGGTAGCTGACTTATTACAACTTTATTACTTTTCAGGTTCAGGAAAGTGCTTTACAATATTCACTAAGGCCAATCAGAATCCCTTCTAAGGCTATGTCAACATACTTGGATATTTTTGTCATAACCACTTTGGTTATGACTTGTAAGAGATTTTGTAGATAGCAATTTATGGTAGTCTGTTTTCCCTGGTACCGGTAAGTAGTTCTTCTTCTACAGTTTCTTGCCAGTACATTTTGGAATTCAAACACTTTGCTGTGATGCAGCAGTACACATTTAAGTAAGTTGTGATGTGGCAGTATTATCATGTCAATCAAATATGCATCAAATGTGCAAGTCCATTAAGGAACATACTGTTTTAGCATGCCAATTATTTGTGATATGTATAAAGAAGTGCCCCTCTAGAGTTCTCATTGCTTATAGGTATCTCTGGTCTCTTATTTCTTTCAACACAAATATTTAATTTATTCTGTTGAATAATTTGATTTGGTATTTTCTAGTTTAGGTTCTGACTCAGGTCTAAGCACCAAAACCCCAATAGAGCCTTATAGTGGTTATTGAGCAATTCCCTGGCGCCCTACAAGGGTAAGCAGTCAAACTGTTTCAGAACAGTTTGAAAACTTACCTCGGGTTTGACAGGTGCACATGCATGGAGGTGCTCATTGGCTGACAGCAATCCACTGACACTCTTGGCCTATGAGCTTGCCCTGGCCAAGAGCGCTTGACCTCTTCTACATGTGGTTAATCCTGGTTTGTTGGCTTGTAGGGCTGCATGCATACTCAGGAGTACGTGTACACTGCCTTATTTTTGGCCACTGATGTAACATTGCATCATTGGTCTACCCCATCTTGGCCAACCATTCCCATCTTCACAAATCTGTTAGGCTGAACAAAAATAATTTCGGCCAGTATCAATGCTAAGGCGTTGAATGTAAATATATATATAAAATATATAGATTTTGTAGATTGACTTAAGCAAAAATATTTGCACAGGACTGTTCCGGCAATTTTACGAAGCTTGTTCTAAAGAAAGTTTGAAGGTATTAAAACAAAAAATTAAAAAAAAACCCACCAATTGGGCCTCTAGCATAACATTACTCCTGCTAGTCTGAGCATTCCTTATTGGACCTGCACTGGCCCGAAGCAATATCTTAACCTAATTAAAATATAGAAGTGTTAGAGAAGTATTTTAGAATTTTACTTTGGGAATAGACTTTGCTACAGCTGCCAAAAGCTGAATGTCTGACTTACATGAAAGTGATTTATGTGTGGGAAAATAGTCCACAAATATTAACTAGCAATGCCCAACAAGTTAAATACCCAGCACTGCAATTCTGTGAAACTAGGCATTCATTCTGCTTGTTCTTTTCCACAGCTTGATTCACTTGAAGAAAGAAAGATCAATCAAAAGAATAGGATCTAAAGAGCTCTCTCGGGGGACAGAGTTCTGAATTATTGATTCTTCCATCGACCTGCCCAGAAGACAGAACCACTTAATGCATTTAAATACAAATGTTACAATATGTTTGTCCCCCAAAGCTCCAAACCATCAAGAAAGCTACCAAAAAGATTCATACAGTCCTCGTAAAATGCCTTTTGCTCCAATTTTGTGAGAAAACATTACCAAATTAATGCTTCAGGATATAATAACACTGTTCACTAGAGGTACATTATAATTTTGAATCTTATTTTTTTCTGTAAAATATTGATTCCTTTTTATAACTTGAGCAAGTGAAGAAGACACTTAATGTTTGTATTAATATTAATTTAACAATTTTTGATTGTTCAAAATACAATTTTGATTTCTCTGTTTTCCTGAGAAACTAAATAGCATTTTCTATATAGTTAGTACTTTTGGAAGCTGTATTTTGAGTTGTGATCAGTCTACATATTTAATGTGGCTGGAGTTGTGCATGGCTCTACCAGGTTCTGCTAAATAATGTCCCAATATACTGCTTTATCCCTTCTGGTACTTCAAATTTAGATCTTCCATGCTGTTAATCACTGCCTTAGAGATCTGTTCTCATCTCCTACCTCTTTTAGAAAGTGTTATTATTGTATGAGGGCACGTCTTTGCTTCTGGTTCCAGCTATCAGGTAATCCATTTTGTCTTAATTAGCTTCCAATCATCTCAGTGTTCATAATGTGAAAAATAAATATAATATTTAATATATCACGTATGATGACAGTTGGTATTATATCCATGAACATTAGCCTATGAAAGGCTTGTTCACTTTGATTATGCCCATGTAGACACAGAAAGCTGAAAATACATTTCCTGCTACATGTCTATCTGGTACAACGAGCTGAC
Organism: Pelobates cultripes; assembly: GCA_933207985.1. Lineage (NCBI taxonomy): Eukaryota > Metazoa > Chordata > Amphibia > Anura > Pelobatidae > Pelobates > Pelobates cultripes. Next base: position 94,788,723 of record OW240912.1, on the reverse strand, counting down.
AAATATCCACTAGTTAGCACTACTGGTGTTTTTTTAGCCCTAGCCTTGCACAAAGTTGAGAGGATCACTCAAAGTCCTACTTACTTACTGAGTGAAACATGAGACAGAAGCTACACACGCTCTAAAAAGAGCTCCTTATATCCTAGAAACAATTTCATTGGCATATAGCAGATATTATAATAGTCACTCAACAACTGTGTATAAGAACAAATTCAAATAGCACACTGACAGCAGTCTGCTCTTTTAAATATCTAGGTATGTTGCCAGAGCCCAATCTATCCTTTGGCCTGCACATTGAAAAAATCTCTTTAAAACTTTACTCAAAACTAGGTGCCCTGTACAGAAACAAATCCTGTCGAAGCCATACAGTAAGGAAACAGATAGTGCAACAAATGCTGATGCTGGTCATTGATTATGGGGGTGTAGTGTATGCACCCAAACCGCAAACCCACCTTAATAAACTTAATATGTTTTATAATTTGTTCTGCAACTTTGTACTAGAATGTTATTACTTTACCCACCACCGAGACATGTTAAAAGAGCTAAACTGTCTATCGCTGGAATCTCAACGCACTCTTCATCTTTCCAGCCTTGTGCCTAAGAGCATTTCTGGGAAGCTCCCACCCTACCTGAGTTGAATGCTCTCTCTAGCTGTTCCACCTCCTATAACCTCCGATCGAGTACTAGCTCGATCCTCATTTTCCAACAAAGCACCGCAATTATGTATTAAACTAAGGGACACAGTCAAATCTTCATTCAATCTAAAATCTTTTAAGAGATGTACGGCAATATACCTCAATAAAGAATGCACCTATCATGGTTGAATATATTTATTACCTGTTATGTATTAAATATATATATATATATATATATACATACACACATATATAAATATATATATATATATATATATATATGAAACAAGGGGGAGGGGTATTGTGTTGTATATATATATATATATATATATATATATATATATATAGGTTGTGTATTGAATATTGTATCCTATTGTAACAATGCAATGTTTTGTGGACCCAGGACATAGTTGAGAAATCTCAATGTATCCATCCTGGTAAAATATTTTATAAATAACTAAATTAATTAATTAATTAATTTTACCCTAAAAAAAATAGCATGCATTATTTTACCTGCTTTGAAGCTCTTCAAAGTTCAGCTCTCCAACATAGTGAGTGGCTGATGAAACTGTGACAACACGAGCATTACTGTCATGGGTTCCTGACTTCTTCAGAAATGTCATCAGGAGATTAGTCAGTAAGAAATGCCCAAGATAATTCAAACCAAAATGTTCTTCAAATCCATCTTGCGTTTTTTTTTCATTTACCAGCATTACACCAGCTGCAGTTAGAGAGGCAGAAAATAGAATAATGGTATACTACCTTAGAAAAGTTGACATTATATTGACAAGTTGTGTTTAAGAGTATTTTAGCGAATGTCTAGGTTACAAAATGCATTTTTTTTAATGCATTTTAATATTGCAGTAAAAAATATGCATTTATTAGTTTTTCACAATTCTCTTCCTAACTATCTAAAAACCAATGTTTTCTTAGCTGCAGAACTCATTCTTCAGATAAACTAACCTACTCCTTTTTGCCCTGTACCTTATATGTACTGGGAAGTAACCAGTCAAATGCTTCTCACTGTGAACAAAGAGAACATAATATAACATATGAAAATATACTCAAATAACAGTTAAGTGAATACCCCAAACATATTTGCAATTTATAAAACCATTGATACACCATATAACATTACTCAACAATTAAATACTAGATCATTTGCAAATTATATTTAAAAATATTCAATACCATTTTGTGCTGATCAAGGTATACAGGCTTTTCTTTGGTAATTGTGTGAGATTCTTATCTTTTCTCACACAGGAGGCTGCTGGCAGAGGTCTGCTCTCTATGTCCGCATTAGTAATTTCACAGTTCTGAGCAGGAAGATAAGAAATACCCCCACTCCCTGCAAGCTGAACATAAGATAGGGCTAATGTTGTTTCAATAAGCGTGAAGGGAAGCTGTGCAATTGACTGCCAGAGTAAGTGTGACTAAGGCATCAAAAATAAATTGATTTAACTCCTAAATGGCATAGAATGGAGAGGTGAGGCTGCAGTGTGGTGTAGCTTACTCTGGGTATTATACAAATGGTTCCTAGGTGGAAAGCATGTGTATATGAATTTGATCCGCATAAGCACTCTGTTATGCTGAACAAATTCAGCATTGTTAAATAAGTATCAAGATATGTGTTTTTTTTCTATTATTAAAGGATCACTATAGGGTCAGGAACACAAACATGTATTCCTGACCCTATAGTGCTAAACCCACCATTTAGGTGGCTTGCCCTCCCTTAGCCCCCTATAAAAGTTTAAAACTCATCTTAAAGCCAGCGCCGTGCGTGTCCACCGACGCTGGCTCTGCCCCCTTTGTGACATCATCAAAATGGCAGATTTTTAGCCAATCCAATGCTTTCCCATAGGAAAAACATTGGGCTGCCGAAAAGCGTCACGGGCGGGGCCAAATGTCGTTTTGGCCAATCGGGACCCCCTCATAGAGATGCTTTGAAGCATCTCTATGAAGAAAATTCAGCGTCTCCATGCAGAGCGTGGGGACGCCGAACAGTAGGGCTGCTTACTGTGCAGCCCTGAGCCAGGAAACCCCTTCAGTGGCCGTCTAAGGAGTGGCCACTTGGAGGTGTCCCTAGGAGCAATGTAAATACTGCCTTTTCTCTGAAAAGGCAGTGTTTGCATGAAAATGCCTGAAGGGAGCTAATATACTCACAGAACAACTACATTAACATTGAAAATTGAAAGGAAAACTATAAGTGGGTTTCTGGAGCTGTGAACGTTTACAATTTGCATTTACATCTGTTCACTATCCCATTGCTTCCTACTGGATACTGCACATTTTAGAGTGGCCTTTTATTGTGGCCAGCCTAAGGCACACCTGTGCAATAATCATGCTGTCTAATCAGCGTCTTGATATGCCACACCTGTGAGGTGGATAGATTATCTCGGCAAAGGAGAATTGCTCATAGAAAAAGTCTTAGATCTTTGAGTTCAGCTCATGAAAAATGGGGCAAAAATAAAAGTGTTGCGTTTATAATTTTGTTCAGTGTGTATATATATATATACAGAGAGTGAGAGAGAGAGATACTGTTATTAAATATTGATACTTTTTTTACATTTATATAGAGGATGCATTTTCTTTGTTTTCTGAAGTCCTAAATGTTACTGAAAAACTAAGTGGGGTTTGCAGGAGTATTGTCAGGCTTAGCATGCAACATGTGTGCATCATATATTTTAGATTTGTTAGTTTTTTTAATTGGCTTAATCTTCAACATTGAAAAAAAGCACATTAGTAAATAAAGCAGAGACTAAATTTAACAATTTATAGTTTTTTGATCAAGATGTCTGATGATTCATCTTTATCTGCTTTTGCATAAGGCTGAATTTTGTTTCACTGCAATATACATTTTTAAAGATATATAGGGAGAGGTATTAGCAGTAGAAAGAGGGAAGTGCTCATGCCATTGTACAGAACACTGGTGAGACCTCACTTGGAGTATTGTACACAGTACTGGAGACCGTATCTTCAGAAGGATATTGATACTTTAGAGAGGGTTCAGAGAAGGGCTACTAAACTGGTTCATGGATTGCGGGATAAAACTTACCAGGAAAGGTTAAAGGATCTTAACATGTATAGCTTGGAGGAAAGACGAGACAGGGGGGATATGATAGAAACATTTAAATATATAAAGGGAATCAACACAGTAAAGGAGGAGACTATATTTAAAAGAAGAAAAACTACCACAACAAGAGGACATAGTCTTAAATTAGAGGGACAAAGGTTTAAAAATAATATCAGGAAGTATTACTTTACTGAGAGGGTAGTGGATGCATGGAATAGCCTCCCAGCTGAAGTGGTAGAGGTTAACACAGTGAAGGAGTTTAAGCATGCGTGGGATAGGCACAAGTCTATCCTAACTATAAGATAAGGCCAGGGACTAATGAAAGTATTTAGAAAATTGGGCAGACTAGATGGGCCAAATGGTTCTTATCTGCCGTCACATTCTATGTTTCTATGTTAAGATTATTTTTGGATTCAAATGAAATCTGCTTCTTCAACATTGTTGGTGGTAACTGAGGAGAGCAGTTGTTACAAGTTTATAGGATTGAATTCAGTGTGACTGTAGGAATATCTGGATTAAGCATCCGAAGCAGCAGATCCTTAACCTGCTCTTTTACTTTCCAATAATAAGCAACAATTCATCTGAAACACATGCGGAGAGCAGAGAACAATGTATCTACAGGATGGAAGACATACTATCTTATCTCTGCAGAATGGCACTTAAAGTATTGATAAGCACAGGGGCCTAGTACATTAACAAGCCAAATATCCTAGATCTCTGTTTTACTATGTGTTATTAGGATAAACAATCATGGTGATTTTTAGCCCTTTAAGGACGGTGAGCATGCTATGCTGTCAGTGGTGTATTTTGGATTTGTGCTGCCCTAGGCATATTTAAATTTTCCCCACCCCTTCCTGTCAAGGCTGCACTTTGGCTGGCAGACACTTGCTTACTGACAAACACTCACTAAAAGATACAGTCATTGGCACACATTCTGTTTAACAAACACACACTTTCACTGAGAGACACACACACTGACAGACACACACTCTCATATACACTGACAAACAATGATATAGACACTCACTAATTTGACACACTCTGACAGACACACACTATTACTCAGACACACACTGACAGATGCACACACTCACTGACAGACGCACACACTCATTGACAGACACACACTCTCATATACACTGACAAACAATGACATACACAAACACTCACTGATTTGACACAGACTATTATTCAGACACACACTGACAGACGCACACACTCACTGACAGACACACACACACTCACAGACACACACACACACACTTACAGATACACACTCACTCACAGACACACACACACACATTTTTCCCAACACTCACAAATTATTATTTATTTAAAAAAAAAAAAATTTAAATCCACCCAGCCTCCCTTGTTTGCCTCGTTTAAGATGCATCGCTGTATGCTGTCCTTAAACGCCGCTGGGTGGCATAGCACGTCCAGCCATCCTTCTCCACCCACATGTCTGCCACCATTTCCCATGCTGGAAATTGTGCTGAAGGGGATCTGTCTGACATCCCAGGCAGTCCCCCTGCAGCTAATCCAGCCCTTTTGGGCCATGATATCATGAGGACATCACAATAACGTGGTTGAGTCGGCTGTCCAGGGCACTGCCTGCAAGGGGACTGCCTGGGTTGTCAGGAAGTTTCCCAGACATGAAATAAAGTGGAAATAAATCCAGAGAATGTAATTTGTAAACCCTATAGTTCACCTTAACCTTCACCTTAACTTTACAATGCATTATAAAACTTGTACATTGGGGGTTCTGTTGTACTCGGGAGACTTCGCTGAACAAAAATATGAGGGTTTCAAAACAGTAAAACATTTCATGACGATTTCATCAGTGGAAGTGCAGTTTGTGTGTGAAAAATATAAACAACAAATAAAAACTTTGGCCAAGGTTTGTGACTAAATGGCTACTAAAAAAACTGCACATACCCCATTTTGAATACCCATTTGTCTACTTTTGCAAATGGTATGCCATCATGGGGGTAAGGCAAAATAACAAATCTGGCAAGTTTCAATGTGTAAAGGCTGAAAAGGGGCAAGCCTTATATTTGACCCTGTCACTTTCCAAAACACTATAAAACCTGTACATGGGGTGTTGTACTCATAAAACATCACTGAACATAAATATGAGAGTTTTAGAGCAGTGAAATGTATAATGCTGACGATATCATAGATGAAAGGGCAGTTTTTTGGGGGGAAATGCAAAAAACTAATATGAACGCTAACTTTGGCCACGGTTTGGTCAAAGTGGCTATAAAAAAAGATTGGACATACCTCATATTGGATACACTGGGTATTTTACAAATGGTAGGTCATGATGGGGTTAATTTTCATTCCTGGGCTGTCATACTGTTTAAAAGGCAACATGGCCTAGCAAACCAAGCTGACAAATTTCAATTTGTAAAAAGGGTAAAGTCCTATATTTGACCTGTAAGTTTCCAAAACATCATAAAACCTGTATGTGGGGGGCTACTGTTGTGCTTGTGAGACATCATCGAATGCAAATATGTATATTTTTTTGCAGTAAAAGCTAACAGTATTATGACATTCACAGTTAAAATGCCATGCAGAACTAAGATACACTTTCTTAATTTCTCACACTTTTTCTTTTAGATATTATTCATATTAAATTATGTTTCATATATAAATATTTGATGTGAAATGAAATCCCTGTTTCTCCTGAACAAAGTAATCTACAATATGTGTGGGTGCACTTAATACAAAAGAGATAATTTATGGTTGACATATAGTCAAATTTCAGGTTATGTTTTGATCAGAACTTGTGCAATTGCCTTGGTCATTAATGAAGTAATTTTTGTTCAGAGTAAAACAAAATAAAACGCCAACTTGATTGGTTCTGTTTTGGTTATTTATTTTGTTTCAGTGTAATGCTACAGACCAGAATAGATCTGTTGTTGATTTAACTTGCTGCAGCAAAATCATTACCTTAGAAAGAGAGGTTAATTATAAGATTACGAGTTGTAGAGCTTTTATTGACCATTCTGTTTTTTTTCCAGTAGTTAGCAGAGTGCACTCTGTAGCTGTAGGATTATAAAATAGATTGGCTGTGATACAGACTCACAGTAAGAGATTGCATGACAAGTCTTTTATGCAAAATAATGTTCACTCAAAGTGCAGAAGGTATTGCTCTCACTATATATTATTCACTGAATTTCTACACTATTTCTTCTTTAGGTGAAATTACGCTATTACTTGGTTCTAACAATGTATACAATAATTATGAAAAAGTTGACTAATATATACACCAGACTTGTGCATGGTGAAACAAATTGGTTCGCCTGAATGACTCCCTTCAAAAATAACATTTTGTTTGGGTAGTCAGACAGTTATCCATGTGGCAATTTGGCTTGTCTGACTACTGCACATACAATATATTTAAGAAAACTATTTGGATAAAATAAAATTAAACAAAAACTTGGCAATCACTGGATTATGTAATACCTCCATCTATATTTACCACAATTTTAAATCCAATATGTATTATAAACATATTTTAAAAAATGACCTCTGAATGTTAATTTCCACAGGTTTTTCTAAGGATCTGCTTTACTAAAATCTGAAAATCTCTAAGGCAATGGATTCCCTCCCATTGCCTTTCAAAAGAGAGTTAGTGACCATGTGTGTGTTTATGATGTCTCAGGCATACTTCTTTACTAATTTGAAATTGAAATCAGTGCATGGCTTGTGAATGTGCAATGTAGCAGCACGTAGCTTAATGGTAGTCACTCGAGCAAGTGAACAGAAACTCATCATCATTAGAAATCTAGTCTACAAAAACCTATGTTAAGTCCTCTTGGTGTTCAGTAATCAGGATGTAGCAGACAGCTGTACTGCATCACAGTGGCATAGTGGTGCTGCTTTGTTGTATATACACACAAATAGGATAGCAAGTAAACTATAATAAAATGTGAAATGGTTGAAACTTTCATAAACAAATGGTGCAAACATGTTAATCTTTGATACTTCTGTTCTTGCCATGTCTTCCTCAGCACTTATTATTAAAGGATCACTATAGTGTCAGGAAAACAAACCCTTCAGCTACTTACCTTAATCCAGCGCTGGGCTCCCTCGGCGCTGGTGACCTCTCCTCCCCCGCCGACGTCAGCTCCCGAGTGGAGCGGAATGCACATGCGCGGCAAGAGCCGAGCACACATTCAAACAGTCCATAGGAAAGCATTTCACAATGAATACCGATGGACGTTCTGCAGGCTTGATGCGAATTTCGCATCCAACATCGCAGAAGAGCCTCTAGCAGCTGTCAGGAAGAAAGCCACTAGAGAATGATTAACCCTGCAAGTTGATCTGAAACTGCTATGTATACATCTGAAGGGTTAAAACCACATTGAGCTGAAGTGGTCTGGGTGACTATAGTGCCCCTTTAAGGTTGCACTGCAATAATAAAGATTTACAAAATACAGTGAGGGAAAAGTATGATCCCCTGCTGATTTTGAACATTTGCCCACTGACAAAGAAATGATCAGTCTATAATTTTTATGGTAGGTGTATTTTAACAGTGAGAGACAGAATAACAAAAAATAAAAAATCCAGAAAAATGCATATAGAAAAAAAGTTATAAATTGATTTGCATGTCAATGAGTGAAATAAGTATTAAATCCCCTATCAGTCAGCAAGATTTCTGGGTCCTAGGTATCTTTTATACAGGGAGTGCTCCTAATATCAGCTCGTTATCTGTATAAAAGACAACTGTCCACCGAAGCAATAAATCAATCAAGCAATAAATCAATCTCCACCATGGCCAAGACCAAAGAGTTGTCCAAGGATGTCAGGGTCAAAATTGCAGACCTACACAAGGCTGGAATGGGCTACAAGACCATCGCCAAGCAGCTTGGGCGAGAAGGTGACAACGGTTGGTACGATTATTCGCAAATGAAAGAAACACAAAATAACTATCAGTTTCCCTCGGTCTGGTGCTCCATGCAAGATCTCACCTTGTGGAGTTTTAATGATCATGAGAACGGTGAGGAATCAGCCCAGAACTACATGGGAGGATATTGTTAATGATCTCAAAGCAGCTGGAACTATAGTCGCCAAGAAAACAATTGGTAACACACTACGCCATGAAGGACTGAAATCCTGCAGCGCCTGAAAGCACATGTTCATCGCCTTCTACGGCTTCCTTAGACCCAGAGAGTTTACTGTCATACGCCAATCAGATGCCAATACTATCTTAAAAATTTCTAACCTGGTTAAATACAATGACCATTACATCCTTTCACTTCAAACCTCAAAAACTAATCAGACCAACCACCCCACAACAATCCCCATCTTTCATACAGGAAACGACTGGTGCCCAGTTAAAATATTAGACTCTTTTCTAACCATTCGACACGGTAACCCACCTAACTCTCCACTACTACTACTCCACGGACAACCTCTCACCACATCCAAGTTCGTTTTCTACATCAGAACACTGCTGTTAAGATTAGGTTTCAACCCCTCTTCCTTTTTCGGACACTCCTTCAGAATAGGAGCAGCCTGGTCAGCATCCAGCTCAAACACACCAGTCTATATAATCAAAAGATTGGGCGGATGGAAGTCATCTGTATATAATACCTATATCCCACGACCAGAGCAAGAACTAAGAGAAGCATTTAAATGTTTAGCCTTATAAGAAGGCAATAAAGTGTGTTTTCTCTTTATTCTTTTTGCCCTCTTTTATTACAGGCCTACCCGTTCGTTGGTTTCAGCACAACTCCGCCAACTTTACACCACCTACCGCATTCCAGAATCTATTAAATTCCAACCACAAGTAGGAAGGCCATCAGGACTGAATTTGTGGGAGGAGTTATCTTCATATTTAAATGCAAGGCACCTATGCTGATTTCATTAGTTGACCCGACCCACCACACCCCTATACATATTAATATTACAATACCCTTGGTAGGCCCTCTTTTATTACAGGCCTACTCGTTCGTTGGTTTCGGCACAACACGACCAACTTTACACCACCTACCACAGTGAATAATCAAATATTTTTTACTTTCAACATTGAAGTTGCTGTTTAGTGGATAGGTGAGTGCGCTGGATCTTGTGTATTGTATTATTTGGCCCCCAGCAGCACCCCCATTTATGCATGTTCAGGTGAGTGCAGCCAACCCCCCTTGTTTCATATATATATATATATTTGGGAGTCTAGCCAACTCCTTGGTCTTGCACCCCTCCCTGTCACAGATGCCTCATCCCAGGGCCCTATTTAGCCTTGTACTGCAGAGAGCACCAGATGGAATTTTTTTTCCTCAAGTAAGTGGTTAATCTCATAAGAGCAGACATTAGGCTGTTAGTGTAGGACCTGCCAAAGATGGGGTACATTGAAGTTGTGGCAGGCTTATGCAATGTATGATCATATAATGTAACTAAACCCCCATTATTTTTGCCTAGATTAGGTGTTTTTAAAAAAAACTAAATCTTTCAACATTGAAGTTGCTGTTTAGTGGATAGGTGAGTGCACTGGATCTTGTGTAATATATATATATATATATATATATATATATTTATTGTGATCCTTGTCAGCAGGTAGCACGGTCCTCTAGGGCAAAAACATGCACAGTCTTTTAATGCAACTTCATTCCAGGCACTTTTTTTGTAAGTTTACATATGAGGCAGCAGCAAATGAAAACATAAATATAACAGGTTTCCCTTTAAACAAAAACCTAGCTCGTCTGAGCACTGATTCACTTTGAATAACCCTCTCTATCAGGGTTAAACTAACAAAAACATATTGCACCAACCTTATTAGATAGCAACACTCTGCTAGCTAGCCTGTTGCTTTTCTTTCTCCACTCCCAGTGCTCCAAGCCAGCCTTGCCCTGACTGCTTTCCTTTCTGCACTCCCAGTGCTCCAAGCCAGCCTTGACTGCTTCCTCCGGCACTCCCAGTGCTCATAGCCAGCCTTGACTGCTTCCTTTCTGCACTCCCAGTGCCTAGTCTCCTTGACTCTCTATCTGGAGAGAACAGCCTCTCTCCTACCTGCTTCCTCGGAGGAAGCCAGCAATCCCTCTCCTTTCTCCTGCCTAGCCGGGAGGGGTTTATTCCCACTGCAACAGCTCATTAACTGCAGCTGAGCAGTGGGTTGGAGACGGTCCAAAAAACCCTGGCCTGGATCTATGTCTCCCCAGAAAACCACTAAACTGTGGAGTGGAGCATTGGCCCACCCTTCTCTCCAAATGCTCCACCCCAGGGGCCCATAACTAAACAAAGCTTTGTGTTGTGCAACACAGAAACTACACGTACTTCTCCTGGGGTTAAAAGGCCTATCTGCCTTCACTTTATCACAATATATATATATATATATATATATGCCAGGTTTTTATATTGAGGATAAGTCTGAATTGCTATGTTGCTTGAGTAGAAAATAAAAAGCTTGCCTCTTTTTGTATTATTCATGCCAAGGGGACATGAAATGCAGTAGTCACTAAAATTAAAACAAAAAACGTTTAACACAAAATTTCCTGTAGTGTGCTGACCTATTATTTCATTTCAGTAAATGTTTTGTTGTAATATCATTTAAATAATAGCTATTAATGTATGAAAGATATATATCTACCCATTTACAAAACATGGAAGCACATTTGCCATAATGACAGGAGACGGATAAGGACTATGTAGTGATTGTTTATGTAAGCACAAGCTAGAGGGATAATTTATAGACAGGAAAAATAAAAATATGAATGAGACATGACAAATGTGCCTGAGTCCAGGCCAAGCAGTTCATGTCAGATATAGCATTGCCTGAAAAGAAAAAACACCAGCAAATCAATAAAAAATGTCATATTCTGTAATGCTAAAAATGAAAAGGTCAGTATTTGAACCCATGTATCCAATTTCATAAATCATACTCAATGCTTGCATTAATGAGTTAAAAAGAAGACTAGGTCATAATGTCATTTGGCATGACACTGAAAGTTGTGCAAGACATTTTGACTTTGCCTATGCACATGTAGGCGCACAGTCAAAGATGTAGAATGCTAGTTGACAATGTTAGTGTGTACGGCACATTGCACATGCCCTGCTGCTGAGAATGACATTGTGACATTGATAACCAATTAGCTCCAATTCAATATGGCATGGAAAATAATCAGAAATGTGATCAAGGGTTATTTGGATCAGATCTATTGCTAATTTCTGATTTTTTCCCCCCTGAATTTATGCTCATTCTTTACCAGTCCCATGCAGCTGTTCATGTTTCTGAACTCAAAGGCACAATATATCAGGTATCTCGCCCTCCCACACCACGTTCACCTCCAACAAGAGCACATAGTCTTAAATTAGAGGGGCAAAAGTTTAACAATAATATCAGGAAGTATTACTTTACTGAGAGGGTAGTGGATTCATCAAATAGCCTTCCAGCTGAAGAGGTAGAGGTTAACACAGTGAGAGAGTTTAAGCATGCATGGGATAGCATAAGGTTATCCTAGACTTAAGATAAGACCAGAGACTAATTAAAATTATTTCAAAATATTAGGCAGACTAGATGGGCCGAATGGTTCCTATCTGCCGTCACATTCTGTGTTTCTATATTTTTGCAGGAAGCCAGGATGCGGGTGCCAACTCGATCGTGCCTCTCTCTGAAGGGTGATCTTCTGATGCCCAGGAGTGTTCACTAGGCATCCAAAAGAGTTTCGCAGCTCAAGATTCGGCCTGGTCGAATGATGAGATTTGGGGCTCTGTACTCCCTCTTTAAGGGAAATTGGGTGTAACATGCTGGGGGGTTTATGCTGCAAGCATGATGTAGAGGAGTGTTCCCTTCTCCCTATAAGTAGATTGATCGTGCAGTTTTTCCTGCTCAGTAATACCCTTATCCTTGCTCCCGCAAGTTGTGCCCTATCTCCTACAGTTATGCTCAAAGGTTTGCATACCCTGGAAGAAATTGTGAAATTTGGCATTGATTTTGAAAATATGACTGATCATGCAAAAAATATTTTCTTTTATTCTAGGACAGTGATCATTTGAAGCCATTTATTATCACATAGTTTTTTGGCTCCTTTTAAAATCATAATGATAACAGAAATCACCCAAATGGTCTTGATCAAAAGTTTACATCCCCTTGAAATGTTTGGCCTTGTTACAGACACACATGGTGACACACTGTTACGGTTCCCGGCTCGCCGCCATGTGCGTCCGTGCCCGACCGGCACGACCGCACCAACTCACTGAACTTACCTGCTCAGCGGCGAGCTGGGAACCGCTCCTCCATGCCGCTCGGGGAAATCCAAGATGGTCGCGTCCATCCATGGCTCCACCCCCCAAAATTATACGAACGTGCGTGTGACATCACAACGTCAACGCACGCGCACATTCTAGGGTCAGAGGTCACCCTCTGACCAATCAGAGCCTAGAGAGGGATATTTAAATCCCTAATTCACCCCAGTACGTTGCCCTGTCGTAGTTTCCTGTTCCTCGTTCCCTAGAGTGTATTTATATTTGTGAATATTACTTCCTGGTATCCTGATCTTGGCTTTTCCCTGGTTATTCCGAATTCTGGTTCCCCTGACTTGGCTTGTTTAAACGGCATCTGAGTATTTCTTGCTTCCTTGACCTCGGCTTTCCCTTTGACCATTCTCTATCTCTAGCGTATTAGTCCGGCCATTCTAAGGTCCGATTTACGCTCTGTCCTTTTATTTCCTTTCCTTTTTTTATGTAGATGTTTACATAGTTTCTGCGTGTTGGACCACACTAGCAGCCGTGACACACACACAGGTTAAAATGGCAATTAAAGGTTAATTTCCCACACCTGTGGCTTTTAAAAAAAATGTATACAGTGTCTGTGTATACATAGTCAATGAGTTTGTTAGCTCTTACGTGGATGCACTGAGCAGGCTAGATACTGAGCCATAAGGGAGAAGAAAAGAACTGTCAAAAGACCTGCGTAACAAGGTAATGGAACTTTATAAAGATGAAGAAGGATACACAAAGATATCCAAAAACTTAAACAAGCCAGTCAGTATTGTTCAATCACTTATTAAGAAGTGGAACATTTGGGGAACTCTTGATACCAAGCAAAGGTCAGGTAGACCAAGAAAGATTTTAGCCACAGCTCCCAGAATAGTTGCTCGGGATACAAAGAAAAACCCACAGGTAACCTCAGGAGAAATATAGGCTGCTCTGGAAAAAGACGGTGTGGTTGTTTCAAGGAGCAAAAGCATTTGAACAAAAATGAGCTGCGTGGTCAAGTTGACAGAAAGAAGCCTTTACTGTGCCAATGCAAAAAAAAAAAGCCAGGTTGCAATATACCCAGCAACACCTTGACATGACTCACAGCTTCTGGCACACTGTAATTTAGAGTGACAAGACCAAAATAGAGAGAGCTTTATGGTCACAACCATAAGCACTATGTTTGGAGAAGGGTTAACAAGGCGTACAGTGAAAAAAATACCGTCACTACTGGGGGTGGGTGAACTTTAAAGGCACAGGGAATCTTGTAAAAATGGATGGCAAGATTAATGCAACATGTTATCAGAAAATACTGGCAGAAAATTCTTCTGCACGAAGGCTGCACATTAGACGTTCTTGGACTTTCCAGCATGACAATGACCCCAAGCACAAGGCTAAGTTGACCCTTCATACAGCAGAAAAGCTGAAGGTTCTGAAGTGGCCATCACAGTCTCCTACCCTAAATATCATCTAGCCACTCTTGGAAGATCTAACACGTGCGGTTCATGCAAGACGACCAAAGACTTTGCATGACATGAAGCCATTTTGCCAAGACGAAAGGGCAGCTATACCATCTGCAAGAATTAGGGGCCTGTTAGACAGCTATTGCAAAAGACTGCACACTGCCATTGATGCTGAAGGGGGCAATACACAGTATTAAGAAATAAGGGTATGCAGACTTTTGAACAGGGGTCATTCCACTTTTTTGTTCTTTGCCATGTTTTGTTTTATGATTGTGCCATTAAATATGAATCCCATAAGAAATAAAAGAAATGTGTTTTGCCAGCTCATTCATGTTTTCTTTAAAAATGGTACATATATTACCAATTCTCAAAGGGTATGCAAACTTTTGAGCACATTTGTATATTGCCTATTTGATACAGACCTTTGGCCTGAACTCTATGTATGAATCTGTGCTGCCTGAACTAACCCTTTGCTACCTTGGCCACATCTTTGTCTCATCCTTTTCGCTTCTCCTTGGTTTCTTCTCAACCTTCTACCACAATCTGGGCTCTGTCTACTAGACCCCTGACACAATATCATAAAAACTATGAAATTTATGAGGAATCATAAATGTTTACTCAAGACTCAGAGCTAGCAGGCAAAGTCTTGAAGCCAAAGCCATATGCAGACGTAGCACTTAAAATAAAGCCCGTAAATGTATGTGTCCCTGAAAACATGGTGGATCTGGTAATCTTATGTATATAACAATCACCCAAATGCAAAATTCAGTTTAATTATTTTTTTTTTTCAGTTTGGGTTCCATTGATTTTGAAACAAATAATTCAATATAAAAGAAAAAAATGCATATTGAATAATCAAGGAACAGATACAAAGGTAACTAGATCCAATTGCGTACATATAAGAAGAGCATCAAAGGGGTGGTTACATTTTCATATACTGGCAATTCAATAAGAAGACATGATTATCATTTATGAACGTAAGTTATGCCATGATCAAGAGAAACATAACCAGTATCCCTAAGCTATAGGATGGTGAAAGAAAATAAATTAAAACTTGTAGACAGAAAGTGGTGTATAGTAATGGGAAAAGTGAACACCAATGCTGTGTCCCAATCATGATTGAAAAGATTTCAGATAAGAATCCCTCATTAAACACTCAGTCGTTGGTGCACTATATAGCTCTTGTATAACTGATGAAAATTGAGATGGCAATTTAAATTTTTTTAGGATTGCTAGGAGAAATGGACAGTTTAGGCGATCAAATGCCTTTTCAGCATTTTACCATAGTAATAGCCCATCCGATGTCAGTTTGTGCATGCTATATAAGAGAGATGTGGCCTTACGTGCAACATCTGTCTTGTGCCATCCCGTAACAAACCCAACCTGAACTTCAAGTACTATGGTCGGTAAAATATTAGACATTCTATTTGCCAAAATGTTGGCTAGTATTTTGACATCAACATTTCGAAATGTAGTAATGATATAGGGTGAAAGTTAGGACATTTAGTCTGTGATTTGCCTGGTTTGTGTAAGGTAGCTTCATTAGCTATGAGCATATCTCCCAGCAGGGATTTCGATTCAATGGTAGAATGGAACAATGTTACTATTCCGTGAGACAAGACAGGGACAAACCTCTAATAGTATAAGTTGGTGAAGTCATCCGTGCCAGACAGTTTACCCCAGAGTTGGTAAACTTACTAAAGACCAAAATTTTGTGATATTGTCTAATGTGGGTTGGTGGGTATTCACATCTTGTTTGAGATTATACAATTTACTATAAAATTTTGCAAATACATTGTATATGTTTTGGAGTTTATACATTTTTCTCCCTTCGTCATCTATCAGAAAAGGTATTTTGGTTTGACTTTGCTTATTTTGGAGCCTGCTAGTGCTCTCGTTGTGTTGCCTTGTATTGTTTGGTCTGTCGTTTGTAAAACATATACATATACATAAACATATATATGTAGTTATAGAGGGAGTAATGGTGTTAATGTCTTTTTGTCCGCAGTCGCTGGTCAGGCAGTATATAATGGGTGGATGTTAAGTCCGTCAAAGTCCTCAAGAGATCTAACATTTTAGATTGGGATTCCTTTCTGAGATACAAGGACCTGTTCATAAAGGTTACTCTTTATGTGCTTGCCACAGAGAAGGGAGAGTAATAGGAGTAAGACTTTTCAGTGGGCTGATACAGTCACCCGACATCATAAAGATGAAATTGTAATAGCAGTTTTATTAGCGCTTTACATTGAGATTTAAAGGGACACTGTAGGCACCCAGACCACTTCAGCTCATTGAAGTGGTCTGGGTGCTGTGTCCTTTTTACACCTAGTGTTGCAATGTAATAAATTGCAGTTCCGGAGAACTGCAATGTTTACATTGCAGCTCTAAGTCTGCCTCAGTGGCTGTCTACCAGACACAGGTATAGGTAAGTCCGATTCTGTCAGGAGACCAAAGCTTTCTTCAACCGAGATAACAATAGATGTGGATGCATTCCTGGTGATCAGAAATAAAATTGTGAAGCCCCAGTGGTAGATAATGTGCTGTAATTTGGTGGAACTTCTTCCTTAACCTCAGGGTTACTGCAGACAAGTCAGAGAAAATACAAATTTCAGCGTATTCGGTTGGGAGCGGCGGAGAAGTATGTGGAAATAGTGGGCTATGCATGTATTATCCTCAAACCATGTTTATTTTTTTTTTTAAATATATGCTTCTTATCAGTACTGGCTATCACAGTAAGCAGTCCCATGCAGCAGCTGTTGCAAATTTCCCATAACATAATGCTGCCCAAGGATTTATGGGAAATGTATAGTGCTATAACTGACAATTATAGAAAAACCTGGATTCAGAGTATGTTTTTAATTATCGTCAAAATGCATTAAAAGTGTGGTAAATTCACCTGCAGTGAGACCTTGTGGATTGGTACTGACATTTCCAACAGTGCTGGAGCCAAAGATGACGCATGGCTAAAATCGAACGGTCATTTAGTGTAAGGGACTTACCTTGCGGGGAGTCCGAAGTGCAAAGATGTATGCTCATCCTTGCAGATACACACAGCCTATGGTAACCGGATAAGAAGCTACCTGGGCTGTGAATCTGTGCACGGGGGGCTTAGACAGGAACAAAGCTCCAATACGCAGTGCAGGCAAGGGCACAAGCAGAAGCATAGACGAGGTGTAGCCGAAGTCAGAGGTCAGAATAAATTAGATAAGCCAAGGTCAGAAGCTGGGGTCAGTCTGGAGAATACACTATCAGGAGACAAAATAACAGTAACCAAATATGCCTGGTCGTCTGGATGACACAGGGATTACCCTGACAGAAACCCCCCTTCATGAACACCCTCCAGGCGTGAACAGGCTCATCGTAAAAGTAGTACTCCTCAATGTTGGATTTACTATCCGTAGCATACCATTCCTTGATATCAGAGTCCCCAGAAAGGAGTCCCTTTACAGCATGGAGCTCCATAGTACCAGCTTCTGGTACTGCTGGAGAGTGGTCAAGGTCTTTAATGATCCGGGTGCAGGTGGTAAGTACTTCAATTCAAGAATTCTTGGAATCTTTTGCCTTTGGTACATCAACAGGAATGGAGTCCATGGCTTGCAATGCCTTTTCGAACATTTTCAAATCCTTTATACAGACTATAGTACCATTTGAGGCATAGGTACAATCCAATGGAAGGTCTTCATTGACAGGGCAAGATGTAGTTGTGGTAAGAACCGGTGTCTCGGGTTTTTCAGGGGCAGGTTCCTGAAGAACCACAGGAGCGACTACTATAGTTGTGTGTGGTTTTCTCAGGGAGTCCAATCACAGACAGGCATGATGGCATCTTTGAAGACTTACAGTTTGGCATGCAGAGCGTATAGGACGAATAAAGGTAGTAACCAGCCAGAGAGCTGGAGACCTTGATGGGCAAACAGGGTAATGAGAGATGTAGTGTCCCCTTTCTCCACAGTAAAAATAGAGGCCATGGGTTTTCCTCTGGTCTCTTTCTTCAGGAGTCAATTTGATCTTGGCAAGTCCTATTTCCATAGGTTCCTCGGAGTCAAGAGGAACATTGGATACCTCTGAAGTCTTCCTATGAACCGGACCATAAGGAGGCAACAAGGAGGTGTGGCTTTGGTACTGGGTCTCCATGTCTCAGGAAATATGGGATCCTCTGGAACGTGGAGCAGGCCTTAGAGCAGTAGTTTTTCTGTAGGTCTTGCATTGCGAATCCATTGCAGTCATAAAGGACCCCCAACTGTCAAGGGCAGGACTCTTAGCCTGCAACATCTGGTGTGTGTTGTGATACATCCAGATAGCAGGTTGATAGCAGCTCAGACCATGATGAAGTCGGTGGAATACGTCCAAGGCTTTAAGGTGAATAACAACTCACAATCCACCTTGAAGTACTGGAAGGATATATGGATACCGTCAAATCTTTCTGGAATAACGACAAATGGCTCAGAATAAGCAGGTTCCAGGTTTGGGCGTAATGTGCCTTTAAGAGACTGAACTTCTTGTTGCAACTCCGAAACAGTCTGAGCCAGGCTGGTCACTTGCTGGGTAAGCAGCTTGCACATGTCTGCGGACTCCATGAAGGTCAGTTCATTTGTCAGGGTCTTACCTTGGTGGGAGCCCAAAGTGCAGAGATGCATGCTCACCATTGCAGATAAACACAGCCCACGGTAACCAGGTAAGAACTACCTGGGCTGTGAATCTGTGCATGGGTGCTTAGACAGGAACAAAGCTCCAATACGCAGTGCAGGCAAGGGTACAAGCAGAAGGATAGTCGAGGTGTAGTCAAAGTCAGAGGATGCCAGAGGTCAGAATAAACGAGGAGATAAGCCAAGGTCAGAAGGAGAATATACTATCAGGAGACAAAATAACATGAATCAAATATGTCAACCAGAATCAATGAACTCCTTAGCGAGAGGCAGTGTATAAATACCTGGATGATCCGCAATCAGCCTCAGGTGGACTTAGAGTTACAGTAGCAGCCACAGGTGAAGTCCAGCCCCCTAGTGCTCGAGACAAGGCAAGGAATGACAGGGCTAGAACCACTCTTAAGAGGCAGGATCGCAGGCCCAGGACACCGAATGACACTGACACTTAGTAGCAAAGCAATTTACTATTGATCAATGCCGAAAGTGCTAACAAGAAAGGAATGCTCACAGCCTTTTTGATGGAAGAAAACACACAATGCACAATGGAGAGGATCGTGCGTAGTAAGAATAGCACTATACCCATTAAAACTATCGTATTTTAAGACTATGTACATGGGATGGTGATTTAAGGAGTTATATAAGGCTTGTTGTCATTAGCTTGTCTAATATAGCTTGGTGCTACTTCTAAGTGCTGTTTCTAAGTGTGTAGTTGGAGATATTCTGGAGAGCTTTACAGAAGCTTCAACTGTCTAAGAGTTGTGCTAAGAGCTTTCTTTTCTACTGTTACAGGTAAGATTCATCTGTAGGAAAAGGTTACTGATTGCACAAGGTTTGAATTCCTGTTGGTAATTATAAGGCATTTGATTTGATTAAGCTAGTTACTTGCTATTGATTGCTGGTTAATTAGCTATTGTTTGCAAATAAGCAGAGGCCTACCCAGGTGTTAAACATTCCTAGTGGGTGGTGATTTTAGGAGTTATATAAGGCTTGTTGTCATTAGCTTGTCTAATATAGCTTGGTGCTACTTCTAAGTGTTGTTTCTAAGTGTGTAGTTGGAGATATTCTGGAGAGTTTTACAGAAGCTTCAACTGTCTAAGAGTTGTGCTAAGAGCTTTCTTTTCTACTGTTACAGGTAAGATTCATCTGTAGGAAAAGGTTACTGATTGCACAAGGTTTGAATTCCTGTTGGTAATTATAAGGCATTTGATTTTGATTAAGCTAGTTACTTGCTATTGATTGCTGGTTAATTAGCTATTGTTTGCAAATAAGCAGAGGCCTACCTACCCAGGTGTTAAACATTCCTAGTGGGTGGTGATTTTAGGAGTTATATAAGGCTTGGTGTCATTAGCTTGTCTAATATAGCTTGGTGCTACTTCTGAGTGCTGTTTCTAAGTGTGTAGTTGGAGATATTCTGGAGATAAACTGGAGGTAATCTGAGGTATTCAGGAGGATAAATACAAAGTTAAGATTTGTTAGATTTAAATTATTCTCCTAATTGGAATGGATGACTTAGTTCAGTGTAACAGTTGCTATGCATTTGTTTCACGTTCCACTTTTTGGAGGTTTGTTTGTTGTCTAATCTGTAGACAGTTCTCTATCTTGAGGCAGGAGATTGTATTTTTGAAGTCTGAGATTTGTAAATTATCTGGTGAACAAACTCAGACTGGAACTGCTGCAAAGCCACTGCCGCAGAGACATACTAGGAATGGCAGATGGATTACTGTAGGATCTGGTAGACTTAGAGTTGTGGATAAAAGGCATTTTGCACAGTCTGTTGCTCTTCATAATTCATTTTCTGCACTTTCAGAGTGTAATGGTGTTGTGGAGAGAGGCACTGAGGCTAGTGGTGTTGTGGAGAGAGGCACTGAGACTAGTGGTGTTGTGGAGACCGGCTTGGAGACTATGGTGAGGCCTAATAGAAAGCAGTTGTTGTTGGGGGATTCCATTATAAGAGGTGTGGAGATGGACAATGGTGGTCTTGTGAGGTGTCTTGCTTGCTTAACAATATTACAGATACGTCTCCTGTCACAGAGACAGGAGACGTATCTGTAATATTGTTAAGCAAGCAAAGCAGGAAGGGGAATTGGATGTACTTGTCCATCTAGGGACAAATGACTTGGCTTGCAATGAGGTTTCAGAGGTTAAGGAAGTTTTTAGTGTTTTTGCCAATGATATACGGCAGGTTGCTTCCACACTGTCATTCTCTGAAGTTCTGCCTGTGCATAACACTCAGAACGACAGGCGGATGCGTATTAGGGACTTTAATTTGTGGCTTGGTGAATGGTGTCGGGAGCAAGGATTTGGCTTTATTTCTCATGGTAGCTCTGTTTGGAATGGAAATAAGCTGTACAAAAAAGATGGTTTGCATCTTTCTCAAAGGGAACAAATGTTCTCAGTGAGCAGTTCAGAGGTTTTGCTAGGATGTATTTAAACTAGGAGGGGGGCAAAAGGGTGATAAAACATCAATCCAATTGTCCCCCAAAACAAGACAGAAGGTGCCTGTAGCAAGTGTGTTAAAAATGATAAGCTTAGAGTCATGTCTACAAATGCTCGCAGTTTAGGGAATAAGATCCATGAACTTGTGGCAATAATGGCAACTGATAGTGTAGATTTAGTCGCTGTTACTGAGACATGGTACAATGAGGAAAATGACTGGGACATAGCAATACCAGGGTACTCTTTATATAGGAAAGATAGGGAAGGCAAGAAAGGAGGAGGGGTGGCCTTGTATGTGAAGGATAGCATAAAATCTAGCCTAATAAAAGTTAGTGAGGCAAACATAGAGTCCGTTTGGGCTACGTTAGAATTTGGTAATCACACAGTAACTCGTGTAGGTGTGATTTATAGGCCCCCAGGACAAATTGAAGAGTTAGATAATCTACTAGTTGAGGAAATAGCTAAAATAACAATGAAGGGGGACGTTATCATCATGGGTGACTATAATCTTCCTGATGTAAATTGGAAAACAAAATTAGCTACTTGTGCCAGGAGCACACATATTCTAAACTCCCTACTGGGATTGTCTCTAAAACAAGTTGTTGAGGAGCCAACTTGTAAAGAGGCCATACTAGATTTAGTGTTAACAAATGGAGATTTGGTATCAGATATTACTGTAGGTGAAAGTTTAGGATCCAGTGATCATCAGTCGGTGTGGTTTAATATAAGAACAGTGACTGAGTCACACCACACAAAAACAAAAGTTTTAGACTTTAGAAAAGCAGACTTTTCTAAAATTAGAATATGGGTAGAGGAGTCATTATCAGACTGGAGCAATTTAAATGGAGTCCAAGAGAAATAGGATTATTTAAAAGTTGCACTATTGAAGGCAACAGAAAATTGCATTAGGCTTGTCAGTAAAAGCAAAAAATTCAAGAAACCACTGTGGTACTCCGCAGATGTGGCCAAAATAGTTAAAAACAAAAAGTTAGCATTTAGGAATTATAAAAAAACCCAGAGTGAGGGAGACAAAATGATCTATAAGACTAGGCAGAAAGAGGCTAAGCAAGTTATAAGAGCTTCCAAATCACACACAGAAGAGAAAATAGCACAGTCAGTAAAAAAAGGGGACAAAACATTTTTTAGATACATAAATGAGAAAAAGAAAGTAAAACAAGGATTAGTTAGATTAAAAACAAAAGAAGGAAGGTATGTAGAAGAAGATAAAGGTCTAGCTGACTGCCTCAATGAATATTTTTGTTCTGTATTTACAGATGAAAATGAAGGAAAAGGACCTCAGTTGAGAAAAAAGGATAAATGAGTCATTTATTACACGTGAGTTTACAGAGGAAGAGGTTCTATTTCAACTGTCAAAAGTAAAGACAAATAAGTCAATGGGACCTGATGGAATACACCCAAAGCTATTAAAAGAGCTTAGTGGTGTACTAGCAAAACCATTAACAGATTTATTTAACCAATCATTGTTAACGGGAGTAGTCCCAGAAGATTGGAAGTTAGCGAATGTTGTGCCCATTTACAAGAAAGGTAATAGGGAGGAGTCGGGCAACTATAGGCCAGTAAGCCTTACTTCAGTAGTGGGGAAAGTGATGGAAGCCATGTTAAAGGATAGGATTGATGAACATCTAAAAACACATGGATTTCAAGATCAGAGACAACATGGGTTTACTTCAGGGAGATCATACCAAACTAATCTTATTGATTTTTTTGATTGGGTAACTAAAATTATAGATCAGGGTGGTGCAGTAGACATTGCTTACCTAGATTTCAGTAAGGCTTTTTGACACTGTTGCACATAGAAGGCTTATCAATAAACTGCAATCTTTAAGTTTGGATTCCAATATTGTTGAATGGGTAAGGCAGTGGCTGAGTGACAGGCAACAGAGGGTTGTAGTTAATGGAATATATTCGAAGCTTGGACTTGTCACCAGTGGGGTACCTCAGGGATCTGTACTTGGACCCATTTTCTTATTTTTATTAGTGATATTGCAGAACATCTTGATGGTAAGGTATGTCTTTTTGCTGATGATACTAAGATATGTAACAGGGTTGATGTTCCAGGAGGGATAAGCCAAATGACAAATGATTTAGATAAACTAGACATGCAAACTAGAAAAATGGTCAGAATTGTGGCAACTGACATTTAATGTGGATAAGTGCAAGATAATGCATCTTGGACGTAAAAACCCAAGGGCAGAGTACAGAATATTTGATAGAGTCCTAACCTCAACATATGAGGAAAGGGATTTAGGGGTGATTATTTCTGATGACTGGTGAGACCTCACTTGGAGTATTGTACACAGTACTGGAGACCGTATCTTCAGAAGGATATTGATACCTTAGAGAGGGTTCAGAGAAGGGCTACTAAACTGGTTCATGGATTGCGGGATAAAACTTACCAGGATCTTAACATGTATAGGTTGGAGGAAAGACGAGACGGGAGGATATGATAGAAACATTTAAATATATAAAGGGAATCAACACAGTAAAGGAGGAGACTATATTTAAAAGAAGAAAAACTACCACAACAAGAGGACATAGTCTTAAATTAGAGAGACAAAGGTTTAAAAATAATATCAGGAAGTATTACTTTACTGAGAGGGTAGTGGATGCATGGAATAGCCTTCCAGCTGAAGTGGTAGAGGTTAACACAGTAAAGGAGTTTAAGCATGCGTGGGATAGGCATAAGGCTATCCTAACTATAAGATAAGACTAGGGACTAATGAAAGTATTTAGAAAATTGGGCAGACTAGATGGGCCGAATGGTTCTTATCTGCCGTCACATTCTATGTTTCTATGTCTTTCTAACTACTGTTTAGAAACATCTCCCACATTCCTGATGGTTTTGCTAGTGGACGTTTATTAACCTCCTAAAGATTCACAGGTTACCCATATCCAGTCTATTAGAAACAGTCATTAAAACTAACATGATGGGTAGTTCTGAGACATATGTTACACACGAATGGGTCATTTATCCTAGAAGTAATTTTCAATACTACCAAGTAGCAGCAAATAAACCATTATATCTAATAGCTCTGTATCAGATACTCCGCTGAACTGTGCACACTGTCTCCTTAGACACATATAAATTCAACATGATACATAGCTTGGATACTACAAGCAATATTTTTAAAAATATTTTAAAAATAATTCAAATCAATTTCTCTCCATAAATTTATACAGCACCAACAAATTCCAATGCACTAGAAGCAGGGGCTAAAATGTGCAAGGAAATGTATTTTGACAGACAGAAAATTACCAATATAATAGCTTTTGAAAATCCTCAGTTTGACATAGGTAAAGCTTAAAAATGTATTGCTCTATGGCTTTGTGATCCAATTATTAATACCAAATATTCTGAGATACTAGAAATACACAACACTACGGTAAGGAAGAGAGATAAAACTATCTGGGACCCAGATTATGGTTGGCTCTACAGGTAGACACACTTGGATGAGCTAAGCATGATGGGGATGATGCACAGATCATTTGGGAAAGCGGTAATCTAATGATGCATTATAGGCCCATAGACATAACATGGATTAACATAAAAAACCTACAAGGAGGTTAAAGATCCAAATTCAGTTACGACTAGTAAATGCAGGTAGTTCAAATCAAGCGAATATGTCAGCACTGAAAGCAATTGTCATAAACAGAGTGAAACAAGCCAAAGTTCAAATTAGGTGTAATGGGCAACGTTAGACAGAAAATAGATAGATAGGGGCGATACAATAAAGATAAGGAAGCAAATACTATGAAAGGACACCAGACGAAGGGTGGCAAAACCTTAAATAGATTGTTGTCAGTCCATGAGGATGAAACAAGAATGCCAGCTAAGGAGCCATAACAATACAGATAAACATGTATGGATCATTTAAGAATGCTTCAATGGAAACCACAAATGGACATTGTGGGGAAAACATCCAATATTGATTTATTTTTTTTATTGATTTTTAATTTTATTTTATATGAGTCTAATATATCAGGAGGTGAGGTTTCCAGAGACAGGGGGTGGAGTCAAATTATGTAGGTGGAGGCTGGCACCACCATCTTCAAAATTCACCACTTGCCACTGGCCAATACCAAAAAGTTTACATTTAGTTGTAGCAACCCAAAATGTATGGGCTACAGGAAGATATTGCTAAGGATGTAGTTACAAAGGTGCCAAATGTAGGTCTGAAACATAAAAGTTATGCTTTGCTATTGGTGACAGGATATAAGTTGCACTATATATGCAACACTTTTTTCATTGATTGTAATCGGGAGTCACAGAGAGTTAACTTGCACAGGCAGTTAATACATAGATGGTCTTTCATATTCTAATAATTCAACAAATGTACATTGTCAGTCAAAAGGAAATCAATTTATAAATGTACAGGGCAATGGCACTCCAGAACTGGGTGATTTATGAGTCAGCTGTATACAGCACTTTAATAACCCAGCACATTTAATTATTTTGTGCCCAGTAAAACAAGTAAAGCCAGCAAATTCATTTATAACGGACTGAGCAAAAAACACATTTTCACATTTCTGCATGGATATAATTTGTTTAGCAAGAGTTGAACAAATCATTGCAGCAGATGCACTAGCAGCATTTTAATAATCAAAGCCTGCTGACAAAGATCCAGTGAGATGAAAAGATTAAACAGCCAAAGCTTCCTCAATGGGTGTTCAAAGAAATGATTCATACTTGGCATTTGCATGTAACCAGACAGAGTAAGTCTTTTTAGCATACACCGAACATACTGCGGATAGCATTACATGTATACATACTGTATAATACATTTCAATATCACGTTACCTAAACCCACTTTTGTAATGTATGTTACAGGGAAACTTCAGCTATATAATACTATTATTGCTGTATTTTCCTGTAAGGCCGTATAAACATCTTCTCTGTTTTCAATACAATATCATATAGCAACACACAAGCTCGGCTATGATTATTTCAATCAAAAATTTATGAATGAAATGAATGGATAAAAAAAAAAAATCATTTTTAGCATAACATTGCATACCTTCCCACTGTCCCTATTTAGGAAGGATATTCTATATTTTAGGCCCAAATACATCTATACATCTTTTCTATTATAATGTCTCTCTCTTCTAGGAGCTCCATATTGTTGGTGTGTCTGAGTGTATCAAAGCAATTTCACATTAAGTTGCCTTTACACTACAATAAAAGTGTTTAGAAATCAGTCTGTTTAAATAAGATATGCGGTTCTTGTTCTAAATTACAATGTAGTTGCATAAATTGTTATTAGTAAGTGACCTAAATTTCCTCCGAACAGCCCCTGGCTACACTACCACTCACACCCCTAACACAAAATTGTCCCTGTTTGTCCAATTGATATGTTGGGAGGTATGATGACGTGCAGGCACAACCTTCTGCATTTAAGTCATTAAAACAAAACATGAATGAAGAAACTATGTTTCCCCAGGACATACTTGAAAATGAGAGAAATCTCAATGTATCTTTCCTGGTAAAATATTTTATAAATAAATACATAAATGTTATCCTGATTCTATTACCTGGAAGAAATGGCTTCATTTATGGTTTTTATGAATAACGATAGTTGCCACCACATCAGTTAAATAGTATACAGCTTTCATTTTATGGGATATATGCTATATTGCCACAAAGATCTTTATAAGCACCAAGAGTGGCTGAAAGCATGTTAACATTTTCCGTAGCCTGAAAAAAATAGGTTAGTTAACAAGTCAGAAAACAGAAAAAATTAAGAACATGGGTATATTCCCATACACTCAACCCCAAAAGGGGACAGTGTCAGGTCTAACCCAATGTCTTAAGTACCGCGGAGAGGCTCCAGGGGTCTCAAGGGGCTTAACCCCAATGTATACAAAGTACAAAAAACAAGCAAAAATAGATGCTGCTAGTCTCAGTGCATACAAAGCTCTGATATCAGCGGCATCTCCTGGATATATGTATAGCTGTGTAGTTATTGCTGTATACTGGCTTATATTATTGAGACCAAAACATAATAAATGAACCAAAGTATATACAAGTGATGCATATGCTAATATGCGAGCCCGAAATAGACACCAGGTAGGGATACAATCCAAATCCGTATAAGGGTATGGTATAAGGGTATGGTCCCCAATCCTGAATTCCAGCTTTAGGAAGGGATCAATCCCAAGTCAATTCCCTAACACTGGGCTATCTCAAGGTTAACTCTTAATACTACTTAGCCATATCTTATAAATTAAGGTACTGTGCTTGTAATAAAAAAAAAAAAAACCTCTGTCAACAACAGAGTGCAGTATGGGTCTAGGCACAGTCCCAAACACTCAATCTTAAATCGGCATAGAGAGAGTTAAATTGCAGGCAAGGCTAAGGAGAAAGAGTATTGTCCATAGTATAGTATAGGGAGAGAATGTTGTATATAGTTAGAAAGTCAGTATCTAAAAAACTGACAAGGTAAATTAAAAGCCTCTCTCCCTGGTAATCTAACTAGACAGGCATGGAAGCAAAGAATAAAGAAGTGAAAATCAAAAAAAGTTCAGTAAATCAAATAGAAATCATAGTGCTGAATATACAAGTGCCCAGTGCTCATGGCCAAAAATAAGGAAAAAACGCCCATGCTGATTTAAGATTGAGTGTGCCTAGACCCATACTGCACGCTGTTGTTGACAGAGGTTTTTTTTTATTATAAGCACAGTACCTTAATTTATAAGATATGGCTAAGTAGTATTAAGAGTTAACCTTGAGATGGCCCATTGTTAGGGAATTGATTTGGGATTGATCCCTTCCTATTTAGCCTATATTCTTTTCAATAAAACTGGAATTCAGGATTGGGGACTATACCCTTATACGGATTTGGATTGTATCCCTACCTGGTGTCTATTTCGGGCTCGCATATTAGCATATGTATCACTTGTATATACTTTGTTTCATTTATTATGTTTTGGTCTCAATAATATAAGATTATACATTTTTTAAGCCAGTATACAGCAATAATTACACAGCTCTGCATTTATCCAGGAGATGCAGCTGATCTCAGAGCTTTGTATGCACTGAGACTAGCAGCATCTATTTTTTGCTTGTTTTTTGTACTTAGTTAACAAGTCATGATCATATGTGTGTTTTTTTATTTTTATTTTTATTCTTTATTTGTAGGGTTTTGCATAAATTCAGATGAGAGGGGGAAGGGGTACAGAAAAATTAGATAGGAGGGGTGTAGGTGGGAGTTGCAAATGGTAGTGATAACGGTACCATTACAGGGTACTCTTTCGACCTTGAGGATATAGTTACATAGATAGATGCAAAAACGTTAATGGGATTGGTACCAACGCAGGGTACATATTCATACATAGTTGTATTGTGACACAGGTGAGTGCGGTATACATTAGCGGAGTTGCACCGTTGCTGTGCGTTGCCATATGTTAGCTTTACATGTGTGGTTGCCGTGTTCAGTAGCGTAGTAGGCTCCATCACAGAGTCTGTGGTCTGGCGCATATGTGTTTTTTATTTGTTTGAAGTACAAACAATATATTAAAAAAAATATTTATGTACTACGTCAATATATGTGAGTTCCAATAGAAGAAATGCAAAAGTCTCTATGCAGGTGACAGAAAAAAATAATTATCAGATAAAGAATGGTGATGTTCTTCCATTAATCTAGTTTTTTCAAGCTTAGCTATCCAATGGGCTGCTGGGGTTTGTTTATAATTCTGGCAGGAAGTATGATGAAATAGGATCACCTATGGGGCATAATGGAGCAGATGTATTGTAAACCTATGGAACAAGTGCAGCTTAGTGGAATGGGGCTTGACAGAGCTAGGAGGCGGGCATAGGGGGAATTCCCCCTGGGATTGGGAGTTGGAGTGTTAAGGGGTTGGCCCAGTATAAATAGACAGCCATTTTAGAATAAGGCACTTTTAATTTGCTTACCTGGCCTAATTTGTCCCTCCCATTTCAAATGGTAAGGGGTGTCAGTTCCCGTTTGCTCACAGCAGCGGGGCTAGAGAGAGAAAAGTTAGGGGACAAACAGGCTCTGGGTTAGTGTAAATTGAATAGGGCAGTTAGGCTGCTGGTTAAGAGTTTGGTTAAACGGTTCGTTATGAACTTTGGTAGGTTTCAAGCTCGGTGGTGGCTCAGAACCTGGTGTGTGGTAGTGGTATCCGGGTATACCTCTACCGTGGTTATTTAACAAAGTTTGGCACTTATATTATGTTTATGATGCTTGTTATAACAGTTATTATGTTATTTATATTTACAAAAATTATGGGTCATTGCCTTTTGTTTCGGGGATATATGATGTTATATGGCGGGCTGGGGGCTGGGCAATGACTTCAATTTTTTGTTATCAACATTAATAAAGCTGTGGACATACTGACTCATACATTAGTGTCAGTGTGTTTTTGGGTGTAAGTTTTGGGGGTAATTCCACCTGCCCATATAGTGACTATGCACCTGTCATGTGATCACATAAATGTAAGTCAGCAACATATTGCAGAAAGGGAAGATTTTTGAACAAAACCATGTTTTACATTAGTTAACTCCAACATAATTATGACCTGTTAGAAGAGGATTCTGTAGATATCTAAGGGAGTAACTTACCATTGAGATAATTTTTAATTGCATTCCTGCACTAAATTGTCCATAAAAGTGCAGGTAGGTCAATGCTGTTTTTGATCTCTTTAACAGTTAGGTAGTATTACAATCTCTGGCCCATGCCTCAGAATATACACTGAGGGTAGGGAAAATGTGAGCTTTTCAAAGATTATGTATAACAAGAACTAGATGTTGAGTAGGTGGCCTTACTGGTTTCTCACATCAGAAAACTTAGTATATAAACTGACAAGTTGACTGTATCTAAAATCATCTTGAAGTCCGATTTCTCATCTTACCAGAAAGCACGTAGAATCTTATATCACCTTGGATAAATTATGTTTTGATGAGGGTCCTACTTCAAAAGGCCCAGTGGGAAAAACTGGATTATGTGGTCAGGGAAAGAGAAAAGAGAAATAGCAGATAATTTAAGTCTGGCTCTGAGTTTTTTAAGAAGTAGGGTGGACAGAGTAGGGATGCAATGAGCAAAGAGACGCATCACAAATTGATGGACAATGTATGGAAAGTGCGGCCCTGTATTAAGGATAAGTCACAAGCTGCAGGTAGTAAGTCAGTTGATAAATCAATCATGAACCATACATATATTCTATAGACTACAGGGCAATATTTTCATATCAATCAAAATGATTACATTATGTGTCCAGGAAAACACATTAGCTATAGCAACCCTCTACCAGAGGAACATGAATAAAAAAAGTTGTGCTCAACCTGTAACCATAATTTTTGTGTGCCACTTCTGGTACTACAGAGTCGGGTGAACAAAACAAAGCATTTTTTGAACATGTAGTAATTCTAAAACTCCAAAGTGTCTGCCTTGTTAACAACTAACAGGTATGTCTAAGTCCAAATCAAAAGAGCAATTGAGTAGTTAGAAAAGGCCTTTGTTTTAGAGGTCAGTAACCTTGTAAGACATAGAGATGGAGTAGTACATCTTAATGGTTTTATACAACCAGTTTCATGTTTATTTTTCTACCAATTCCTATGTTGCCTGTGCTCTGAAACTCTATGCCTAGCACAATGAAACATGGTATTAACTTAAAGGATTACTATAGTGTCAGGAACACAAATGCGTTCCTGACCTTAAAGTGTTAAAACCACCATTTAGGTGGTTTACCCCTCCCCCCTGTATCCCCTTTAGAAGGGGTTAAAACACTCCCCCGATCCATCACCTTGGTGACATCATCAGAATTTACAATTTTTAGCAAATCCAATGCTTTCCTATAGAGAAAGAATTGGATTGGCTGAAATCGGCAAGGAGGCAGGATGGGGGCTTGGCCTAACACTGATTTGGCCAGTCAGCAGCTCCTCATAGAGATGCATAGAATCAATGCATCTCTATGAGGAAAATTCTGCGTCCTGAAGAGCAATGCTGCACACTGTGTAGCACTGCCCCAGGAAGAACCTCCAGTAGCCACCCGAGTAGAGGCCACTGGAGGTGTTCTTAGGGGGCACTGTAAACACTGCCTTTTCTCTGCAAAGGTAGTGTTTGCATGAAAATCCCTGAAGTTAATGATCATACTCACCAGAACAACTACATTAAGCTGTAGTTGTTCTGGCGACTATAGTTTCCCTTTAACCCCTTAAGACTGAGCCAAGTGTACAAGTTGTGATCAAAACAAAACGTAAACAAAAACTTGAATTTGCAATATATGTCTGTTCAGGCGTAATTCGCCTCTTTCATATTATGTGCACCCACACTTATTATATATCATTTTATTCAGGGGAAACAGGGCTTTAATTTAACATCAAATACTTAGGTATGAAACATAATTTAATATGAATAAAATATAAAAAAATGAGAAAAAATAAGAATTTTAAAAATAATTTTAGTTCTACGTGACATTTTAACTATGAGTGTCATATAACGTTTGCTTTTTATGCAATAAAATACACATATTTGTATTCAACGATGTCTCACGTGTAAAACAGTACCCCCAATGTACAGGTTTTATGGTGTAGTGGGAAGTTACAGGGTCAAATATAGCATGTTATATTTTTTAGTTTTTGACATTGAAATTCGCCAGATTGGTTACGTTGCCTTTGAGACCGTATGCTTACCCAGGAATAAGAATTACCCCCATGATAGCATACCATTTGCAAAAGTAGTCAACCCAAGGTATTGCAAATGGGGTATGTTCAGTCTTTATTAGTAGCCACTTAGTCACAAACACTGGCCAAAGTTAATGTTAATATTTGTTTGTGTGTGAAAAATGCAAAAAACTAATTTGAACGCCAATTTTGGCCAGTGTTTGTGACTAAGTGGCTACTAAAAAAGACTGAACATACCCCATTTGCAATACCTTTGGTTGTATACTGTTGCAAATGGTATGCCATCATGGGGGTAATTTTCATTCCTGGGCTACCGTACGGTTTAAAGGCAACGTAACCAACCTGGCGAATTTCAATGTGAAAAAACTGAAACACAAGTCTTATATTTGACTCTGTAACTTTTGAAAACACCATAAAACCTGTACATGAGGGGTACTATTATACTTAGGAGAATATTAGTGTTTCAAAACCGTAAAACATATCACAACCATTATATTGTCCGTGTAAGTGCCATTTGTGTGTGAAAAATGCAAAAAATGTCACTTTCACTGACAATATCGTCGTTGCGATACATTTTACTGTTTTAAAACACTAATATTTGTGTTCAGCAAAGTCTTCCGAGTAAAACAGTACCACCTATGTACAGTACAGGTTTTATGGTGTCTTGGAAAGTTACAGGGATAAATATAGTGCTAGCAAATTAAATTCCCTGGACGTTTGGCCTGGGTTGTCAGGCAGGTTCCGCTAATTGTAATTAATAAAATGACCTAATTATGTAAAATTATTACATAAATATATACATAGAATTATATATATATATATATATATATATATATATATATATATATATATGTGTGTGTGTATATATATTTTCCTGACATTATTCATGGCAGCATTTACTCATGGGTTAGCTCCTCCCCTCACAGCAGAAAGGACAGGAAATAGAACTCTGAAACTGGTATAAATAGATCCTCCCTCTTCCCATCAGGCAGTCTTTTTTCCTGTCCTTCACAGCAGTTTGGAAGGAGTCTGCTTATGCAGGCCTAGATTTTTCTTTTATGCTCACCAGGCAATATTTTTGTAGCCATGCCGGGGTTCAGCCTCTAAGCCATGAAGACTCATCAACACACTATTGTTAATACTGCAAACCTGGGTACCCCCTTTAGTGACCGGGTGTCGGACCCAACCTCTCCCTAAAGGGATGAAAATGGTCCACTGCATGCCAGGGTTCAGCCTCTTATCCCTGAAGACCCAGCAACAGGCCAGCTTGGGTACCCCCTCAGGGGATGAATGTGATATACTGCCTACAGGAAGCCAGACCTGGGTTCAGCCTCTTATCCCTGAAGACCCAGCAACAGGCCAGCTTAGGTACACACTCAGGAGATGAATGTGATATACTGCCTACATAAAACCAGGCCAGGGTTCAGCCTCTTATCCCTGAAGACCCAGGAAACAGCACATCTGTAACAGTTGCCAGCCTGGGTACCTCCTTCAGCAATCACGAGTCTGACCTATCTCTCTGTAACGAGAATATACCCCAACACGCAGGATTCGGCTAAACAGAAGACAACACAGAGGAGAAATACGTCTACCGGACCTTAGAATGGCCAGACTCGACGTATATGAGAGGAGGCAGAGTCAGGGACGATCCAAAGTCAAGGACACAGAGAGACAGCGTAAACTAGGACAAGCCGGGGTCTGGTACACAGTAAACAGCAAGCCGACAACCAGAACAGATAAGGATAAAGAGAAAACGTAGTCAGAAACAAAGCCAAAGTCAAAACGGAGAAACACAACTGAACACAACAAGCGCTAAAGGGAACTGATACAGAAACCACGATAGGGCAGGGAGTAAAGGGAGAGGTAAGTATATATAGCTTCTAAACTAATGTGATTGGCTCCTGTCATATCCACACCCCCAAAAGGTAAGTGTATGGGGAGTGTGGCATGACAGGGGCCAATGGGAGCCTTTTAACAATTTAGGCTCCCACTGTCTCTTTAAGAGCGCGCCCGAGACTCGCGGCGCGCTCTTAGATTCAGGCGGGACACGTGACCGCTTCTCGCGGTCACTGCCCGCCGTCCTGCTGAGGCCTTCGGATGAGCCGCGGCCGGCCCCTGGAGAAGGTGAGTAACGCTACAGAACCCCCCCCTGAGGACACGCCCTCCGGGCGGGTAGGGCCAGGCCTGGCAGGAAAACGAGAATGGTAAGAACGCACAAGGCAGGGAGCGTGAACAGCATCAGCTGAAATCCAACTGCGCTCCTCAGGCCCATAACCCTTCCAATGCACCAAGTACTGAAGTCGACCCCTAAGGTAACGAGAGTCAAGAACAGCAGAGACTTTGAATTCCTCATGACCCTCCACAGAGACAGGAGGTGGAGGCGGGGAATGCCGGGTATAGCGGTTGCGTACGTAAGGCTTCAACAACGAGGTGTGAAATACATTAGGAATACGCAGAGTCCTAGGAAGACCCAAGGCGTATGAAACAGGATTAACCTTATGCAGTACACGATAAGGACCTATGAAACGGGGAGCCAATTTCATAGAAGGCACCCGCAGGCGAATATTCCGCGTGGAAAGCAAAACCCTGTCCCCCACAACATAAGTAGGAGCTGCCCTGCGATGCTTGTCAGCCTGAGCCTTCTGGCAAGCAGCGGAATCCACCAAAGAACGCTGAACCTGCTCCCAAGTATTACGCAAACCAGCCAAATGCTCATCCAGAACTGGCATGCCCTGTGAGGAGAATGCAGCCGGAAGAACAACGGGATGCTGGCCATAGACAACTTAAAAAGGGCTTTTGCCGGAAGAATCATGAGTGGCATTGTTCCGAGCAAACTCAGCCCAAGGAAGCAGGTCAGACCAATTGTCCTGATGGTGAGACACAAAACAACGAAGGTACTGCTCCAGAGACTGGTTGGCACGTTCAGCAGCTCCATTAGACTGGGGATGGTAAGCGGAAGAAAATGAGAGGGAAATACCCATTTCTGAGCAAAAGGCTTTCCAGAACCTGGAAATAAATTGGCTACCCCTATCGGACACGATAGATACAGGAATACCATGTAACCGAAATACTTCTCTAGCAAGATAAGAGCCAGTTCCTTGGATGTGGGCAACTTGCGAAGAGACACAAAGTGAGCCATCTTGGAAAACCGATCTACTATCATCAGGATGACTGTGTTACCATTCGAAGGGGGTAATTCAACAATAAAATCCATGGATAGGTTAGACCAAGGTCTCTCGGGAACTGGTAAGGGATGCAGAAGCCCACAAGGAACTCTACGAGATGTTTTCATACATGCACAAGTAGTACAAGCACTTATATAGTCAGTGACATCCTTACGTAAGGAACCCCACCAAAAATATTGAGAAACTGCTGACATCGTTTTGGTAATACCAGGATGTCCAGCAGTCTTAGTATCATGATATAATGACAGAATCTCCCGTCTCTCTGGAACATCAACAAACAATTTATCAATAGGCCTCTCGTTAGGTGCCATACTTTGTTTTGCCTGTATGGTCTGCAAGAGGGATGAAGAAATAGACAACATAGTAGTGGCTATTATCCTGTATGGGGGAATGACAGGAGTAACATCAACCTCCTGTTTGTCAGTAGTTTCGAACTGTCTGGACAGAGCATCTGCTTTAATGTTGTGATCACCTGGCCTATAGGTGATAATATAATTGAAACGGGACAAAAATAGTGACCATCTAGCCTGCCTAGAAGATAATCTTTTAGCTTCACCAAGGTAGGATAGATTCTTGTGATCTGTAAAAATGAGGATAGGATCCTTAGTTCCTTCTAACAAGTGTCTCCATTCTTTAAGAGCTAAGATAATAGCAAGGAGTTCACGATTACCCACATCATAATTCCTTTCAGCTTTGGACATTTGTCTAGAAAAGAAGCCACAAGGATGCAATGGCTTTTCAGGCGATTCTCTTTGGGACAAAACAGCACCTACCCCGATTTCAGAAGCATCCACTTCAAGAATATAAGGCAGTGAGGGGATAGGGTGCTGTAAAATAGGTGCAGAGGCAAATGTAGTTTTAAGAAAGTCGAAAGCCTCAAGTGCCTCGGGAGACCAGACACGAGGATTACCACCCTTTTTTGTCATACGGGTGATAGGTGCTACAATAGACGAAAAACCCTTAATAAAGCGTCTATAATAGTTAGAGAAACCAAGAAAACGTTGAATTGCTTTCAAGCCCTGTGGTAGAGGCCACTCTATGACAGCAGAAAGCTTCTGGGGATCCATACGAAACCCTTTGGCGGATATCAAATACCCCAAGAACTGGACTTCGGACTGGTCAAATAAACATTTCTCTAGTTTACAATAAAGACCATTAGTAAGAAGGGTCTTCAGGACCGTTGTGACATGTCTGTGATGAGTGTGTAAATCTGTAGAATATATCAATATGTCGTCCAAGTATACAATTACAAATGTGTGAATAAAGTCTCTTAGGACGTCATTAATAAATTCCTGAAATACTGCTGGGGCATTGCAAAGACCAAATGGCATAACAGTGTACTCGTAATGACCGGACCTAGTGTTGAATGCAGTCTTCCATTCGTGACCTTCCTTTATGCGTATTAAATTGTATGCACCTCTAAGGTCCAATTTGGTGAACACAGTAGCATGTTTCAGCCTGTCAAATAACTCTGTAATTAAAGGTATAGGGTATGCATTTTTTATAGTGATTTTGTTTAGACCTCTATAGTCAATGCACGGTCTTAAATCACCCTCTTTCTTAGATACGAAGAAAAACCCTGCTCCACCCGGAGAAGAGGATCTCCTAATGAACCCTTTTTCCAGTGATTCTTTAACATACTCCTCCATGATACGGTTTTCTTGAATAGATAAAGGGTACACCCTGCCCTTAGGAGGTATAGTGCCAGGCAATAAGTCGATAGCACAATCATAGGATCTGTGAGGCGGTAATTTATCAGCTTCCCTTTTATCGAATACAGTTTTGAGAAACAAGTACTGAGGAGGTATAACAGTAGATAAAGGAGGAGTAGTAGGAACATTAATGGTATTTAAAGGGGTAACTTTACTCATACAAGAGTCGTGGCAGGTTTTACCCCATGATTTTAATTGCCCCAATTCCCAGTCAAAAATGGGATTGTGAGAACATAACCATGGGTACCCTAACACGATATGAGAAGAGGGAGAGGTGATAACCTGAAACCGAATGGAAACGGAAGCAAAGGGCATTCCTTTACCATATGATCTCGCCTACCACAGTATAGGCAGAGTCCATTCCTTCTTCTAAGTAGTTTTTCAGTATCTGAGAGTTTGGCAACCCCTAATTGCATAGGTTCCTCCTCGGATACTTTAACACTCTCAGGTTTATCAACTCTGGGGTTAGTAGGTGTGACTACACGTCTATTCCTGTTCTTGGTATAGAGCCTGTCACGAATTCTATTATCTATATCAATGAGGTAGTCAATAAGGTCCTCTAATGGAATAGGAAGCTCCCTTGCCGCTACCTCATCTAATATAGTGTCAGATAAACCTTCCATGAACGCAGTAGTTAACCCATTATTGGTCCAATCTACCTGTGAAGCAAGGGTACGAAACTGAATAGCATAATCAGCCACAGACCTAGACCCCTGTTTAATTCTCATTAATGCTCTTGCGGCATTCTTTGACCTTTTTGTTGTGTCAAAAGTTCTACGAAAAGCCGTAAGAAAGCTATTGAAATTATGCACCATAGGTCCATTGGCCTCCCAAATAGGATTTGCCCACTCAAGTGCTTTGTCAGTAAGTTGATGCATCAAAAACCCCACTTTAGACCTATCAGTGGGAAAGGAATGAGGATACATCTCAAGGTGGAATTCTATTTGATTAATAAAACCTCTGCATGTCTTGGCTTCCCCTCCATACCTAGGAGGAGGTGTTAAATGGGGCGAAGTATTGGGTGAATTGGATACTTCGGGAGGAGGGGGTGTAGGAGGGTTAGGTGCGGTTGCAGGAATAGTTCTAGACAAGAGCGTCTGGAGAGCCTGTGCTATCTGATCCATACGATGATCCTGTTCTACAAACCTTGCCTCGTGAGAAGCCATTTGCTGAGCCAAATCTGCGGGGTCCATGGCCCTATCGTAATGTAACAAGAATATACCCCAACACGCAGGATTCGGCTAAACAGAAGACAACACAGAGGAGAAATACGTCTACCGGACCTTAGAATGGCCGGACTCGACGTATATGAGAGGAGGCAGAGTCAGGGACGATCCAAAGTCAAGGACACAGAGAGACAGCGTAAACTAGGACAAGCCGGGGTCTGGTACACAGTAAACAGCAAGCCGACAACCAGAACAGATAAGGATAAAGAGAAAACGTAGTCAGAAACAAAGCCAAAGTCAAAACGGAGAAACACAACTGAACACAACAAGCGCTAAAGGGAACTGATACAGAAACCACGATAGGGCAGGGAGTAAAGGGAGAGGTAAGTATATATAGCTTCTAAACTAATGTGATTGGCTCCTGTCATATCCACACCCCCAAAATGTAAGTGTATGGGGAGTGTGGCATGACAGGGGCCAATGGGAGCCTTTTAACAATTTAGGCTCCCACTGTCTCTTTAAGAGCGCGCCCGAGACTCGCGGCGCGCTCTTAGATTCAGGCGGGACACGTGACCGCTTCTCGCGGTCACTGCCCGCCTTCCTGCTGAGGCCGTCGGATGAGCCGCGGCCGGCCCCTGGAGAAGGTGAGTAACGCTACACTCTCTCCCTGAGGGGATGACAGCGGTCCACTGCATACATGAGGCCCAGCCGAGTCTAAGCCTTTATCCTTGAAGACCCAGTAAACAGCACTTCCATAAGGTGACTACCTGAGTATTCCTTTTCTATGTGTTCCACCTTGTATGGGGTTGGTTAAACCTTCTCCCACTGGTGATGATGGACGGCATATGGGGTACAGATGGAAGCCTATAGTTTAAACAGTTTAGGCTGTCAGTTGTTCAAATCCCCATTTTGCCGCTGAAACACAGGTGGTGTTCAGGTAAGTGCATTAGTAATTTAGATTAAAACTAGTATAGGCACCTGGGTCTCTGTTCTTTCAGTCCCTCCCAGCTTCTTACATTAGGCTTCCTTCTAACAAATAGGTCACATTTAGGAGGTTTGTGTGGTGAGCATTTAGGTAAGTTTATACATGAAAGGATGCGTGGTGCAAAAGAGTGCTGATAATGCAAGGAGGCATTGTGCAAACGAGTGCTTATGATGCAATGAGGCATTGTGAAAAAGAGTGCTAATAATGGATATCCTGGCTGTATAAAGTCTGCTGGAATTTCACAGTCCTGAAGAAATATCCAAGGTAAGAGAACTTTCCTAAGTGACTGAAGTACTCACATGTATATGAAAGGTTTTAAAAACCTAACTCTAAGTCCACACACACACTTGTTCCTATCAAGATATGTGGCATTGATTGCTGTTATCTGTGCATTATCGCAAATAAGCAGGCTTTTTGGAAGAATATACTGCATATGAGACCAGGGGCCTCAGTATCCATACATAATCTGGTGGTGGTACAGCATTGGTATGTTTTTACTTTATGCTCTAACATATGAACAGAGTGTGTTCAGTATATGCTCTAGGTATGGGTTACTATAAGGACAAAGCCTCAGTATATGTATCCACTATATGCTCTATGTAGGAGTTACTAGGAGGATACGGCCTCAGTATATACTCACAGTAACTCTTATATAGACCATATACCGCTATATGGTCTATATAAGAGTTACTGTGAGTACACCGCCTCAGTATAAGTATCCTATATATGATATATATAGGAGTTTCTATTGAGACACAACCTCAGTATATGTGTCCACTATATGCTCTATGTGTGAGTTTCTATGGGGACAGCCTCAGTATATGTATCCATTATAGGCTCTATGTATGACTTACAATGATACAATTTCCTTTCTGCAATTAAAGGTATTCTTTTAGGCTCATATGATCCAGGTAATTTTTCGATACTTTGTATTGCAAGTATTTTAATTGACACTGGAAGGTCTTTCTAGTCCCCAGGCCATTCTACCAGGTTTACTATTTCAGGTAAAATTCACCTGCTACTAGGACAAGAGAGGAAATCCTTTACCAGGTAACTCCATTACGGTCCTCTTTTCTGATATTCATGGGGATTCTTCTAGGGGTCCTTATATCTGGAATTTGCAATCGATGTGTGGCTTTAAGTGGTTGATTCATTCTACATAATACAATGTAATGCAGCTTGTTGATGACAAACATTTGACTGATATGTTTTTCATGGTCTCTGTACCTAGATCGGTGTAAGTTATGGTCACTTCTAACATTGCGTTGATTTAATACTTGTGGATTATATACTTGTATTGGTGTTGATATCTTGCAGATAATACAAACTGCTTATTATCGCCATAGGCTCTGCCATAAGTATTTCATCACTATCTGAAGATAAGGTAAGAGTAAGTATGCGGTTGTTGTTCTCATAAGGATAACTGAATATCTTCTACTATCCTGCTTATTATGTGTCGGTTGCCACAATGGGTCATGTGCCTCTGGTTACCACCTTCTCATCAGTATCTTGCCTATTATATATCTCCTCCTTATGTTACACAACTGTCTCTAATAAATTTGATTATACTGTTTGGCATAATTTGTACTATTTACAATGTTTCTTTGAATGTAGGTACTGACGTGATTGGCCTACTTATAATTTAGGAGTTTCCACAAATTCTACGGTTCATACCGATGTCTCTTTTTTCTTTCTTTAACTAATCTGTATATGATTCTTCTTGCCTTTGCCTAATAATGTCATTGGTTTATACATCTCCTGTGACTGATCATTACTGTATCAATTCATCCACAGTGTGAGGTATTGTTGTGAGTCTGATTTTTGCTGTATATATATATATTCGTTATTGCAGTGTTTTTTTTAAATTCTTTATTTTTTGTGTGCAAAAGTTAAACAAACAGGCTTTTCATGCCACGACAGTAAAAACAGGCATTTCAAGAGGCATGAGATTTTGTGACATATGATAGTACTGCACATTTTTTTTTTTTAAACGATAATCAGGTCATGAGGTTTCATATACAGTGTACATTTGTTATAGTAAAGGATTATTTTATAAGCTATAGGTACCAGTCTAGATTATGCAGGTCATACATATTTACTCGAGGGTGTGCCATCTAGACAGACAGTAGATTACAACAAATGGAAAAATACAACGTGCTTGAGCGCAAG
Source organism: Pelobates cultripes (assembly GCA_933207985.1). NCBI lineage: Eukaryota > Metazoa > Chordata > Amphibia > Anura > Pelobatidae > Pelobates > Pelobates cultripes. Next base: position 94,747,398 of record OW240912.1, on the reverse strand, counting down.
GCGCATTTAGGTATGAAAAAACAGAATTATACTGTTCGTTGTTATGAGTAACCAATATATTATAATCGCCTGAGGGTGCTTTAAGTAGGATTGCTAGTTTCAATAGGGGAAATATATAAATGAAAAAAAAAAAAAAAGGAATGTAATCAATGTTAGATCATGTTGGTAGAATATAACTGGCTGATACCCTGGTTGTACTGGGTCTGGTGTGAGTCTGTTTATGGCGTTTAGCCTATGCCGCTTAAAGTCCAAGTACAGCGAGGATGCCTGATACCAGTCTCTGTTTCCCCCACCTGCTCTCTCTGTGTGCGGTGTAGCGGCATGAGCAGGTGTGTCCTCCGTGTGCCGTCGGTCTCACCCGCCATGTGGCTTAAGGGGACTTTCTCTGGGTCGCGCTGCCCCTGTCTGGTGAGTCTGGAGCTCCGTGGTCGAGGTGGGTAGAAAGGTCCACGCTGCTGGGCTGTTCGGTAAAGCGTTGCCCGCTGCTGAGGTTCCTTGTGCCTTCTCCTTTTGGTAGTCATGCGGGGGGGGATGTTTGTTCTTTCCGCTGTGTGTAGCAGGGTGGCCCCCGGTAGCTTCCGGGCTTTCCGCAAGCTTATATGGTAGCTCTTTGGGCTGCTCTCCCTTAGGAGGTCGGTTTGGTGTCGCTATGATGCGAGCTTCCAACGTGGCCCAGAAGGTAGCAAAGATCGGGTCCAAGCGCTCCAGCACCAGTTCAGCGGCCCCTCCTCGTGCCTCCATCGGCTGTTTCAGGCTGGTTTGGTGGGGCAGAGGTATGGCCGCCATCTTAGATTGGTCAGCCGTGATCAGGAGTCGTGGGGTGATAGTCGCTTAGGGTCGGTATAGGCTTCAGCCAGTGGATACTGGGATAACCCCCGCCGGTCCAGAGGGGGGGGGGGAAGATAGTTTTATTCCTGAGTCCATTCCGTTCGTCCGAGGAGCTAGGAGAGCGGCCGTCTCCCCCAGCTCAGGCTCGTGTAGGCTGCAAGCCACTACCAGGATGGACCGGGGCCGGGTAGGCTCACAACGGGTATCCTCCGGTGCACCGAGGACCCCTTAGCAAGGTGAGTGCTTTTTGCAGCTTGATCGCTGGGTAGCCCGGGCGTAAAACTCGATTAGTTCCGGCCAGAAGCAGGAGCTTTTACAGAGCACGTCTGGCTGCCTCGGCTGTCAGACTCCGCCCCCGTTATTGCAGTGTTTTAATAACACTTATTTCTCTACTAGGCTCTGCCTCTTTCTGACAGGCAGGTATTGATTTTTTTCCTGTATCCACAGGTAAGTAGTTCACAAGGCAAGAGGAAGCAGTGTGAATCGTCATTAATAATTACATCCAGAGAGTTGTAGGATTCTCAGTGTAATTCTCGCCGTGTTTAATAGCATGGTGTGTCTGTTCTCATCCAACATTCTGTTATGCCTTTGTCAAGGTTCTGATCTGATGAGGTCATCAATTTGGTTTTACATTTTATATCCTTCTCTAACTTAGGCTATCATGGCCTTAATTCCTTTCTGACTCTATAATTATTCAGGATATTTCAGATATTGAATGCCAGGAGGTTGCTGACCTTGCAGCCTCTAGGTTAATTAACTTGTCTGAGCAGAATGTATGACAATATCCTATTGATGTCTTGTTTGGCCTTTTTAGAGTCTTCTAAGGTTTATGCCGCTCAATAATGGTTTTATAGCTGTTAGCTGTTTTTGAACTCTGTCCCTCCCTCTATATATACTGCTTGGGTATTCCCCATGAGTAAATGCTGCCATGAATAATGTCAGGAAAAAATTAAAATTTGCTTCATACGTACCGTAATTTTCTTTTTCTGATCATTATTCATGGCAGCATTACGTTCCCACCCATATACTATAAGATGTGAAGCTAGTTACTAAGACTGCCTGATGGGAAGGGGGAGGATCTATTTATACCAGTTTCAGAGTTCTATTTCCTGTCCTTTCTGCTGTGAGGGGAGGAGCTAACCCATGAGTAAATGCTGCCATGAATAATGATCAGAAAAAGAAAATTACGGTAAGTATGAAGCAAATTTTCCTTTATATGTGTGTGTGTGTGTGTATATATATATATATATATATATATATATATATATTTATTTATATATTTATATATTTATATATATATATATATATATATATATAAAATTGGTTTTAATTATTTTTATTTATATATATATATATATATATATATATATATATATATATAGTGATATATACATATATACTCATGTATATAGATATGTATATTATTTAGTTCTACATGTATTTTGATTTCAAAATATATATTAATTTTAAAATAGAACGAATTTACACACATTTATATATTTTTTTAATTAAATTTTTTAACGGATTTACATATTTGAAGAAGGCTTTTGAGCCGAAACGCGTCTTCTGCTATTCTTTTATTATACAGCTCTATGTTATATTAGCTTGTCATTATTTTATTTCTCTGCTCTTGGTCATTATATTTGGGGTAAGTGGATATCCTTTTGCTTGTATCTTTTTGGATTCCACTCCCCTAGTACCTTGAGTTTTGGAATTTTTTATCTTTAATAAATACATATACATATTTTTTCCTGAAATTTTCTCCATCTACTCTTTGGAATTCCGTTAGCCTGTATAGGCACCCTTGGGTCTGCTATATAGAGCCTGGGACGGCTCTGCCAAATGTGAGTGACAGTCTGCTTTGCCCTACTTCACATTTTCTTATTACAGATTACACTATGTTGTATTTTATTTTATACTTTTAGATATCACCTGATTATATTGTCAAGTTCAGGTTGTATTTTTGTATATATTTATTATCACTATTTCACTTTTTGTGGTTTGATATTAATTTTGCCTTTATTACTCAAATATATATAAAGAAAATTATATATATATATTTAATCAATATCATTGTATGTGTATTTTGATATTAATATATTTATATAATTATATATATGTTTTAAGGCCGTTTGGCCTGTATTTGTGGGAGGGGCTTAAATTAATTCACTCCCCTATATAAGGGACACCCCTTACCTGACTCATATCGCTTGAGGTCAGCATCAGAATGACCCTCCCACCCACTCCTCATTTCAACACTTTCTCTTTTCTTTCCATTTACTTTACTTCTTACTCCTTGGTGGGCCCCCTTTATTTACAGGCCTACCGTATCGTCGGTCTCGGCACACCACAACCGACTTGCTCCCTTTATACTATCCTACGCTTATGCTGGATTCTTACTCCATATACGGCTATTTGCCCCTTACACAAATATATATATATATATATATATATACATATATACATTAATATTAAAATACACTTAGACAGTGTATGTGTTTATGTGTATAGGTGTGTATATATATATATATATATATATATATATATATACTTAGATCATATATAATATATAAGTATATATTATTTAATTTTACACTGTTTTAAACCTTTCTTTTTCTTTTTCCAGGCAGCAGGGGGAGTACCTGTCATTACAGGCACTCCACCTGCTGGCATTGACATGGATGGCTATGCCGTCCATGTGATCGCGAGGTCCTCGCAAGGACCTCGCGATCACATGGCCTAGGGGGGCCGAAGAGGATGGAGAGGGGACTTCCTGGGCTCCCAGGTAAGTTCCCACACCGCGATCGCCAGCATGGGATCGCCATCGACCTGGTAAGTAGAAAGTAAAGTTTTTCTTTCTTGGGTATTTTTAAAATATTTTTAAATACCCAAGAAAGAAAAACTTTTGAAGCCAGAATGATCAAATGGTTTAACAGCAAGAACAGAGGACTAAATATTGATTTGGGTTTCCTGTCCCTCTACCAACACTTTACATGAACACTCCCCCACGTTATCATACTGTTCTGTCATATGTATCAATACTTTAAAACACATTCCAATATGTTTTTTCTATCAATATATAAAGTACTATGTGTAGACCTATGCTTTCCCATACTCTTATGCATGTATGCTTATATATATGACTGTGCATTTACATTTGTGTATATGAGTCCATGTACATGTATGTACATGTGTTTATGTATATGTACATGTGTTTATGCGTTCACATATACATATTTATGTGTGTGTGTGTGTGTGTGTGTGTGTATGTATAAAGTGTACCATTCTCTGCAATGTCTACTTGTTTGTTTTTCTTCTCCCTCTCCCCCTCACTCTGCTCTTCAGAAAGATATTTTTGACTCTCTGCAATAATGGTGTCTATTTTCTAACAAACCTGTGTCTTATCTGCACGCATGTCGCTTTAACCCCTGCATCACAACTCAGCTTTGAATTCTATGTGTCAACTTGCTCAGAAATGCTTCAGACTTGAGAAAGGTAGGTTCTCCCGAAAGCTTGTCGTTAAAAAATTCTGTTAGTCCAATAAAAAAGGTATTACAATATACAAATTTTATCTGTTTTTTACATAGTGTAATAGGAAGAGAAATAATTTTCTGTTTAGATATACATATACACATATACTATATATATATATATATATATATATATATATATATATATATATATATATATATATATATATATATACAAAAGAAAATAGGACACTCTCTGTTTAGAGCAGTGTCATTGCTGAGAGTGCTAATTTGAGAGGAGTGATGTCACTAGATTTCTTTTATTCGCTAAAAGGTATAAAAAGAAATGTCTGAGGGTTTTCTTCTGAGTCATCCTGTGAAAACAGAACAGTAACAAGAAACAGGAGACAAGAACAGCTTGGAGCTCAGTCAAGACTCTAATAACATGTGAAGTTTAGGAGCTTGTAAGAATACTCCTCTTATAAAAGCTCCTAATGACCTAGAATAAATTAGCAATGCTCCACCCTGGTAACCAAAACAAAACTCCTCAACAGAGTGAGTGTGTTACATCAAAAAGTGCTTTATGTATAAAAATGGCAGCTCTATACTCTAATGTGGGATACCCTCTTCTCCACACAACACAAAAATATATACACCTTCTAATGGTACAAGATACACTTGTACCTGTAGTGGAGTGCTAAAGTGCAAAAATAAGGGGAATAACTAACCCACGTTATGACAGGTATATACAGAACAAAGTGCAGTGCATAAAAAAGCAAAAAAAAAAGAATACAAATATATTGCAGATGGTAACAATATCCCAATGATTAAAATTTGTCTGGCCACTCACATGTTACGGAGCCTATATGTATTGGCTCCATATATCGGGCTGTTATGTTCATAGGGCAGCATCACTCCACTCCTTCATAAAGATGTATCTTCCAATAAAGAGAAAGAGACCAATATGGTGTGGTGTTATCAACCAAATAGATTTAAAAAATGTGATATAGATATTGAGCTCACCTTATCTAGAGCCAAAGGTCAGTAGGTGGCCAGGGAAATGGCAGGCGGGCGTTGCATATACAGTAGTCACTACAGGGTGACTTTAATCACACATATATATGTGTATATGTAACAGATGTATGCAAGCTTTCTAAGAGCTGTAGTTTGTGTAGCATATTCTCACTTCTTTTGTGTTATTGTTTTGATTATATTCCTTTTTTCTTTTATTTTATCATCTAAATGCACTCACATGAAAGTATAGGCCAGGAACCAGTATTATACTTGCAAATTTGCTTTTTTCTAGAAAAATATGTCTTATCTTCCCACACACATCCTGAAACGTGCTGCATTTGTACTAGAAATCCTGCAGGAAAGCCTAATCACACAAGACGTGGATTTCCCTCTCTTTGATTTTTATTAGTCTGCAAAATAATCGCTGTTTGTTTTAACCAGTTCAGAATACCATGTCAACTCAAAGTGGTTCTTCTCAAGAGAAAAAAACAAAACCCCTTGCTAACAATAAGATCAGAACATGTTGGTGGGATATTGCTGGTTATCTTGTTAAGCACAGAAAATATGCAGATTATTAAGAACAGTATCTGCTTCCCTGAGTCCCGCTGTGCATTTTAGTTCTGCTTGAGGTAAAAATATAATTTTAATATGAATTACTAAATGTTAATTTAATTTTCCTTGGCACAGTTCTTTGTGTCTGTCAGGAAAGAATAGCCCTTATGTCATTCATCTGTGCCCTTCATGCTTGCCTTTTATATGCTTCCGAAGAGTTTGGTGACCTCTAAGTGACATTGCAAGAGTCATATCTTTGTTGATGCGCAAATTAGCTGTAGGCTATAAAGAAACATGCACAAAATATTGTACCCAGCTGCAACCCAGAAGCCAGAAGATTTTACATTTAAAATTCTCTGGCTGGCCTTATCTTACCTTACCATGCAGAGCTAAGCAATGATGCCATGAGGATATTTCACATAAAAAATGGGATGAAAAGTTGGGTTATCTGTTAGAAAGTCTCTCTTCAAATCAAGTGATGAGACATTTTCAACACATTGTGCCAATTACAACACATTAACATATGTCTTCACATGAAAATATAAAGTCATACAGCACCAACAATTCTATATTTCACCTTCATACAAAGTTTAACAAGGTTTCACAATATTTTTTCATGGAACACTGGAAAAACTGATAGCATAGATCCTACTTTCTCTTCCAGTTCTGCTTTACTCGTTTGGTTGCTATCCCCCTCAAAACCTGTCCTGTTGTGTTTTATACCATACTTCCGCTAGACTGTAAGTGAGTTTGAACAGGGCCTTCATCAGCCTGTAGTTCCTGTCATATTTTGTATGTGTCTAATTTATTGTCAAAATCCCCCCTTTTATAATATTGTAAAGCACTGTGCAATATGTTGGCACTATATAAATGCCAAAATAATAATGATAATAACAGTAGTGCAATTATTGCTAAATTACTGTTAAGGCTTTTCTTTTCTCCTTTCCTCCCTTAAGTTGGTTTTATTTCATTTACGGTTTACTGTTATGATTTTATACATCAATTAATTATAGTATCTGGTAAAATGTTCTACATTACAATTATTTGTCTACTCTTTCATTTTCTCTTGGATAGTTTTTTGTGAACAATTTAAATCCTTTGATTGTGATTAAAAAAATGTGATTGTGTCATTGTATATTATTTTTCATATTTGGTAGGGACATCTTACTCTTCTCAGCATATCCAAATGTGACCCCAATTTATGATTAAGGGGAGAGGTGCAGTTTTGTAGAACACACCCCTAGTGGCTGTATTCCATACAACCACTAGAGCCGTTTCCCTGTGAGAACGAGTCAAACTTGGTTCTCAGTCAAAACACCACTCCTACAGCAGGATTTGATTGGCTCAGAGTGGCATTTTGCAGCACATTCCCGTAGGGAAGCATTGGATTGGCTGAGATCATCAGAATAGATGATCTTCATTGCGTAGGCAGCACAGTGGTGTTGGAGAAAAGCTAAGTAAAACTACCTTTTTGCTTCACATAGTGGGCAGTAATCTAAACATCTAGCAAGTCACTATGAGGCTAAAAATACATGTTTGTATTCCTAACGCTATCGTATTTTTTTAAGGTTATTTTGAAACAATATATGCTGGATAAAACAAATGAATGGAATTTGGTTGCAGGTTGGAATTTTGAAAGCAACCGAATTAGCAAATTTATGTATAGATTCAGCTGATTTTAACAGTTACTAGAAGGGAAGCCAAATGATAATGCAAATGTGGCAGACATCACCTAAATTGCTTTTTATGAATAGTCAATGTTTTAAATCTAGCTGAGACTGATTAATTTTAACACCTGAACATCATTTAGCAAAACTTTAGGTTCAAATTGCGAAAACATATATAAATTATTATTATTGCTGTTACGATATCTTAGCCACTCTATGGTTTTATAGCAACATACATCAGTTTATTGTACAGGGAGTGCAGAATTATTAGGCAAATGAGTATTTTGACCACATCATCCTCTTTATGCATGTTGTCTTACTCCAAGCTGTATAGGCTCGAAAGCCTACTACCAATTAAGCATATTAGGTGATGTGCATCTCTGTAATGAGAAGGGGTGTGGTCTAATGACATCAACACCCTATATCAGGTGTGCATAATTATTAGGCAACTTCCTTTCCTTTGGCAAAATGGGTCAAAAGAAGGACTTGACAGGCTCAGAAAAGTCAAAAATAGTGAGATATCTTGCAGAGGGATGCAGCACTCTTAAAATTGCAAAGCTTCTGAAGCGTGATCATCGAACAATCAAGCGTTTCATTCAAAATAGTCAACAGGGTCGCAAGAAGTGTGTGGAAAAACCAAGGCGCAAAATAACTGCCCATGAACTGAGAAAAGTCAAGCGTGCAGCTGCCACGATGCCACTTGCCACCAGTTTGGCCATATTTCAGAGCTGCAACATCACTGGAGTGCCCAAAAGCACAAGGTGTGCAATACTCAGAGACATGGCTAAGGTAAGAAAGGCTGAAAGACGACCACCACTGAACAAGACACACAAGCTGAAACGTCAAGACTGGGCCAAGAAATATCTCAAGACTGATTTTTCTAAGGTTTTATGGACTGATGAAATGAGAGTGAGTCTTGATGGGCCAGATGGATGGGCCCGTGGCTGGATTGGTAAAGGGCAGAGAGCTCCAGTCCCACTCAGACGCCAGCAAGGTGGAGGTGGAGTACTGGTTTGGGCTGGTATCATCAAAGATGAGCTTGTGGGGCCTTTTCGGGTTGAGGATGGAGTCAAGCTCAACTCCCAGTCCTACTGCCAGTTCCTGGAAGACACCTTCTTCAAGCAGTGGTACAGGAAGAAGTCTGCATCCTTCAAGAAAAACATGATTTTCATGCAGGACAATGCTCCATCACACGCGTCCAAGTACTCCACAGCGTGGCTGGCAAGAAAGGGTATAAAAGAAGAAAATCTAATGACATGGCCTCCTTGTTCACCTGATCTGAACCCCATTGAGAACCTGTGGTCCATCATCAAATGTGAGATTTACAAGGAGGGAAAACAGTACACCTCTCTGAACAGTGTCTGGGAGGCTGTGGTTGCTGCTGCACGCAATGTTGATGGTGAACAGATCAAAACACTGACAGAATCCATGGATGGCAGGCTTTTGAGTGTCCTTGCAAAGAAAGGTGGCTATATTGGTCACTGATTTGTTTTTGTTTTGTTTTTGAATGTCAGAAATGTATATTTGTGAATGTTGAGATGTTATATTGGTTTCACTGGTAATAATAAATAATTGAAATGGGTATATATTTGTTTTTTGTTAAGTTGCCTAATAATTATGCACAGTAATAGTCACCTGCACACACAGATATCCCCCTAACATAGCTATAACTAAAAACAAACTAAAAACTACTTCCAAAAATATTCAGCTTTGATATTAATGCGTTTTTTGGGTTCATTGAGAACATGGTTGTTGTTCAATAATAAAATTAATCCTCAAAAATACAACTTGCCTAATAATTCTGCACTCCCTGTATTTTTCAGACAAGTATATATTTTAAGCTATACATTTGTTTACAATTTTGCTGATATATTTATACCTTTGACTTATTAACATGCACCTATAATAAAAGTGAGGTTTGATCCATAGGTACTTTCACATTAATGTCTTGTTATAAAAATGGAGAAATGTGTTTACAGAAGGATTCCTGTTCCCATAGGTCTCCGTTTCTTGCTATCAACTTGTGACATTTCAACTAGCAGCATTTTCTCCCAGATGGAGAAGCAACATTTGAAAGCTTGTTCCAGGCAGAACCATCTGGCAGAGAAAATTGCCCTCAGCATCCATGTGTCACGGGGGAAAATGGTCATTCTCTAAGAATTACATAGCTGCATTTTTTTTCTTTGTCATAGTACAGGCTTTATGCAGGCTATTGTGTTTTCAGCAAGGTTAATTCCGTTATTCCAGAATGATTATATGCTAACAACGGGAAAGTACACCCTGATATGATTAATAATGGTGAATAATATTGTTGAATAATATAACGCACCACTATGTTACGCATGAATAAAATCCAATAATTATTTATATGCAAGTGAATTAAGAATAAAAAAGCGCATATGTATTAACAAAAAGGAAGTACAAGAAAAGAAAATTCTGAAAAGAAGAAAAAGAAAATGCGAAAATCTTGAAATGTAAAATGTATTAGCATTTCAGTATATTACACTTAATCATGCTTCAATGTGTGCTACTTTAAGATAAATTTCTGATTTTCAGTGTACCTTCCTCTTTCCTCTGTGTTCTGAATTAATGGAGGATTCTACAAGTCTGTTTGGTTGGCAGCATTGGCACCCAGGATGTAAGCTACAAAGGAGTACAGTTAAGGCAGTTTAAAGCTCGCCTTACAAAATCTATATGAAAATCTCCTTGATGCTCACAGAATGTGTTTAATTCTGCTTCTATGTGGGGGACCAGCAGAAATAAGAGAAAAGGCAGAGATATGGAAACTTGAATTGCAGTGTTGTCTTATAATAACATTGTCAGGTGCTGCTCCAGGGGCTCGTGGGGATTTATAGTCTACTGACTTGATTGAGCCTTGTCCTGATTGTTGTCATATTACCTTCTGCCTCTGCTCAATTTCTGCACCAGCATGTCACTATTACTGCTTCAAAACTGCAGCATCATTCCACACATAGGAATTCCACATAATCACTTTAGTGCCATTTATGATGTGGACAGCTCCATTATGATCTCTTATTAATGCCAAACTCGCACAACACCTGCTTTATTCCTGCGTTAATAGTCAAGCACATTCTTGCATCGCTTCTCTGATGTCTACAATAACATTCTACTAAATGCAATTTAAAATCACCCCACAAACTAGCCATTGCTCTGTCTTTTCTCCTGTTACTCAAAAGCATGTTACATTAGTGTTAGTTTAATGTTTTTTGACTTTGACTTGGATCTTGAATTCACTGTTCTCTGTCGCTGTCTTTACTCATTTTTGTGACCTTCTGTACTGCTTTGATCCCAGTCCAATCTCTTTATACTCACACAGCATGATTTATAAATATAAAAATAAATAAATGCTGGAAATAAAGTATCTTAATTCCTATAGCAGTCCATCTAACTCCAGTTAACTCCAGTGTATACATAATATATTATATAATGGACTTGTATAACTTGTAAATTTGCTTGATAATTTGAGAAGAAACCATTAACATGTTAGAATTTTTTTCCCTAATGCCACCTCAGTTTTCTGAATTGCTACAATGCATTGCAGACCTTGAACATGCACATAAGACCCCACTTTCGAATGAGACATATAAGGATCTCCTTAAGGCACACAGGGCCCTGAAAAACATGTTATCACAGGAACTCCTCCTCACCATTCGCAGTTTTGAGTGTGTTTTTTATAAATTCTCCAGCAAATGTAGTTGACTCTTGGCAAGAAATCTACAGCAAGGGAGATGTCTTTGCCACATCTCTAAAAAAAAAGAAACATGGTACAAAAACATAATAAAATAATTCACCAATTCCATAAATTCTACACCAATCTGTATAATCTAAGTCCTAGGCAGACACTTGATGAGACCCACCGTCAAACAGGAAGGTTAATGGAATTCTTGACCCTTCATGTAACTAGAACACTGGAGGTCGCGGAGGAACTGGAGTCTCTGATCTCACTAGAGGAGCTGCAGACCTCTTTGAAGGTCTCCAAAATGCATAAGGCCTGGATGGCTTCCCTATAAAATATTATAAAACTTTTGGAGATATCCTCATCCCAAAGTTGCTGTTGGGCCTGAATTCTTTGCTGGAGCTCATTTCCTGCTCATACGTTGGCGGCAACCATAACCGTGATACACAAGGACAGTAAGTCACCAGCTGATATCTCTTCTCAAAGCCGATTTAACTTTGTATTCAAAGGTAATAGCCGTGCGTATTGGAAGAATATTGCCAGATCTAATATACTCTGATCAGGTGGGATTTGTGCCAGGTAGGGAGGCAACATTGCAGACCATGGGATTTGGTACACATATGCTGGCTTTAATTTCCCATTTATACACGGTCCTGAGTGCTCGTACTAGGATAAACGGTGCACTATCTCCCTCCTCCCAGATTTGGAATGGGACTTTGCAGGGGTGTCCCCTTTCCCCTCTTCTGTTTGTCATAATTTTAGAGCCATTTCTAGAGACAGTCAGATCGTACGTAGGTATCACGGGTTTCACAATTGGTGGAGTGGAACACAAGGTGGCCGCATATGTGGATCATATGCTGTTTTTTTATCGAAAGCATCATAGTGTCCCTCCCAAATCTCTTATCTGCCTTTGAGGAGTATGGGGAGCTATCTAACCTACAATTAGTTATGGAGAAGTCTGAGGCCCATCCAATAGGGATGTCGACTAAATCAGTGGCCCATTTGAGATCCCAGTTTGCCTTTGCGTGGTGTCATGCCAGCCTTAAATATCTGGGTTTTTGACTCACGGGCAACCTGGAACAACTGTATAGTGACAACTTTACGCCTACCCTACATACACTGCAGTCTGATGTCACAAGATGGTCAGGTCTCTGCGTATCTTGGTTTGGCAGAATAAATCCCGTCAAGATGAACCTGTTACCCAGACTCCTGTAGCTCTTCCAAACTGTCCCAATCTGTTTACTGAAGGCACTTTTCCAGTCATTGAATGCAATCATTTCTAGATTTGTTTGGCAAAATTGAGCACCGCGGTTAAAACGATCCCTACTGCACTTGCCTAATCACCTGGGAGGTGTCGGCTTACATTCCATTCAAATGTACCACAGGGCCGCACCTTTGCTTAGGATAATGGATTGGCATGCTAAGCACAGGTCCAAACTGTGAACAGACCTGGAGAAAACACAGGTCGGTACTAAAATACCTTTGAAGGTGTGGCTAGCAGAACCCCTCAAGGATAAAATTCATTCTGGCCACTCTTTTGTTGGAATGTCATTTAAAATATGGCACTCCATTCAATTGAAGATGCATTTTACCATGAACCCACTGACTCCTATCACATACAATCTGGCAGTGGCTGGGGGTCTGATGCCTAAAGACATCTGCAATTTCAGAGAGACAGACTGGGTTTACATGCATCAGTCGTGCCACACAACTTCACTGAGACCACTACTTGATTCGATCCCAGACAGGCTTTCGCCAGGGATTGATTGGCTTGGGTACTTTCACACTAACTACACTTCCCACACTGGGAAACGTCTTCATAGAGATTTAACCTCATTTGAACAGCTCTGCGCTAACCGAGAACACCTATCTAGGGGCATCTCTAATCTCTACTCCATGCAGTTGCCCACAAAAACCTGCAAAATACATTGCTAAATGAGAACACGAAGTAGGGGTCATGCTATCCGAGCACCAATGAGAGAAGATCCATTTACACACTCATCAAAGTGCTACACGTTCTAAACTACAAGAACTGAATTATAAGCTACTCACAGTGTGGTACAGGACACCAGATAAAGTACACCACATGTATGAAGGAGTAGCAGAGTTATGCTGGAGATGTGGGGAAGAGGTTGGAACAGACCTACATATGTGGTGGTCATGCAGATTACTAGCCCAATTCTGGTAGAGCATTCACAAGGAGATTCATGATATCTTGGACACTGATTTGCATCTGTGGCCCCAATCAATGCTATTACATCACACTAAATTGACACTCTCTCTGTACAAAAATATCCCTTACCAAACATCTCCTTAATGCAGCAAAATCTCTGATTGTGGTTAAATAGCTTAATGCAGGTATGCCCACCCTACTTCAATGAATGGCGAAGGTAGAGGAGATTTATGATATGGAGATAGCGACATTCCAGAGAAGAAGAGGGTGGGAATTGGTAGGTGGTACAGTTGGGAGTAACTTGCTGCGTGCACAGTACACCTGCCCCCTCCCCTTGATATCAGCAGAGAAAGTGATGGGGAATAGACTATATACAAGACAAGATTGTAAAGTGTCTTTTGTATGGTTATGATTCTGTGAATGTCCTGTATTATTCTTTTGAAAATGAAAATAAAGAATGTAAAACAAAAAAGAAAAAAATCCTGCTCTGATTTAAAAAGCCAAGCCATGTAACAGTGTTTGAAACAGTGTTCTATTGCTAAGGGATACCTGTAGAAATGCAGGTTGAAGTCTAAGACATAAAGCTTGCCTGCGCTCATTTGCATGTTGAGCTGGGAATTCCAAGATAGATTAGGGGTGAAGTGGAAACATCATTTCCCAAAATTGCTTTCCCCAAGGCAGACTTTCCATTGGCCAACATGAAACAGCAGACAGCAGGCAATGCACAACAGTAATGTTTGAATTGGTATTAAATTGTGGGGAGTTCTATCATGTGTGGTCTCACCACAACTGCGTTGACACTGAGCTATATGCTTACAGAAAGATTTAACTAGAATGGTCAGGTTAACACAATACAGATCATGGGGTTGCCCCTCCGAAAAAGACAAAGCATATTGATGCCTTTACTTGGAACCCTCAGAAGAGGAACACCAGAATACAATCCTATTATGTTGTGGCACAATCCCAAAATCAGATCACTGACCAATAATGCTTCTCAACATCCATATTTGAAACAGTTTCCATTAAAATGTATATACAAGCATTTTAATTTAGTTCCATTTACATGCAGCAGTTTCTGGGAGCCAAAACATATTGAAAAACCTCAGCTTTCTATAGTCATAGTTAATATAAAAACTGTACTTACCATTATTCACTAAGATATGCAGTTTAAGATTCTTTGTCTTGAAATTTTGAACAAATTTCCGTATGGACTTCATGGAGCTCAAATCACAGTATACAAATTCCACTGAAAAAGATCAAAAGTAAGCAATGACAAATATAAATAAATGTAAAGATTGAAGAAAAAAAACTATACATGTATAATATTTCAACTGACAACTGGAAAAAATATATACTGCACATTACAAATACAATACCATGTTTTTAGTCAATCAGAAAAGTTGCCTAGAAATGGCGGAATGGTAAATTATGGTATCTGAAAGCAATATAATTTATAAGTCATATGTTTTATATTATTGCCTATAAATGAAAAATCTAAAAAAATGTTTTAACATAACATTTAGAAACACATTAGAATTGAAACAGATAAAAAAAAATTATTTAAAAGTTGTACAATTTTCATGTTTTCATTGTTGCTATTCTTTATTTTTCCTTTTACGATAGCTAGAATGTATTTTATTTTTCAGATATCATTGATTCTAGAATACAGCAATATTCTAACAGCATTTCAAAGTGAAGTCTTACAATACACATACAAACAAAAATGTTTATAGAGAATATAAATCAGTTATCTCTGGGCTTAGTTCTCTTCTGTGCAATTTGTGAAGTAAAATTACTTTGAATGTTTTGCGTGGTGTGATTTGGCATTACATTTATTTCTTCTTCATTTAAAATATACAAGGTACCTAGTATTTTATCAGCATGTTGGTACAATTATATTCCTAAATCAGGAGTATTTGTATATCAGTAATAACAGTTTATTTTACAGAGTGTGTTTTATCGAAGGAATACACTGTTAGGTATTTAATTTTTAAGTATATCCTTAAAGGAACAATATAGGAATGCAAAATCGTATTTCTAATGATACAGTATGCCCCTGTCACTAACTTTAGGTCCCTCCCACACCTCCACAAGCCTGAAAGGGTTAAAATCCTTTTTAACACTAACCTTAACAGCAACTGACTCAGTGTCCTCTTCCTGTGACATCACATCAATGCAGAAACTAATGAGCATGCATGGTGAGTGCCATGTGCGCATTAAGCCTTCCCAAAAGAAACCATTGAATCAATATTTTCCTATGAGGATTTTGAAGACATTGGATGTCCTCATGCAAAGCTTGAGGATGTCAAATGTTGTTTTACAGAGTAAAACTCTGTTAGAAGCCAGCTTCAACTGGCTGTCTGAAAGGCGCCCACTGGAGGTTGTCTTAACCCTGCAATGTAAACATTGCAGTTTCTCTAAAACTGCGATGTTTTACATTGCATGGTTAAGAGGACAAATGTAACCATCTTGTCATCTTCATGGTCTTTTTTCTCAGCAGCCTCACGTGCTATTTAGTGATGCTGGGGAGTGGTGTCATAACCCAGCTCCCGGCATCACCACACGGCAGAAGAGAGCAGTACTGAAAGAGCACAGACATAGATCGTAATTCAAAGCAGCCAAAAGTCAAAGATAATAGAATAAAAAAATATTAATATAAACAAGCAATGATACACACTCCGAAACTGGTGGAATCGATCATATCCAAATTTATTGGATTTACAGTTGGATTATCCCTGAAGAAGTCCAGGAGCTGGATGAAACGTATTGGATTTATTCAAGTTGTTTTACTATATATTGTTCATGTTATTGTTTTTTATGCTATTATCTTTGACTTTTGGCTGCTTCTCCTGTGGGAATTACGATCTACTTCTGGCTCCAGAGATCCACTTATGGTGAAGATATTTATTTATTTCAAACATTGTTACATGGCTTGGCTTTTTAAATCAGAGCAGGAATTTTATTTTACCCTGTTTATATTTCCATACTACAGAATCAATATTGGAAGATGATCTATACTTGGAGATACCGCTCAGATGGAGATATGCCTACTATTGAACACCATCTTGTGAGTGCTTTACCTCCCCTTCCCTCCCCTTTATAGCTGTAGCTGTATTACACTATTGCTGTTTTTCTTTTTTTAGGTTTATTATCATTACTATTATCAGGTTGGATTTATTATTTATTGTAGAGGCTATTTATACCTCTTTTCACGTATACACGTTCAATGTGAACATTTCTCCTTTTAGCTATACTTTTTGTATACTTTGTGTATTATAGATGTAACGCTGACTTATTTTTCTATTTCGCATGTCGTTTAGCAGAAGTTGGACGACCTGTCGAATTGCAATGTGGACGCCAATTAATGAACATGACTTCTCTTTAAGGAACTATTAAACTCTGGGAAAAGTATAAAGCAAGCTATACTTGTACACTCTGTTCCTTGCATTCACACGACTAAATTTCAAACAGGCAATGTGCTCTACTTTAACATTACAAAACAAGATATAGAAAGATTTTTTATTATTTCTTCTGATTATCTTCCAGAAAGGAAGCAGATAGTAAAATGCTCCTTTCATTACTCTACTTTTTACTTCTGCACTAATTATGCCCATAATATTTATGTCGCTAATGAAGGTACTAAACAGTGTATTAATAATGTTATGACAGTCTGCCTAACAGGTCCTCTTTTCTGCTGTTATGGTGGAACATAGCATGCTGCCAAATGAATCACCTACTCATATTTATAAGTTAATTTATTTTATTCTGTTTTGCATTTGAGCTCCTGTACTAAAACAGCAACTTTTACACTCATTTATAAAAAGAAAAAAACAACATGCACATATTGTTTATAGGAACTGGAAAATTTAAATTAGAGAGTGACTTTGCGTTGATGTTAGAGGTGACGTGTTATTAAAGTCACTGTCAAATATGCTTGCAATCATTAACTCACTTAATTTGCAGAACAAGCTGTAATTTTATTTAAAGCTTTCAAATAATGTTGGATTTAAATAAGTATAGGTTGAGTAATAAGCATTTTAGAAACATGTCAGTCCTTAAAAACTAACACTGAACTAATTTAAATCTGATAAAAAGTAAATGAATAACTTAAGCACAAAAACAACTTAATGTGTATAGATATACTGAAACTAATATACTGAAACTAATACAAAAGGAATTTGTTACATATTTGGATGAAGGCAATATAGAAGGAATCTTATCCAGATACTAATGTGAGTGTTAAATTGTGAATATCTAAAGATTCTCATATTTTACTTTCTTCCCAAAGTGCAAAAAGATGCTGTAAATCCCCCAGGAAGGCCTATTATTTTGGGGATAGATTTGATTTTAGGTAGAATATCTTGTATAGTGATACAGTTATGCTTAATTACAACCTCTGACATGTAAATACCCAAATATTTTAAGGGATACTATTACTATTTTACAGATTTAGACCAAACTGGATGGGAAGAGGATTATATTTTAGTCTCTAGTAATGTGACAGCCTTGTATAGTAACAAACCAACGTTTGTAAATGACATATTCTTTGTATGGAAGATATGTTATAAGAATTTTAAAGTTATTTAAATAATAATTCTTATAACTATATATATATATATATATATATATATATATATATAGTTTTAATATCCTCTTCCTCTAATAGCTTTATAGATGTGCCAAGTTGTAATAGTCCTTGGCTTAGAGCCAATGTATATGGCGGACTATAGCCTAATACTAAAATAATTCAGCATATTTAGGAAGTCCCCAGACTTTTCACCATAGGAGGAGTAACTTTGCTACATTTCTATTAAAGGACCACAATAGGCACCCAGACCACTTCAGCTCAATGAAGTGGTCTGGGTGCCAGGTCCATCTAGGATTAACGCTGCCTGCTGTAAACATAGCAGTTTCAGAGAATATGTTTACTATGCTATGTTTACTTTAGGGTTAATCCAGCCTCTAGTGGCTGTCTCATTGACAACCACTAGAGGCGCTTCTGCGCTTCTCACTGTGATTTTCACAGTGAGAAGACGCCAGCATCCATAGGAAAGCATTGACAATGCTTTCGTATGGACTGACTGAATGCGCGCGCGACTCTTGCCACGCATGCGCATTCAGCCAATGACATCAGAAGAGGGAGGAGAGTCCCCAGCGCCGAGGGAGCCCGGCGCTGTGGGACCCTGAGGGTGGGGGCAACAAACGAGTTTGTTTTCTTGGCACTATAGTGGTCCTATAAGCTGATACATTGTTCAACCAAAGAGACAGCAATTAGCTAACTTGCCTACGAACTACCACAGAGTGGAGAACTTTGGACATTTCAAAACTGCGGCTCATTATTGCCAATCTTTCTTTTTAGTATTTAGTGATGTTTTTTTACTTGACAAATCACTATTGCACTTTAAATATACAGATATTTAGTAGATATACCCCCTTTTTATAAGTAGTTGTCATTTTCTTGTTATATCACCCATCTCCTATTCCTGGTTGCAACAATAGCATAGCACTTTGCTATTTAACCTAGATTTCTTCAGCCTCGGCTGGGGGCTTTTTACATCTTACCAGTTGTAGTGGGAGATTTGATTTATGTATTTATTTTATATTTTATTTATTGCTTTTTATTTTTCTAACCTTCTGTATTACACCTTATTGATTTATCCTATATATTCTGTCTCCCCTCCGTACCCTGTGTCTCCCAGGAAGGTATTGTACCACTATACCATTCGCGGAAAAAATAGATGAATGGAAAATTCCAATATAATTAAAAATAGTGGCCTCTATTAAGGAATGGTCCAATTTTAAAATTTGACCCTTTTGAAATCTCAGAATATCAATAGATGAGCAAATAATATTAAAAAGAATCTAAGAATAAAGATAAAACATTTAAAGTAAAATGAGTGAATTACGTGTTATACGGCAAATGTTTATATATAATCATTTTTGGCCTTTTCTATGTGAGAAGAACAAGTAGCCCCCTCCATATTAGAATAGAGAAACATATGAAATATGACCAGAAATATAACGAAATAAATAGTACCAGAAGATTAGAATACAACTTTGTTACTCTATATCTTAATTTTAAACATAATAATGACCCAAAATATACAACATCTGTATGGATTAAAAATTTATTTCAAGATTGGAGGAGGGGAGACTTTATAAGGAAAATGGGGTAGGAAGAAATGAACTGGGACAGAGTATTTATATAATTAAAGATGTTTATTGATATTGGTTTTAATTCTAAATGTGTATTGGAGTATAAAATTTTTAATATGTATTAATATGGACTCTGTTGAAAAGAGATAAATATGGATTTAGTTAAAATGTTCACCAAGGATTATGAGTCATGCACGTTTTGGATGAAAACTACAATAAGAACTAAGGAGTGTGTGACTGAGCCATGGAGAATGCACGGTCATATCAAAATTTACACAAGCAAATGCAAGAGTATTTAGAAATTAACAGTAGCGAATTTAGAAATGAGTCACGTGGAACACATGACCATATTCGAAGAAGATGCGAATGACCGTATGGAACACACGGCCATATCAGAAGAAGACCCAAATAGCCATGTAGAATGCATTAGGTGTGCCTTAGGCTGGCCACAATAAAAGGCCACTCTAAAATGTACAGTTTTACTGTATTGGGGGATCCTCACTGTGTGAGGCAAATGGTGGTCACACCAGATACTGACTGGTTTTCGGACCCCCCCGGATCACCCCAATACAACATTTTAGAGTGGCCTTTTATTGTGGCCAGCCTAAGGCCCACCTGTACAATAATCATGCTGTCTAATCAGCATCTTGATATACCATAACTAGTGGATGGATCTCAATTTATCCATACATTATGGTAGCCAAATTGCTTGAAAAATAACAACTAAATAACATATGTTGCTAAAGTCATTTGAGGGCAGGGAGGCTGCTGTGTTGTGCATTCTCAATGGACATGATGCAGAAGGACCTTTGTAGTGGCAAGTAACTTTTAGGCCAGTCTGGTGGTGTAGAAGTTTTAAACTTTTAGATTTTTATATTATATTGTATGTTTTCAAAACAATATTTTTTACAAAGAAAGGCAGAAATCAGAGCTTAATTAAAGGATTGGAAGAACTTTTATATTGCTCCTCATTTTTTAAAATTTCCAGTTTTGCTGAGATTTTTAATTTTCAAAGCGTAAAGGAATAATATAGAGTAGGAATACAAACATGTATTCCTGACCCTAGAGTGTTAAAAACACATTTCAGCCCCTCAGCCCCCCTTAAATAACTATAAAACATACCTTTACTCCAGCCGCACCGTTCTGCCAGCGATGGCTCTGCCTTTAATCCGACTCCTTGACTAAGATCATCAGAATTGGCATTCTCAGCCAATCCAATGCTTCCCCGTTACTATACGCCCCGCTGGCCAATCAGCATCTCCTCATAGAGATGCATTGAATCAATGCATCTTTATGTCAAAAGTTCAGCATTTACGTGCAGAGTGTGGAGATGCTGATGGTCAATGCTGCACAACCCAGGAGCAACCTCTAGTGGCCGTCTAAGTGACTGCCACTGGAGGTGTCCCTAGGGAGCAATGTAAACACTGCCTGTAATCACCCGCCACTGCGGGTAACAGGGAAATAGGGATGAGGCTGAAAAAACTCCCCTAGCTGAGAGGGCTGTCCAACAATGCAATCTGACCGAGTTTATAGTAAGTTTATTAATGTGTATTACATACTTTCCAAAGTTTTTCGTGCTTTATTTTGGTTTGTATAGTTATTTAAAAGTGTTTGCTTGTTAGTTTAATATAAAATAATAATAATTGTCAATTAATCTATGTCTCTTTAATTGTGGTTCTCCGTAATGATTATTCATGTTATTCCATTAATGGCCAAGTCTAACAGCATCATAGTGTTTGCAAAATCATTCCATGGACACAACAGTTTGTAAAGCTCTTTCTTTGTGTTTCATTATGTGAAGTGTTGGGTGATGTTCCTTTTGCTAGAAATGATTGCAATAATTTTAATATTATGTAAGTGTGATTGTATATGCTAATGTACATTTTTTGAAGGCTCGTTAGAAAAATGCAAGCAGTTTGCATGCAAAATGAGAATCCAACTACAGTACATTTAAATATGTGCAAGCCCATAAACATTTCTCTCCATTAAATGTGCATTATATGCATAATATTCTAATTATGTTACTTTTGTTACGTGCAGCAGTTATGTTTAATTGCATATATTTTTAGCTCAGACCCCTCCAAAGCTAGGTAATTTATCTTCAGATAGGGCTCAATTAATCATTGTCACAGAAGGACAGTAGGAAATGATCTGACAAAGACTAGAATATGTCACATTAAAATGTACATACTGCCCAAGGTTTATTAACTAAATTGTTAACCACAGTGCTTTAAAAAACAAATCTGTTTAGATGGTATAATCTTATTATATCTTCTATATCCTAAATTTGGCTATTTTGGACAAAAGTTATGGTTTCAATTTGGAATTAAAATTCCAGTATATCTACATTAGTTATATCACAGAGGGACTAATTAATTAATGACTGAACTGACTATTCACTGTTATTACCTGGAAACTCCCACTGATATTCTGGCAGGGAAAAAAAAAAAATACCCGAACAGCTGCTTTGTGCTTTAACTCAGAACAGTGAGTCATTACGTTTTTGCGCAGCACTGCATCAGTCTGTGCAGGGAGGAATGTATTATATGATGAGCACATCAATAGATGTATTATATGATGAGCACATCAGTGAGAGATGGGAGATATACTATATGATATATTATGAGGAGCACATCAACATGGGTAATGGCAATGAATGTAAGCCATGCACAGAATAAAAGACACTGTTTTTGACAAGGAACGATACACTGATCATTAAAACCACTGACAGGTGAAGTTCATAACATTGATTATATCATTACAATGGCGCCTGTTGCCAAGGGGTGGGATATATTAGATAGCAAGTGAACAGTCAATTTTTGAATGTCATGTGTTGGAAGCAGGAAAAATGGGTAAGCAAAAAGATCTGAGCAACTTTGACAAGGGCCAACAGAGATGTCTAGATGACTGGGTCAGGGGATCCCTAAATGGCAAGTATTGTTTGGTGTTCCTGGTATGCAGTGGTTAGTACCAAAAGTGGTGCAAGGAAGGAAAACCAGTCACCCAAGGCTCATTGAAGAACATGGGGAGCAAAGGCTAGCCAGTCTGGTCCGATCACACAGAAGAACTACTGAACCTTAATTGCTGAAAAACAATGCTAGCCATGAAAGAAAGGTGCCAGAACACACAGTGCATACCTGTTTAATGCGTATAGAGCTGCTTAGCCACAGACCTGTCAGAGTGCCCATGATAACTCCTATCCACTGACGAAAATGCTTTCAAAGGAGATGTGAGTGTCCGAACTGAAACATGGTCTAATTAATCACGTTTTCTTTTAGATCAGGTTGTGGCTGGGTATGTGTACATCATTTACCTGGGAAAGAGATGGCAGCAGGATGCACTATGGCATGAAGGCAGGCTAGCAGAGGCAGTGTTGTGCTCTGGGCAATATTATGCTGGGAAACCTTGGGTCCTGTGGATGCTACTTTGACATGTACCACCTAACTAGAGATTGTTGCAGACCTCGTACAACCCTTCATGGCAATGGTGTTTCCTGATGGCACAGGCCTCTTTAATCAGGATAATGCACTCTGCAAAAAATGTTTAGGAATAGTTTGAGGAACATGACAAAGAGTTAAAGTTGTTTCCTTGGCTCTCAAATTTCCCAAATCTCAATCCGATTGAGCATCTGTGGAATAAGCTGAAAAAAGAAATCTCATTATCTCGATGCATCAGAACTGTTGTGGCAGCACAATGGGGAATTACATGATATTACGCAGTTGGTTTTAATTTTGTGGCTGAGCAGTGTAAATATTAAAGACAGATTTTTATATATATCCCATGTGTTCATTATTAAGGGTTAATCAGCATGTAGAGGTGTACATAAAAAAAGACCCCTTTCTGTCTCATTAGAGATATCTTTGCCAGAAGCTCAAGGAAGCAAGGGGAAAGGTTAGTGTAGGACCCACCTGAGAGGTTTGCCTTGACGTGGCAGGTGGGCTAAAGTCTCTCATGGCCATTGGAGAAACTAAATAACCTCCATTTGTTTAAATATGCACAGGTATTTGGGAAGAGTGCAGGTGACTTTTTAGTTGTTTTTTAATGTATGTATTGGGGCTGATGTGTACTATGGTCGTTGCTTCCGCCCAGGAGTGATGGAAGTTTGAGCGCAGGACTTGCTTTTTTGTATATATATATATATATATATATACTTATATTAATGCTTATATATATTACTGTGCATTTATATTTGTGTATATGAGTTCATGTGCATGTATGTATATGTGTTTATGTATATGTATATGTACATGCGTTTATGCATTCACATATACATATTTAGGTGTGTGTGCATGTATAAAGTATGCCATCCTGTGCACTGTCTTCTTGTTTGTTTTTCTTTTCCCTCTCTCCCCCCTCACTCTGCTCTTCAACAAGATATTTATGACCCTCTGCTAAGATGGTGTCTATTTTCTAACAAATCTGTGTCTTATCTACACTCATGTCGCTTTAACCCCTGTATCACAACTCAACTTTGAATTCTATGTGTCCTTTTGCTCAGAAATGCTTCAGACTTGAGAAAGGGAGGTTCTCCCAAAAGCTTGTCATTAAAAAATTCTGTTAGTCCAATAAAAAAGGTATTACAAGATAATAATTTTATGTTTTTTACATATATATATATATATATATATATATATATATAGTTAATACAATGCTAAACAAAAATCTGCACACCAGTCAAGCCATAAGACTTGCTTTTCCCACAGAAATCCCAAATCAGCAGTGATGTTACAACCGCAAAGGATTCTGGGTGGGCATATGCAAATTAGTTTAACAAAGAATCACATTTTTGCCTCATTCCATTTTAAACATGGATTCCTTTTAATTTGTGTTTGCAGTATACAACTGCTTGGAACACAATTTAGGATAAGATGCAAAACCAGTGAACCACTCATGGACAGCTGTTTCGTTGTTAATGCAACTCTTCAGCATGAGGTTGGTTACTGGTTTGCTTATGGAGGCTTGGTAGTGCTTGTGAAGCAAGATCCAAATAGATTATGGTGGGGAGAAATTGTGATTGAAAACCCCTTCCACCTGAAGTATGTGGATAGTTAATACAATGCTAAACAAAAATCTGCACACCAGTCAAGCCATAAGACTTGCTTTTCCCACAGAAATCCCAAATCAGCAGTGATGTTACAACCGCAAAGGATTCTGGGTGGGCATATGTAAATTAGTTTAACAAAGAATCACATTTTTGCCTCATTCCATTTTAAACATGGATTCCTTTTAATTTGTGTTTGCAGTATACAACTGCTTGGAACACAATTTAGGATAAGATGCAAAGATGCATCTTATCCTAAATTGTGTTCCAAGCAGTTGCATCTTATCCTAAATTGTGTTCCAAGCAGTTGCATCTTATCCTAAATTGTGTTCCAAGCAGTTGTATACTGCAAACACAAATTAAAAGGAATCCATGTTTAAAATGGAATGAGGCAAAAATGTGATTCTTTGTTAAACTAATTTACATATGCCCACCCAGAATCCTTTGCGGTTGTAACATCACTGCTGATTTGGGATTTCTGTGGGAAAAGCAAGTCTTATGGCTTGACTGGTGTGCAGATTTTTGTTTAGCATTGTATTAACTATCCACATACTTCAGGTGGAAGGGGTTTTCAATCACAATTTTTCCCCACCATAATCTATTTGGATCTTGCTTCACAAGCACTACCAAGCCTCCATAAGCAAACCAGTAATCAACCTCATGCTGAAGAGTTGCATTAACAACGAAACAGCTGTCCATGAGTGGTTCACTGGTTTTGCATCTTATCCTAAATTGTGTTCCAAGCAGTTGTATACTGCAAACACAAATTAAAAGGAATCCATGTTTAAAATGGAATGAGGCAAAAATGTGATTCTTTGTTAAACTAATTTGCATATGCCCACCCAGAATCCTTTGCGGTTGTAACATCACTGCTGATTTGGGATTTCTGTGGGAAAAGCAAGTCTTATGGCTTGACTGGTGTGCAGATTTTTGTTTAGCATTGTATTAACTATCCACATACTACAGGTGGAAGGGGTTTTCAATCACAATTTTTCCCCACCATAATCTATTTATATATATATATATATATATATATATAGACAGAGAGAGAAATCCTGTTAGCTTGCCACTAAGGCATAATAATGCAGATTTTACAAGTGAAAGCTATAATCAAATGTTACACTCCAGAGTGAGTGCAGACTGAGCCAAGTCATGTAGGCTGAATAGGGAGAACATAATACAGATCAAAATGCATATGTCATGAAAGATGTTATAAAACTTGCTGATTAGGTCTTGGCCCTAGCAAGGTGCATGTTATTTTGTGACTAAAAGATATCTAAAGGGGTAAATTGTACATTTTTGATGTGAAGTATTTGAGCAACAATTCATTATTGTCCACTTCCCCTCCCATCCCTACCCCTCGGGTGATCTCCAGTAAGTGCTATAAAAAAAATGTGTTAAAAAAAATATATAAAATCTCTCTATCTATATATATATATATATATATATATATACACTGACCCATCCTGAGTCTTCTTTTTTCAAACTCTTTTTTTCTCCAACCCCACAAAATCCAAATTAAATTCATAAATCCCGACGCATCTAAATACATTTTCAAAACGTAGGAAACAATAAAACCACGAGTTGGTGGGGTCAATTATTTTTAATCGAGGGTGGCTAGGAAATTGGGAACCTGATAACCCATGGGGGGTTACTTATACATTTTTACTTATTTAGAGCGCCCACTGAGCTGTTCATGGTTGAGGCTGGCGGGGCACAATGTCCCCTCCCCTGAATAAGATAATTAGGGCTTCCACCTGCCACCAATGCCACCAATGAATGTAAGCCATGCACAGAATAAAAGCCACTGTTTTTGACAAGGAACGATACACTGATCATTAAAACCACTGACAGGTGAAGTTCATAACATTGATTATATCATTACAATGTCGCCTGTTGCCAAGGGGTGGGATATATTAGATAGCAAGTGAACAGTCAATTTTTGAATGTCATGTGTTGGAAGCAGGAAAAATGGGTAATGACATTAGGGTTTCCGTCTTTAATATTGTAGTTAAGGCCTGCACTCGCTGGCCATGTTTGGGGCCAGATGGTGGAGAATGACCTGTCCACCCTCAATATAGGATATGCCCCAACCTGTCACATGAAATACCTCCCTTATAGTAATATTATCGAACCCCATAACGTTTATTTATTATTAATATTTATATAACGCCAATAACTTCTGCAACGCTTTACAATGAGTGTACTAACAAACATTTGTAACCAGACAAGTTGGACGCACAGGAACAGAGGGGTTGAGGTCCCTGCTCAATGAGCTTACATGCTAGAGGGAGTGGGGTAAAGTGACACAAAAGGTTAAGATAGTATTAGAGAACAATGTAGATTGGTAGAGTAGCATTCACTGAAGACTTAGCATGTTTATTTTCTTACTCGCATTGCCAAGTGCTACCCGCTGGCTGCCAACAGGCAAATAGTTTGGATTTTTTTCAAAGTCCAGGCCAGTTTTAAAGCAAGGGCCTGAATTGCGAATCCAAACATTGTACAATAACTTGCACAATATCTGGATTTTGCAGTCTGAATACGGGACCATTCAGACTTTAGTGAATAACTCTGATAGTTTCACATTCTGTGATTATAGCTCATATACTTTCATCAAAAGAAATGGCAGAAAATAGCCTAATTCAGATCCCCTATTAAACAGAATGGGTCACTGGTATTTTTTCAACTGATTTTGCTACTGTTGTTTATTCATGCATATTGGCAAATAAATAAATTAACAGTCATGATCTGAGAGTATAATTTACAATCCTATTAGAGTTTCTGGTCACATTTATTATTATTCTTCATTATTTTTAGATAACAGGGTCAAGGGAATGCTAATTATGTCTACTTCCTCAGAGTACAAAATACATGTTCTCACTGCTAATAAACCTGATGGCTTTAAATGTAAACTGACAATATACATCTTGGTGGCAAGTTCCAGTTCCAAAACTGCCACCAGTTCCTTATACATCCTGGTGGCAAGTTCCAATTCCCAAATTGCCACCGACTTCCTTATAAATTCTCAAATGCAAGGTGTTTGAATGGTTACAGCATTCAATACACAAAATTGCTATTTTATCCAGTATATGAGCCAACCTTGCATAACATAATTCAGATAACTGTTTTAAACCTATTTTCTTAAATTAATAAATCAAATGTTATGTGTTTTTTTTTTTTTACTAAAAGCAGGAAGTTGGTAATTAAAGAGTTAAATCATAACCTTGAATAAATACAATCCCAATGTGAGCTTTGCGAGCTTAATTTAAAATCTCTGGTCTACCAGGTACGCTTTTAACTTAACTGCATAAACCCTAAGGGTGGATATAATCAATTCAACCATGCACACAAGTCTCTGGTGGCATTTTGGACTGCTCACCCTGCCAATTTCTGAGACTTATGTAGTTCTACAATGTTATACAATGAATTTATCTAAATAGTATGTTAAAAGTATTAACTAAGGATACATTTTATTTCCCCAAGGAATGCTGACTTAATTTAAGTTACAAGGCTAATTTTACTTCATGAACAACTACATTTCAGAATTATCACAATAATAAGAAATTTGCTCCTCCCCGTGTCTGAAATATTCATTGTTTCTTACATAACCTTTATCCAGGGTGCTTCATGTTGATTAGTAACAATACTTTATTTGTTAATAAGTGCATTTGTTATGCAGTGTTGTGCTATTTGGTGCCCCATAATTTTTAATAGTAAAAGAAAACAATATGGATGCTGGTAGACTGGCCTGGACATTACGTAATGCTGTTTCAACACAGGTCAAAGGAACTTTGTATTTTGTAACCTTAAGAAGTAAACAGGAGGAATACTTATCTACAGTTTAATTTGTGAGCCATCTGTGTACAAGGGTAACAAGAACAATGGTTTATTACTCAATGGGACTTTACAATCCGAGATACTTAAACTCACAGAGCTTCAAAGGGGTATACAAACTATGCAATTGTTTGTGCATAAACATCACAGGCAATCCAGAGTGTTTGTCAGCCATACAAACCCAAAGTCTGAGGTCGCTTCCATATTTTCAGTATATTAGAACTTAAATGAATCTATTGGAATCATGAATGATATACAAACGTAAACTAAATGTGTGATTGCTACAGTAATGTCTATAACTGCATCCTTGATTGATTTAGGGGTAAAAGGTAATATAGATATACTAATATAATTAGATTCTATTTTTCTTTGTAAAGATGAATGTATCAATCAGTTAATCATACAGGTTAGATTGATACAAGATATAGACATATTGCATGATGATTAATATAACCAACCCTGTTTCAATTAAAGAATATATATAACCAAAGACAGATATTTAATGTTATTTGAAATATCCCCAGTATAGGTGAATTAAAGGTCAATTCATTTATTTAACCAGGTCATCAATGATCTAGTTGAGGTCTTCATACCTAGGGAAATAGTGCCATCTATTGATGAAAGTCCCTAAGGGCCACATTAATAATTAAATATTAAGATACGACCATAACCAATCAAAGGCCAGATTTAAGTCCCAGGTATCGCCCATTTACAAACAAGGGGCAGGAACTGATAAGGGGGAAATAATGGTTAAATAGAGAGAAAAATAAGAGAGAGGAGATCTTCAGATCATCTTAAAAAAAGATCAAAGGAGAAAACAGAGGGCTAGGAAAGGAGGAGATTGACTGACTAAAGGCAATAAACTGAATTACAGACCAGAGCACCCAGAGAGAAGAATCCCACATTGAATTAATTCATCCTAGACTCTTAATAATGTATAAAGGTTTCCCTTTACTTTATATTAAATAAACTGGACTATTGAATGCCCTGTGTGTCTATATTGTGAACTGATCCCTATTGATAGAACAGTTATATCTCATTCTACCTGCAGCCTGAGTCAGATATAACTTCTTAAGTCAAAACATTCTTGATTCCTTCTTTAGACGTAGATCAGTTCAATATATATATATATACTAAGGCTATCAGAAACCTTATATAAACGTACTGTAGTTAAACTGATGGTATATACTTGGCAGGGTTGGTTGATATTTAACTAATTAATATAATGACAATTGTATAATTAATGCAAGGGGTGTCATATGATTAATTCTGTATACTGGTATTGCTGTGAAGTTTGTAATATATTTTATTGTCCTTTGCTGATAAGATTATAGATGAGACAAAGTGTAATGTTGACTCTTAGGCTTGTCAAGTAAACTAATTGACTTGTTGACATACAAGTGACAAACTCATATATTATATAGCAAATTGATTATAATTGTATTGTTTTGTTGCTTTGCATTTTATAGTGTGTATTATTAAATGTATATATATTTTCTAGCAAAGTCTGTTTATTGGCCATCTGCCGTTCATAAGTGTTTATATCACAGCTTAAAACAAAGAACTACAGGGTCCCTAAAGGCTCTATGTGTGTGTAAATATCATCAGATATTATTCAATCTATATTCCATACATATAAAACCTTAGATTACCCAACAGCAGTCATCACGGCAGATTACTCTGACAATTTGGGGACAGGACAGGTATTTATCATAGTCATAGCTACACTGGTTGGGTGTAAAGAATAATGAAAGAAAGTAGAGAGATGATATAAGCTTGACCACAAGACATGGACGGTAAAGGAAGGCTTTTGTGAAATAGATTTGATTGTTGAATTATCATATTTAACATATGGCATCACTAAGTAATAGTATGGTGATGATGGACGCACATCTGTAGAGAAGAATTGGCTTTGTGGATTGATGCAATTTCATCATCTGCACCAGATACCTCTGAGAGAAGCATCTGGCTGAAGAAAGTCATTGAGATTGATGGCTTCATCTGAGGATGATTGGACTGAACAGTGAGGTGTCTGTAAGTTATAGATTACCAGGAAGTAACAGGACCTGTTGTCTGCTTGACAGCCAGAGGGTGTAACATGCTTAATTTATAAAAGTACCAATTTAATTTTTTTTAAACTTTTTGTAAAATGAAAAAAAAGAGGGCACGTTCTTCACAAATAAAGCACTTCAGCAAGTTCCAAATCTACCACAAGGTATGCAATGTGTAAGTAGTTCTTTAAATGCATCCTCCTATGTACAAATCCAAAGAATACAGTGTACAAGAACATAAATTATCACACAATTATCACACAATTATCATAGAAATGAAGAGTCATCAGCAGGAATAAGGCTTCTATCCATTAATTCAGACAACATTGGGTGACATAGATCCCACACATTTTAAAAAAGAATCATGCAAAATGGAATTCCATAAGCATAACACACTGTATACAACCTATGAGCAGGGCTGGCGCCACTGCTAAGCAAAGTAGGCTGCCACCTAAGGTGCACCAGCCCGGAGGGGGTGGGGGGAGTGGGGCGAATAAAAGGTTTATGCACAGTTGCAAGACTGTGGAGGACTCTACACCTTGATGTCCGTGGGACTCCAGAGGCACCAGCAGCTTCAAATATTGAGACAGCATAGCGCTATACAGAAGTGGAACCGTAGAAGAGAATGATAGCAAAAGGATAGAGTTCAGAGATGTTCCCTGGAAAGGACAGCTTTCAGTGTAACCCGTTAAATTTGTATACACTTGGGCATATGGGCTGCTCTAATAGAAAAATAAATGGCAAAGACTTTGGTCTCAAGGTTTGGTTTATGAAGCAAAAGTCAAGATAGTCCTTTTCATTGTTGCTCCCTTTAAAAGCATAAATTACATTTTAAAGTTTGTGTAGGTCTCTTTTTTTGAACTCAAAATGTAATGAAGTTGGGATGACAGAGAAGATAAATAATATTACTAAAAGCAATATATGCAGACACACACACAGACAAACACACACGCGTGTAAATATTAAGTTGGTGTCATTGTCAATACTCTGGTTAAAAAGATACACTTCAAAGTAAAGCACTTTCATTGAATGGTATAGACTTCAAGCTCATTTTCTAATCTTAATTGAATTCTGCAAGATAACGGTACCATACAATATGCTACTGGGTTAAAAAAAAAAAAAAAATCGGAATCACAGATGATCTGATTGAAGCAAGAAAAAGAAAACAATAATACTGATGCAGTATAGCAGAGCAGATAAGCAAGTTGAATTTTAAATGCCATTTGCAGCTCCTTGTCAATTAAGGTTATCCTATTTTATATTTTCCATATCCCGTCAATATGATCAGTTTTACAGACACATTAAAGGATATCATAAAAAATAATGATTTTGGATAGAAAGGTAACAGTACTTTATTGTCCTTAGTTTTGGATTGGAAAATATGGTCACTACACACATATATCAATGCAATTTTGGAAAGATTATGAAACAAATATTCAAAAAATGTCTAGATTTTTAGCAAATGGTAGAAATGTTTCCTTATGTTCGCTGGTGATTACTGTATAGTTATTCCCTGGTCATTGTGTTGAGCATAAAGTGATTGTTTTTTATCATTAAAAGGCAAACATTCCTTATTTACTAAATCAAATTTTTTTGAACTTGTTAAACTAAAATGCAATTATTCATTTTAATTACCAGCTAAGTTTTACTTAAACATTCAGATATAGGATATTTATGAACAAATCTGCCAAAGCCAATGCCATCTAAGCCAGACTCCTCTCCGGTAACAACAGCTGTGCTGAAGGAATTTTTGTCGGACCTCAAGCAACTATCCAGGCCGACGTTGCCACAATCCGCAAAGATCTCCGAGGCTTGACAAGCCTACTAGGTGACCTGGAACATAACTCTCAAAGCAACATCCAACAAATTACTTTGCTCCAGTAGGCAGTACAAGAGATGCAGCAACATTACACTAAATTTGAGCAAAGATTAGCTACACTAGAAGACATGTGACAAAGCAATAATGTAAACATAAGGAGAATCTTGGAAGATATTACAGCGAGGGAGTTGCCACACTTTCTAAGGCGCCTCATGGTAGCTTTGTTGTCACTCAGACAAGCCAAGGTCGTTGGAGTTACAAAGCCAAGACTTCCAGATAACATAAAGCTGCACTCTTAGCTACAATTAATGGGAAAACCCTCCCTCTGACTTTGTGACTAAGTTTCTTACCTTCTATGCTGCTCTCTCTGGTGGTACCTTGGCATGGCAGAGGTCTCTCTAACCTTTTACATCTCTCCTTCATTCGCACAAGAAAAGATATTGCTAGCCTAGCAAATGTCACGCATTCTCCTTATCCTCCATGGGGAATCTTCATATTCAGTAATGATTTTTTAGGGGGTGGCAGTGATTCTAACATCTTCAGCAGGACTAACTTGAACAAGCTGGGCCACACTTAGCTACTAGGACCTGGCAAATTTAACCACATTTTCTCCTCAAACATCCACATCGAACACTTACACAGCAGTCACTATTTGAGCTCTCAATAGCAGTCTACTGTGTTAGACTCCATACGATCACCACAAGTTGTTAAATTTTGTTTTGACCATCTTATATTTTATTTCTATGGAGTATTGATAAAAACGTGCTCTAAAACCGAAATCTATCTCATCCCGCCCCATTCAGCAGAATTATTAATCCGTAGTTTCAGGATTACTGGCGTAAAACACTATACTATAAGGATCTCTACTATATGTGACTTGTTTTCTTGTACGACGCTACACCTTTGACAGCGGTTGGAGTTGATCATATCATAGTCCAGTTAAGAAACGACGCTACACCTTTGACAGAGGTTGGTGTTGATCATACCATATCCAGTTAATATATAATTTGAGATGTATTGTAAAGCTGCCTGTTAATATATTCTAATATAAAAAATGTAGTTGATTGGCTGTAACACATAATATGATATTACTGCAACTGTAAGTACATATGGTGATATTGCTGTTTTATTGATGTCCAGGTCAATTGGTATTTTGTGCTCTGTCTGTGCATTAAACAAAATAAAAATAAGTAAATATGGAATGAGTCACTAAATATCACATTTCTGATTAGTGATAAGGAAGTATTTACAAAAGATATGTTTAATGTTCATGCTTATTATCTTACACCAGATAATAAGCAGCTAAACCTATTCAAAATTGCAATCTACAAAAGGGAGAAATGTAATCCCCTATTAGTGGGTACCCAGGCACACAAGCACTCCCTTGTGCTCATTAAATATATTAACTCAAAACTAGGTCACTTGGTCAACAATGTGTCAGGAAATAAGTACAACATAATAAACAAACAATTATGGAAAGATGTTCATTTTGGGTGAAATAAAACATTAGCTTCCAGTCACACACACAGACACACACACACACACACACACACATATTTTGTTGTAAATGTCTGTACAGAAACTATTTTGCATAGATCTCAGTACAGTAATTGTATTGGGCTATTTTCTTTCATCATTTCATCAGGTATGTATCACAGTAATTACTTTCCCCATATAAGGTTTTCAAGGCAATTGAAGGAAGGCTGTGGAATGAAAAGGTCATTGTGCTTGAAGTTATTAACAACAAAGCTGGAGCTTTCAGGCTTTTACTTACAATTAAATATAAATTCTGCAGCTTGTAAGATCATCCAACCAATTACAACTTTAAAGCAATAAGTATCATCTACTATGTAGCACTGTTCCACTCTGTGTTATGATAGTTGTTAACATTGCTATGTTTAAACTATCTTAATTATTGCATATTTTCTGTAGTAACGAAAAAAGTAAAGCTTATTATGACCGAATATCAAATAGCCAAGAACCTGTTTGCCCTATATTCCTCCTATAGCTTGGAAAGTGAAAGTGAGCTGTAAACTCTACCACTAATGTTATGTGACTCTGAAATATACTTCCTTCTGCTTCCTTGCCCATTCGTAAAGGGAAACTCCAGTGCCAGGAAAACAATCAGTTTTTCTGGCACTGCAGGTTCCCTCTCCCTCCGACCCCCCAATCCCCGGTTGATGAAGGGGTGAAAACCCCTTCAGTAACTTACCTGAGGCAGCGATGATGTCCCACGTCGCTGCTTCTCCCTGCGCGCCGCTCCTCCTTCTGACTGCGTCGGCCGTTGGGCAAGTATGATCCCGCCCACCGGCCGGGGAGACTGCATTAGCGCTCCCAATAGGAAAGCATTGAAAATGCATTTCAATGCTTTCCTATGGGGAAATGAGCGACGCTGGAGATCCTCACACAGCGTGAGGACGTCCAGCGACGCTCTGGCACAGGTTTCATGTGCTAGGAACCGGGAAGTGCCCTCTAGTGGCTGTCTAGTAGACAGCCACTAGAGGTGGAGTTAACCCTGCAAGGTAATTATTGCAGTTTATAAAAAGTAGTGGGAGTTGGCACCCAGACTACTCCAATGGGCACAGGTGGTCTGGGTGCCTGGAGTGTCCCTTTAATCATCTTGATGAAAAGTGGAAAATTACATCATAGCCTTATGCCTTTATTACGCAGTATTCTGCATTTCTGCCTACAGGACAAATAAAAACAAAACTATGGGTACCAGAGGAACTTCAATGAAATTAGGTTTTTATGGACCAGGAGGTCCGTGGTGCTTTCTTCTCATCGGGGGTTAAACTGTTCACAAAAGGTGTAACCCCAAAGTCTGTGCTTTGTCCCCCTGTTCTTAATTTTTCTGAAATTCTTCAGAATGTTAGCCTGGGAGAGCCTCCAGGCAGGGGCGCTGATGATTGGCTTAGAGTGGTCAGCTAATGCTCTAAGTCAATCAGTAGCTCCCCAGTCATAAAAAAGGCTTGAAAAACTTTAAACATATAGATTTAAAAATAATTATCTGCTTATATGGTTAAAACCTTTTAGTTTTTGGAGAATGTGGTTTATCTTGGTGTTTGAAGATTATTATTATTATTAATTACTGCTATTTATAAAGCGCCAACAGATTCCGCAGCGCTGTACAATTAGTGGAGAATCGTACAATATACACAGAGAGCTGCATCTCCATATCACTTCATATACCTATGTTCAATGCAATTTACTTTCTCTCTCTGAACTGCACTAGGGTTCTTGAGAAATGAATGGAAAATAGTTCAACAAACACTGCTTGCAAATTACCCATGCCTACACAATATTATATAGTATATGAACATTGGAATTTAAACAGGCTATGTAAGCCACATTTTGAAACTGTATTTAATTTTTTTTTTATACTTCAATAATATACTTCACATTGAGTCGATGCACTTCCTTTATTTAGAACCCACAACTAGATTTACAATACTATAGAATATTGATATGCTTTATAAAGAAACTAATAATAATAAAAATAATGGATGTTCCAGTACATTTCCGCATTAAACCAATTTCCATATTCCACAGCTCAATATAACATTCAATAATGTTTTTTGGTTTTTTTTCCATTTTTGACTTTATATTGTAAGTCAAAGTAAAGACATTACTTTATCTATTTATTTGAATATATTTACAAGGGTACCACAGCACACAAGAGAATACAGATTTAAAGTATATGCCCAAATCAAGCAGTGCAGTTCTGGTACAGAATTTTTATAAGCACTTTTTTATGCCAACAATACTTAGTCCATGATCAATACTTCTGTTGCAGGCCGGGGGTCTTGTTATTGATATGCAAATAAAAAGCGATCGACCCAGATTCACTGCGTTCACGTTGGCCTGTTAATCTAATTTAAAAAGAACAGTTTAAGCAATACATTTTATTAAAGTGACAAGTACAAAACCAACACTACAACGAGGTTGGTTTCTATTGCAATGCGTGCAGGTATGTTATTTAGAAGAAAACATGCTGTCAAATAATTTTGCTTACTTCTTTCAAAGGAAGGAAATGTACTTTAATAAGGTGGGCTTCCACCTTACAACAACAGTTCCGAGAAAAAGGCTATTGTAACAATAGCTTAAACAAAGCCGACAAGAGAGCACTTGAGAAAGACAGAACACATCTTCTGGAACCTCAGCCTTTCCCTAATAGATTTAAGAAAGCAATAATAATCATTGGATCCCATGATGCAGGTTATGTAAGGGATGTATTAAGTTCACAGAGAAGAACACTTACATCTCCTATTGGTTCCAAGCCACTTTCAAACGGGGTCTACGAAAAGTTAGCACTTTCAGATGTGGGAGCTGTGTGCTGTGTAAATACATGAAGCAAGATTCTAAACTAATCCCGGATAGTGAAAACATAGAAATGTTTTAAAGTAAAACATTCTTTAATTGTAATACATCAGCGCTAGTTTATTTGCTTACGTGTGAATATGGCTTAAAATATGTTGGCAACATGTTTCACCCTTTTAAAGAGTGTATTAAAGAACATATTAGATTAGTAAAAAATCCTATTGAGACACCAATTTTGAGACATTACAAAGCTTACCAGTCAGGATTTGCCATGGGATTACGGTTACGTACAAAGAGGAGGCAATTATGACAAATCTTTGAGACAGTGTTAGTTCCAAAGGATTTACAAGCAGAAGACCCTCCAGCCAAGAGGACTTGACAAAGGGCTCTTATCTTTATTTACTTCACATTTAGGATGTTTTGTATTTGTTCACTTCTGAATGTCCATTCAGTCATCAATCAGGTTTTTTTGCTTTAGTTAGTTTTCCTCCCGTTTTAATAGTGTTCAGGTCTGGGCTCTTATTACCCATTTAGTCAAGTTGTTGGTGATGTTGTCTATTTATTGATTGAACAGCGGTGATACAGATAGCATCATCTGGTTATGCCACACATTTTGCTTCACTATATATATATTTTTTATTATTTTCTGTATGATCAATACTAAATAGGTGACATACTCTATATCTCAACTAGAAGTGAGATCCTACTCTTTTGAGATATATCTACATTTACTATTTTGTTCTTCAAATCTCCAAGATTTTGAGCATTATTATGTAGCACATTCTTAAATATAGCTCCATCTTTTTATAGTAGGAGAATTAATGTTTAATTACGTTTTAACAACACTAGGAAGATTTGACTGATATGGCTGTAGTGTTGCTTTTTGTTATAGCAAGAATATTACCAATACTGATTTGATGCATCTTTGGTTTTCTTTGGTTATCCAAATTACTATATCTTGCCACATGTATACTGCTACAACTACCTTCTACTTCTTAGATATAAATATATGAGGTGATCATATAATTAAAATGATGTTGTCTAAATTTGCAATATTTTTGAGATACCTGAGGTCATCAATCACAAAACTCAAAAAAGTATAATTTATAACTATTTCCAAAATAATTTGTTCTCTTTATTAATTAAAGGGGTTACTGTGTAACATTGCGTCTCGTTTACTGACCTTTGTCCAGGTGTCCATTTGACAGTATTAGCAATATTGTAAAATATTGTGTTTTATTATGCCTTACTATTTGAGGACAGTTAATCTACAATACCATTTGTATAACTGCCCTACACAATCATTTTACAATTCTCAATTTGTAGGGAACTCTAAGGAGGAAATGCCTCGATGATTGCATCCTAGCTTATTGGGGTGGCTCTATTCTAATTGATATTACAGCCTGTGATTGGACGAATGATGTTGTGAGTGGGTGATCCTACCCCTTTAAAATACAGAACAGCTCGAGGCACAGCTGACAACATATTCAGTTACCAACGGAGGCGTTGGGATGTGTTAAAACACACATTGAACTTTATTTATTTGTTTCACTTGCACAGGTTATATCGGGGGTGATGTGAAGGTTTCTATTTATTAGAAGGGGGTTTATTAGTGCAGAGGTTTAAATTAGTACAGCTTTATTGTGACGCAAGATAATAGGCATCAGTGAGTGATCTAGACTTGGATATATTGGAAAGTAGATCAATACAGAACAATATCTCTCTGTTCCCTGTTTGTCCTTTCTAATCTATCCTCTCACTATATCTGATTTACTTTAGAGAATTAGAGTTTGATGATATGTTTTGTAGGTTACTTTTAAATGTAATTCTGTTGAAGAGTCTTCTCTTTTTAAAGTGGCACTGTCATGCCGAACTTACCTTTCTTTAATCGATTCCTTTTCTCTTCCTCTAACAGGATCTGTTTTTCATTTCTTCCTGTCTGCTCTAGTTTTCTTTAAAACATAAGACAAAGTAGGAACTATTTGTCTTATGGAGGTTTCCTATGCCTGACCATCTCTGACCAGCAGAGGAGCAAAGTGTGCTTCATTTCCGGTGGTCAGAGCAATTTTCCCACAATTCTCACCTTTCCTCCGTGTTCCCACGAAGCCTCCTTTCACTTTTCCCAAACGTCCTGTCATTTAGACAGAGCACCGGCAAAACTACCGAATTGTGTTCTAACAGAATGAGAACAGTTTCTCCATTTGTGTTAGGATGCAATTTGGGACTTTGTTCGGATCAGAATTTCATTCAAATGAATGAAACTCTGATCCTATTCGTGCCGCAGCTGCATCTTGCAACCGCTTAGTAGGCAGCTCCCTAATTCCCACGGTATTAGGAAGCTATCTACTATCTACTAAAAGGCTGAAAGATGAGTTGATCTTTCAGCCAAATTTACTAATACAAATTAAAGGTCAATTAGTATTAGTAAATTTAGCCCCTACTCGCATGTCTAGTAAACAGTGAGCAGCCTGTGGCTAATCACTGTTAAACAAAAACCAAACCCCAGTATCCCCCCTCCCGAGCCCCCACCCGTGCCGTGAGAGTGGAGGCTATTATTATTATGATTTTTATTTAGCGCCATCAAATTTTGCAGCGCTTTACAATGGGTGGACGAACAGACATGTTGTTGTAACCAGACAAGTTGGACACACAGGAACAGAGGGGTTGAGGGCCCTGCTCAATTAGCTTACATGCTAGAGGGACACAAAAAGGTAAGGATAGTATTAGACTAGTGACAGTTGCAGAAGAGGAATCAGTCAGGAGCTATTAACAGTTTAATTGATACACTTTTATGAAGAAGTGGGTTTTTAATGATTTTTTGAAGGAGTGGAAACTGGATGAGCATCTAACGGAGGAGGGAAGCGAGTTCCACAGGAACGGTGCAGCCCTCGAGAAATCTTGAAGGCGAGCATCAGAGGTGGGAGTACGGACAGAAGATAGATAGCGTTTGAAAGCAAGAACCAGAATTTTAAATTGAGCTCTATGTTTTATAGGAAGCCAATGTAGGGACTGACAAAAGGGTGAGGCATGGGAGGTGCGGGCGGACAGGAAGATGAGCCTCACTGCCGCATTCATTATGGACTGTAACGGCGCAAGTTGGGAGCACGTGAGACCACTGAGAAGCGGATTACAGTAGTCAAGGCGAGAAAGGACAGTGGAATGGACCAACACCTTAGTCGCATTTGGCGTTAAGTGGGGGCGGAAGCGCTCAATGTTTTTGAGATGGAAATGACAGGATTTGGCAATAGATTACTAAACTGAAGGGGGGACCTAGCGGGGAAGAGGGCATCAGGGGTGAGGACAATAGGTCCCCCCTACCACATTGTTATTTAGGGCCCCTACCCACTGCTCAGGGGTGGGGGCCGGGGGGGAAGGACAATAGGTCCCCTCCAATTGTTATTTAGGGCTCCCACCCGTCGCTCAGTGGTGGGGGCCGTGGGGGGACACACGCTAGGTGGGAATTGTGGGAAAATTGCTCTGACCACTGGAAATGAAGCACAATTTGCTCCTCAGCTGGTCAGAGATGGTCAGGCATAGGAAACCTCCATAAGACAAATAGTCCCTACTTTGTCTTATGTTTTAAAGAAAACTAGAGCAGACAGGAAGAAATGAAGAACAGATCCTGACAGAGGGAGAGAAGAGGAATCGATTAAAGAAAGGTAAATTCGGCATGACAGTGCCGCTTTAAATTAGATACTGTGTGATAGCCAAATAGATACAAGGTTGTATACCTTTATATTTTGGCTATAGTGTTTTAATTTGTCATTTGAATCTTCTATAGTGGTTAAATATTTGCAGCTTTATATCAACTACACTTGATTAGTTTTGACACGTTATCTATTCAGATTAAGAGATTACTACCTCCTTCATTGTTCAAAAGTTCACCCATCACTACACTTTTTTTTTTTTTTTAAGGTTTTTTTTTTTTTTTTTGCTTTGTTACTGGTTGATGACTTTTAAGAGCCTTAATTAAAGTGATGTTTTTAATTCAGTCAATTTTGGGGACGCTAGATTTAATCTGTAATCACAATTTTTTGGTAAGGCCCATTATTTGTCCTACACTGACCAATTATTTGAAAGACAAATTTTATATTTCTGTGGCAAAGAATTAATTTTCTGACATTCATGCATAGCTGAGGAAGAGCAGGTGATCCTAATAAAGCAACAGAGAAGGTGGTAATGATATAATGGTATATGAAGACATTACAGAAACAGTGTTGTAAAGATTTACCTGTTTCCTGCATGAACTGTTTTAGAATAAACTGACTAGCAATATCCAGACACTTCAAATTAAATAAGATATATAATGTTAAATATAGCTAAAAAGGCCTAAAAAAATATCAGATATGCCTTATACCATGCATTATATAAATAAACAGTAATACAGTGCTGTTTCGGTATAGCAGTCATGATTCTCTCTCAAGAGAATCAGAGAGAAAGGGCCAGTGCATGTCTTTTACTGCTCTGGATCAAGCCTAGTGATCTGATAAAGGATGTGTGTCACATCATGTCACATTCCCTCTAAAACTGAACATAGGTGAGGCCATATTTACAGCATCTGCCTGTTTGTCACAAAAGATTGGGGACAACTTTGTTTTTTTTACCGTGTATGCCACTCCAGGGCACATCTTGTTTTCCCTTGCTCCAGTTTCACAGAGAGGCTGTTTGGTATTTATGGACAGTGCTGAAAAATCTACGAGTGCTTTGTGAGCAGCAGACTTGCAATATGTGATAGAGTACCCAGGGGCAAAATATACACACGCTTAGGCACAGCGTCTGCGAGT
The DNA here is from genome assembly GCA_933207985.1 of Pelobates cultripes. Classification (NCBI taxonomy): domain Eukaryota; kingdom Metazoa; phylum Chordata; class Amphibia; order Anura; family Pelobatidae; genus Pelobates; species Pelobates cultripes. The sequence goes on along the minus strand of OW240912.1, from coordinate 94,705,995 downwards.
GTAAAATATAAAACAGTAAATATATTTTAAAAATGACCTATTTTATACCATGTGCAATGGGATAACAAAAACTAAATTACTGGTATGTTGTGAAGTACCTTTAGCTTCACATATCATTGCATTTAGGATAACTTTCTTAATAAATCCACCACAGTCAGTGCCTTATTCTGGGCCAATTATATATTTGCATTAATAAATTAACTATTAATAATGTGGCTATTGACATCATATCCACAAAATCTATACTGTATAGCAATATTATCAATTGCCTTACCCCTTCATAGCCAAATTATAGTTTTAAATCTGCATAGTCATATTGCCCATACATTCTGCTTGATTACCTCACAAATAGATGGATGGGGCAGACAGAAGAAAAAAAGAAAAATCTATAGGCTACATATACATTTTATATAGTTGTTTCATTGCACATGGAAGAAATCGATGTTTCAGTGAAGAGACTGGGAAGGTTATCAAGACTCTAACAGAATAGCACAATAGAAATACATGAGTTGAAAGAAAGAGAGAATAATTAGAGAGGTGTGATAAAAGAAAGAAAGGCATGGGAGCAGAGGCCTTGCTAAGTTAAAATCTCCTGGGGCTTTAGCCTATACTAAAATAGGATAACCCCTTCCTCAAGGTTACACGCATGGCCAATCCCCAAAGCAATCATTTAAACCATGCAGTTCTATAGAAAAACAAAGATAGGCACAGTTCTATATCCCTCATCCCAGTCCTGTCATTTTTATATCCCTAATTAACTACACCCAATTGTATCTCTTTGCTCACCTTCAATAACACCCCTGTGTGTCTCTCTCCCCATCTCTGTAAATACCCTTTTATTTCCCTCCCTTTCTTCCCTAAGCCATACTATTCATTAGTCTAACAATGTGACAGGAAGTAATGTACAAAATTATGCAAGTGCTAGTATCCTGGCACCTGAAGAACCCCCCTATCCACTAACATTGCCTATGATTTTTATAAAGAACCATTGAGGACAAATCTCAAGTCCAA
>OW240912.1:94680438-94692731 GCA_933207985.1 Pelobates cultripes | reverse complement strand
TTTATTATGTATAATGAAATGTTTGGATACTGAGTGATTTAAGTATCCATTCTTGATATTTCTGCAGTGTTCGCTCAAACGTATTTTTAAACACCTTGTGGTCATTCCAACATATTGGAGGCCACAGGGGCATTCAAGCAGATATATCACGTTTTTCGTGGAGCAATTAATAAAATCATTTATTTTGTAAACCTTGTTTGTCCTTTTTGATATAAATTCCGTTACTTTGGGTGGAACATCAGGATTGGTGGATTTACACACAATGCACATTTTACACTTGCAGAAACCTTTAATTTGTGGGAAAAAGGATATAGGGGGATTTTTTAAAAAAGTTTTTTCTCTTGTAAAATTATTGGTCAGAATAGATTTAAAATTTTGGGCACCCCTAAATATAATATTCGGGCGTTCAGGTATAATTTTGTTTAGTATTTCGTCTTGTTTAAGAAGGTGCCAATGTTTTTTTATGATTTTTTTAACATTATTACTCTTATTATTAAAGTTAAAAATAATCGGTAAAGGCATTTCTGTGTCTGTAGTTTTGGGTTTGTATTTTAGGAGTTCATTCCTATCTTTCCCTTGGATCTCCATGATTGTAGTTTCTAATTCTGATTTTGAATAGTTTTTTTCGACGAATTTATCTTTTAGAAGATTCGCTTGTATCTCAAAGTCTTTAAGTTCTGAGCAATAAAAAAACCCAATAAAAAAAATATGAATAAATTAAATGAAGATAATAATATATATAAAAAAATATTATTAGGTGGGGATTATTCCACCAGTGCGAAATACCAGGAGCAGTTGACCTGCTCCTGTCTTGTGAGTACCCATTTTTATTTTATTTTATATTGGATTTTAAATTTTACGCAGAGAACACTATTGGCTGTCTCTTTTTATTTGAGCATCTTTTACACTACGGAAGGAGGAAACACGTGAAGGATAACCATCCTATATCCCACAAGCGGGGATCTAAACCGCTGTACGCCTTCTATACCAGAGCTGGTTCTAGCTCTTGGATATGTGAGTTCGCAATCAAGCTTTTATATTTTATTTCTTTCATATTAAGATATACTGCACCATTGTGTTTTTGTATTTGTTCTTATCTCTTACATACGAGACGGCCCACAAGAAAGACAGAAAGCAAGATTATTGTTTCGGACCAAGCACTACGGATATTGCAAGATAAGACCTTTTTTCCTTTATTTATTTTATCTGGACTTATTATCTAAGCGCAGCCCTTTTCTCTGTATTTTTTGTGTTTTATCCTAAAGGGTCTTTGAGGGATTCCCTTTAAGGGTTGCTGCTTATTTGTGTTATTTAGCGCTTACTCATTTGTTTTTGTTTTATTCTGCCAAACACTGCATGAGGTTTACTGAAGTTTTATTCCATATAAGCTGTTTAGCAACTAGTCACCGTGGTATAACTTCAGATGTACATTTTAACTCCCACGAACCTCAGCCACATTCTTACTGATCATGATAGAAGCTGTAGTACAGAAGAGGCAGGACACTTCTTATGCTCAATTTAATGGGATATATTGTAACTTCCTAACAACGTGGGTTCCCTCTGATGTCTGCCCCTCGGAAGGGCAGAGGTGAAAAAAAAAACTGATTTGTGATTTGTCTTTATCAAAAGCGTTAGATATTTTAACTGCCTGAGAACAAAGCAACAGAAGCTTTATTTGTGTAACTCACTCAGTTATGTTTAGCCTCTTCCAGGTGTCTGGGGTTAGCGTGCTACGTGATGCAAAAGTTGCACCAGGATGGATATTGTCAGCAAGTAAGACTGTAGTGTAACTGGTTTACTGACAGTATAGGAGGAAGTCCTACACACGGAAAAAATGTATTTACCTCTGGAATTAAAAATGTTGATAAAAAAGGCTAAAACAATGGCAGCTCATCCATAGGGGCACTAGGGGCAGCACCCCACTAGTTGCTATGTGGGGAAGACATTTATTTGCAGTATTTTAGAAACACTAAGATTCTTTTTCTGGAGCAGAAATTTGGAAGCCAAAAAATATGGAAAAAATGTGTCTCTTTAATTCTGTAATAGGTTCCAGTTCTGCAGGTACCTAACCCTCACCGGTAGCTGTTTGAAGAAGCTTACTTGACAACATCTAGGCATGTCAAAAATGGGGCTGGTTTGAAATCTGCCCTGTTTCAGCAGGTTTTGCTCGTGCCTAGTCTCCTTTAAGAAGGAATTTCAAAAATTTCCATTGGCAGGTGAGATTAAACTTTAATGATATTTGGAGTGATACCAATAACATCTGTTATTTCAGCAGATATAGGGATTTGTGATAGAACACAGGTGACTTCTTGAGTTTTGTTTGGCCATTCTTCAACACCTAACACACAAACCCACTAGAAATAGACAGCAAGGACTGTTCATATAACCAGTCGTTAGAGTGCTTGGACTTACTGGCAAGGATAGTCAAAGAACAAGTCACGGTCAAGGACAGGGAAATAGGATAAATGGAAGAGACAAGCCAAAGTTCAGGAGCACAGATATCAGGATAAATGTATCAACTAGCCTAGGTCAAGCCACAAATCAGAATTGGAAAGGAATGCACTATTGAATCAGCAGAAACCGCAAAAAGGCACCAAACAAGAGGCAAAAGGGGTTTAAATACCCAAAGGTAAATGCTTATTGCGTCATGTCATTCCTGTGTGCCAATAGGTATGTTAGAGGCTTGGCAGAAGCTTCACGTTTCACGTTAATTTCACTCTGTTGTCTCATGCATTTAAGATAATATTATGAGATAGCTAAAGGTACATATATAGCCACACATTTCCCACAAACGTCTGAGTGCATGTATATTGGTTCATATGGGTATTAAATACTCCAAGTGACTTGCATGATTCTGATAATAAAAGCATTTTAGCTACAAAATCTTGACTATCTGTTTACTTATTCTAATCTCATAAAAAGTACCAAATCTGGAAAAAATCCAGCTTTGCCATTACCAACACTCTCTCATCATATGCTGAATGAGGCTAGCTGTCAACACCATAAATCAAAAGGACATTTTAATACAGCGAAAATGATTTTGTCCTACCCCGTCAGAACAAGGATACACTGCTGAGAGCAAGTGTGAAAAGAATAATATGGAAAGTCAAAATGATTAATGAAATGTGACACAAATTTACTTTTTTTTAGTATAGATACACACTGCAGAAAGATTGGCAAATATGTCAATAAAAAATATGGTAATTTGCTCACACATAATATTCAAATTAAGTATATTCTCGGAAGTTTAAAACATTTATCATATCAAAGGTTTTGAAATTGGTCCATTTTCAAAAATAGTCCTCTGCATGTTATTTTAATATTAACATAGGTCCCTTTTAATACACGGCTTGTTAAAAAATAGCTGTCCTGTAATCAGGGCATCTTTAAGAATATGTTTTCTAGAAAATGTCTTTTAAAGCGAATATTAGATCTAGTATTGCAACAGATAAAACAGTTACAACCATGGATGAAGTATTCTAGTTTCATAAAAACATCGTGAATGTGGAATACACATCCAGAATAATTATTTTACGTATTACGTATGATATGCTATTTAATGACTTGCCTGGATTGTCACTCATCCTCTAGTAACAGCTTTTGTAATTGTCATGGCATGCATCCATTGTAAAGGTGTTAATAACAACAAAAAGAACACTTAATAAAGGAGCGCTATGAATCAAAATAAAGCAAAACAAATGCAAAAAAAGTTAATTAGTGAAACAGTTTCATATTTCATTTAATGAATTAGAAGCAAAACAATTAGTTGTGGTGAACAACAGACCAGCTTGAAAATAACAGCGTCAGATAAACATAGACATCTGTTGAACTTTAATAATTGAGATACAAACAAATATGCCAGTGGGAAGGTGGGCAATGCATGTTATAAAGCAAGACCACAAGCCACCCCAGGCTATGCCATCACATTATATGATTGTGGTTTTGTTGATAACCACAAGGCTATAACTACTTAACAAGCTAAATATTTGTGGCAATTAACTAAGTAAATCGAAGTAACATAGAATCAAGCGTAATCCAATACTAAAAAAACATAATTTGCAATCAGTATATAACAAGAGTAATGTCACTTATGTGAACTCGGACATAAGGAAAAACCCAAACAAACAAGAAATGGTAATTAACAGAAAGTAAAACTGCACAAAAATAAGTCCTGCGTTCAAACTCACACTACTCCTGGGCGGCAGCATCGACCCTAGCACAGCCCCAATAAATACAGAACATGCAAAGAAAAAAAAGTTACCTGTACACTAACCCAAATCCCTATGCATATTTAAATAAATGGAGGTTATTTAGTAACTTCAGTGGCTATTGGATGTAAGCCCACATGCTTGTTTAATAAATAAAAAGTGTTTGTATTCATGGTAAAAAAAAAAAAAAAATTGGTGAACATATGGAAAGCAATGTAAAAACGTGTGGGTTTTTACAATACCAGACAAATAACTCATGACTGTGAGACAAAATTAAGTACCTCCCGCCAATACATAACATTGAGATGCAATAATACAACTTCTAAGAAACCATTTACAAAATAAAACCACTCATTTTGCCTAGTTTATAAACACTTTGCATAACAAACAAAATTTAGGGTAGGAAGCTGAGCTAATAGCAAGTTATAATACACATGTATCATTCAGTTTGAAATTCTTGTGGTATCTGTAACAAATACAAATGCATTTTTTTTTTTTCATCTCCCTTGGAAGCCTGAAAAATTGAAAATGCTCATTCGCCTGATTGGATGTCATCATTCCACTTGCTAAACTAATACATCCCTGAGAAACACACTCAATGATAGAATACAAATCATATTGCCTCCAGAGATTTATTTCTGACAGAACACCATCTGTGCTGTGCTGCGCAGGTTCAAAAACATTTCCTTGTTTTAGTTTCTGAAATTTAATTTATAAAACCTGTCATAATAACCCACGAGGATTTAGTTGAAATGTTTTATTGTACTCCAAAGTATTCGAATCATGGTGCTTGTAACTAAGCTTGCCTTGTGTATGACAAACAATATTTGCTTGTACAATCAAAATAGGTAGTAGAACCAACATGTGGGGGCAAATAGCCAGCAATAAAACTGATAGATTGATTGAATATAATACTCTGGTGTACACAAATCGAGCTCACACTTAAACAAACACTACAGGCACCCAGACCACTTCAGCTCATTAATGTGGTGTGGGTGCAGTGTCCCTGTCACGTTTAGTCCTGCATGTAAAATATTGCAATATTTACATTGCAATACTAAGACTGTTCTAGTGGCTGACAGCCACTAGAGATGCTTCCTGCAGTTTCACGGAATTTGACTCTGTGAAACGACACTGAACATCCTCACACTGTGCATGAGGACGTCCAGTATCAAGGAAAATCCCTAGTGAATAAAGGGTTATGTAACCCTTTACCTCTCCGGGAGAGGTGGGCTTATCTTTGTATTCCCAACACTACAGTTTTCTTTTAATAAATCAAATGGATAGCTATTTCAAAGTAATTATTATATACTATGGATTATGTGGCAAAACCGACCACGCCACTGGGCATTGGAGAAGACTGATTGCCAGCCTCCTGCCATGTGACTATGGCCCCTGGGATGTATTGCCCTTTAAAGACATGATTTGGGCATAATGGATTTGTATTGTGCTGCTACTGGCCCTTTAAGAACCATCTGGGGACATACTGTGGAGTTACTGGGTGTCCACCATTTCCTGTATCAGAGGCACATGGTGAGAACAATGGATGAAGCACATGGTAAGAACAATGGATGGCGGCCATTTTAACTCACAGACACTGTTTGGACTTTTCAACACAGTGCCATCTCGCCGGTATTTGGTGCACAGAGACATCGTGCAGTGGTTTTGGACTATACAACAGGGGACACATTATACAGTAATTGTTTTTCATTTAGCCTGCATATGTTCTGTGGAATCTGCATTAAACTGTATCTTCCAAAGTACTGAACGGATCTGGGGGAATTTTGGATATGTGGTTCACCCAGATCCCCTGGTTCCAAGGATATATTTTATGGGGTTATTGCATGTTTTGGGGACCCTGTGATGTGTTTTATGAAACTGTATTTCTCTGTCTGTGATAATTAGATTACCCATTGTGTAAGGTAATTGTATCACAGGCAGAGGGGAGGATTTTGTGTGGGAGTGTCTGTGTGCATTGTACAGATTGATTGGTTGTTCTGTAAAACCCTGTGGGCAGTACTAAGTTTGTGGATTGGGAACAAAAGAGGCTGTATGTGCCAGTACAGTCAGTTCTGCTTGACCCTCAAAACAAAGTGTCGTCTCGTTACTGGGGGAATCTGCTACAAGGGATTGCTATGCTAGTCATACTCCCTTGCTATATCACTACTAAGCTCTTGTAAGAGCTTGGTCCTGTCTTGCTCTCTGGAGTGGTTATGGTGTCGGCTGGAGTGCTTGGAGCCCTCAGGAAGCACTAGGAGCATCCTTCAACGGAGGTACCCAGTCGGGGTGCCAGGTGATCCATTAAAGATTACAGGGAGTTGTAGTTCAACTCTAAAAAGCCAATATTTAATTTATTAAACATTAGGAATACTAAAGTTTTTCCAAGCAAAAAGAACATTGTATGTTAGGTTTGAGGAACAAAAGGGATGTTTTCCTATGGAGCTAAATTATATTCTTATTAAAAAAGATTAACCTACAAATTATACCTAACGTGGGGTGCCAGGCATTCACACAGCAATACAGTAGTAAAACTTTAAATTACTAACAGATGCTAAGTGACACCAGGAGCCACATAATCATGGTGTCTTATTAAGGGCTGCCCCAAAGCACAAGCACTTATAATACATAAGAGACTGCTCTTTGACTTCCAGATTATTTCTGAAAAGTATTTTATCCATAAACACACACATACACGTACATACTCTAAATTAATTCTCACTATCTGGTCCACCACTGCTTATATATTGGCGACAATGAGGTATATAAGGAGAAAGAGAGGTGTACAGGGTAAGGAATGGCAGAGGTGTGGGCCAGGCAGCACCGTATTCCTGCTCAGTATGTTAAGCAAGAAATGAGAATGTAGGATGTAATAGTTTTTACATTACAGCCTAGGGATAACTCCACTGGCCACTCCTCAGATGGTTGCTAGAGATGCTTCATGGGACAATGTGGCATTCAGTGTCTCCACCCTCTGCATGAAGACACTGACGTTGCCTCTATGAGGAGATGCTGATTGGCCAGGGCTGTGTTTGGTCAGGGCTTGTGCTGTCTCTGCCCCTGATCTGCCTCTTTGACAATCTCTATGAGATGTCTATGAGAAAGCATTGTCATTAGCTCAAATTACCTCTTTTGATGATGTCAGCCATGGAGGCAAATCAGGGGCAGAGTTAGCAGCATTAGACTGTCACTGAAATGATAGTATGGTTTTACTATATTTAGGGGGACAAGGAGGGCTAGATGGTATTCTTAACACTATAGGAATAAATGTTTGTGTTCCTGACTCTGTAGTGTTCCTTTAATGTTCTGCCTAGCACTCAGGTAAGTTAAAGTTCTTCCCAATTAACCTTGTAAGAGATATCCATGTGGCAATTATTTAAAAAAACAGTAGTAAGATCCTCTCAGAACTCTAGCTCTATCCTGCGTTCATACAGATATTGGTAACATTTGTTAATTTCAAATTGCTAACCATATTAAACTGCTTAGACTGGAAACACAAAGTAAACAGAGATTCTTCACAAAATGCCCAGATATTAGGTAAAAGGATGTCCTATTTAATTATAAAAAGGCAACATATTCTGCAGGGTATATCAATGTTACAATGAAGATCTAATAATGATTAGAAGAATATAATAAAATAAAGTATTTGCATATATAGGATTTGTGCCAATAAGCAACAAAATGACTCACTGGTGACAGTTTATTTATGTTAACCTATTTGGACTGTTTTCTGTGCAGACCAAAATACTGTCCACTAACAAATGTAGAGTAAAATTTGCTCTGTTTTGGAAAGGGCTCTTTGAAAAATGTGTAATGCCTATTTTGACATACAGGAAAGAGATATATAAGTTTCTAACAAAGCAGGTAATGTTTATTGTGTGTAGAATCTTCAATATTGATGTTTTTTTGTTTGTGTACTCTTTCTCCACTAAAATTCACATTGGGAGACAAAGCACTTAGATTACATAAGAGGCTGCTCTGTGACTTCCAGGTTATTTCTGAAAAGTATTTTATCCACATTCTCTAGTCAATCCATTCAGCTGCTTCCCAGTGGAAAAGCAGTTATTTTGAGCTTCCCGGATTATTGTTGAGAAACAAAAAAGAAGCAAACACACGTCGATAAGAAAATATAATAGGAAATCGGTATATATAGCAATTGAACCTGTAATATTGTCTCTAGCGATTTTACTATATCTAAGTTTACCACACGACAGGAGGCATTTTATATTGCATTCTTTCTTTACTCCAACTCCAAATGGCAGCAAACAAACAATAAAAGGTTTAACCAATCAAATCCCAGCAAAAGTGTATAATAGGCAGGGTACAAGGAGGCCCTTTCTCTTTCTTTGCTGCTCCTGCCTCCAACTTCATGTTAGAGCAGGGCTAGGCGACCGTCAGCACACCAGATGTTGTGGACTACATCTCCCAAAATGCTCTTACAGTCTTAATGCTGGCAAAGCATCATGGGAGGTGTAGTCCAAAACATCTGGAGTGCTGACGGTTGCCTATCACTGTGTTAGAGTATGCTCTCCCCTCACAGTTATTTGTAATACCCTAGGGTTAATGTGTTTCAGGGACTTGTTGTCTATGTATTTGGTTCTCTAACCTATCATTGTTACTGTACCCTTTTGCTTATTTTTTTCCCTATCCTTTGATTTACACAGCTTTGCTGGAGGCCCCTTAGGGCTTTCACTTGTGTTCCCACTATTACCCTTCCTACCCATCAGGATCTTTCCAGTCCGGTTCCAGATGTTGGGCACTTCCCCAGGGTTCTGATGTTTAGCCTGCTCTACTGCTGCGTTCATTAGTCGGTCGCACGCTTACCACTGAGGCCATCTTGCTACTTGCATTGTGGGGCCTTCTTGACCCTCGTGTTTTGCAAGAGTGTCGCAAAACACGAGCTACCCCCATCTAGTCAGAGGAGCGGTGGCCATCCTGGCTATCGGAGGCGTGAAGAACTGTGCCTGCTTGTTTTTTTTCTGAGTTATTTTTTACATCGGGGGAGCGTTGAGAAAAGTAATGGTGCCTATATTTACTCTGCCACAGGGGTGGGCCCCAGCTAGTGCCTATGCTGTGTGAGTCTTGTGTGTTGAGCCCACAAACTGTAATAGTTCTGTACTAGATTCAATGCATAATTAAGTGTGAATTCAGTGTGGTGAGCCCACACTCTGTCACATACTGTGTACTGCAATTTGGGGCGTGCCCATGCAATTATTCATTGTACGCACTTAGATTTCTATTGTCATGTCCTTATGCACTATAGAATAATCTTAAGCATCTGGAGATTTACAAGCACTAAGCAATGCTGTAGTGGCAACATCAGTGGTAAAGGCCCTATCTAGGGTGTTCCCTTATTTTCCCACCTAATCTGTAGGACCTGCTCCTTTTGCCCAGAAACTGACTAGCGGAAATCAGACAAGTCCATGGACTCAGATGGTTCTGGTATGGGACATATTAAGCCTACAAAAAAGGTATTGTAAGAGTGCCGCCAAGCACGCTAAGGACAAAGGAAAAGCTCCAACCACATGTAGCAAAATTACCTTAACCCCTTAGTTCCAAGGGGTTGACAGAGTGTCACTGGATGAGGTTGACTATTATTTCATACCAACACTATCGGTAGTAGATAAGTAGCAAGCAGAGAGCGACACTTGGGCTGATAAGACTTTTTGTAATTCACAGTATGCAAAATAATCCTTTGCGGGTGAGTCAAGTTCAAATGATATAAGGGAGTTAGACGTACGGACACTGAGAATTTTGAAGTTATTATTGATGCGACTGGGACAGCACTGTTTGATCCGCGCAAGGTTTGACACCCTTGATTCACGGAGTGGACTCCCGCAGCTCATATAGCATAATTTATTCTCTATTGGCTTCACAAACAAATCAAGAAGAAAGTTAGAAACCATTTACGATTGGAATGCCCCAGGCCGGTTCTCCCTGATAAGGTTTTCTAAATGCCTGAAATTGACTAGGTGATGGTCACCTTTATGACTTGGTCAGGGTGAGACCCTCGCAAGGGCATCGAAAAGAGCCTCAAATTGGCCCAAGACAAAATGCTGGATGCAATCGGCCCCGTGACACAAAAAGTGAGCAAAAAAAACCCAACAAAAAACTAATTTTCTAAACTCTAAACTCGATTCTTGTGTTGTTCACTTTCCCAAGCCATATTTCCCTCCCTTACATTTAATTGTTGAAAATTAACCAGATATTTGGACTTTTCCCATCCAGCTACCAAGCTTCTCTGAAGTATCAAACTTTTCAATCTTTCCTTCCCAATATACTCTGAGTGATGTGGGATAGCCCCAATTATATTTCACGTTTTTTTGTTTCAGAACACTCAAATTAAGACTGAAGCTTTTTTTTTTTCAAGATCTTGTAAAAAATTAAAGGTCTTGAAAAATAATCAGAGTTTTAAATTTGTCCTCCAAGACCGGTTTGCTTCTTAGTGAGTCCAAAATTCTAGATTTAGTGTGAAAAAAATTGAATTTGACAATGACGTTGTGGTCTGGGAAGGCGGTGAAATCTGTCCAGCAGAGGATAATGTGTTGCTCCTTCTGGTAGTAAACAATTGAAGTATTCCATAAGAAAATCTCTCAACCTAGTGCTGGTAATTGCTTCCGGTATATTTCAAATTCTGATGTTTGATCTCCTTAAACGATCCTCTAAATCGTTTAATTTAGCTTGAAGTTATGAAACTTTGGACATCATATCTACAATTGTTGTCTGGAGTTGGTTACACTTTGTATCCATATGCAAGAAGTTTGCTTCTATCATAGCCAGCTTATCCTTCGTATTTTTGACCGGCTGTTATATCTTCTTTTAAAGACTTGGAAATGTTTTCCAAATAAGTAGTCAGAACTTCTCCTGTTAGTGGCATGTGCTCCTGGGCATCCTGAATAGGATTATTTTTATTGGAGTTATTGCTTCAAGGTTGTCCTGGGTTGATTGTGATTTGTTTTGAGAAGGAGAAAAAAAAACTGAATCTTTTCTCTGGTTGCTGTTCCCTTTTGTCTCTTTCTTTCTTATCTTCTAGTAACTTTTTTAAGCCATGTTTTTTCTTTAGTTATTTTTTTCTCCTGTTATTTTGCTTTCTTTTCCTTTTCTCTCTTTTTTATTTCTTTGTAAGCTGAAATAAGCTAAAATACTGATAGCTAATGTAAGCTGTCAAAGGTAAGACTCCTATACCCAGCACCAGAAGATATGGGTGACAAAAAAAAAAAAGACTCTTCTTCCTTTCCTTCCTCTTTTTCTTTTCTTTTTCCTTCGTTCTCTTTCTTTCTTCCCCTTTCTCTTTCTTTGCCCCTCTGTTGTGTAGCTTTTTAACTAACACTCTTTTTTATTCTCATACATGTATAGTTGTCCTGTTTCTTTAACATATAAAATGGAGCAAAGTTAGTTGTGAGTGAGCTGTTATCCTGTATTATCAGGGTTTTCCCAGTTTACACTTCTACTTAAGCTCCTTTCCCTTTCTTGATCCCTCCTTTGTGTAGCTTATTAACTAACACACTTTTTTCTTATTTGTTTAACACAGAAAAGGAGCTAAGTTAGTTGAAATTAGGCTGTTGAACTTCCTATGTGAAGATCAATTCAACATTCCCCTGCTTCTCCTCTTAATTATACAGAGTAAATTTACAGTGATTGGAGTTAGAAAAGATCACTTTTTGACGATCATACTCTCTTTTTCATCTTCCGGAATAATTCAGTATGGAATCTTTGTAACTACCTCCACTATTCTCTTCTCATAATCCTTCTGGCCGCACTCTCTTTTACTGTATGCCCTCTGAAGATGGTTTGTTGTCAGTGTGACGTCTTCTGATTCTCAGTGGTGGCTAGCTTTTATCCCGCTGTGAGATCACTCCTCACTCACGGTACAGGAGCGGGCAGCGTTCCCCCGTAGCCCCGCCTCCCGGCGTCAACATGACTACGTCATACACCCAGCACCTCCCCCTCTCGCTTCCTCCTATTATGTCTTCTAAAATCAATTTTCCAATATTGTTGAATGGGTTAGGCAGTGGCTGAGAGATGGGGAGGGGGGAGAAAGAGGTGGGAACAGAGAGATGGGGAGGGGGGAGAAAGAGGGGGGAACAG
>OW240912.1:94667542-94680338 GCA_933207985.1 Pelobates cultripes | reverse complement strand
GGGGAGAAAGAGGGAAGAATGAGACACAGGGGGAGACAGAGAAAGAGGGGGAATAGAGAGATGGGGAGGGGGGAGAAAGAGAGGGAAGAATGAGACACAGGGGGAATAGAGAGATGGGGAGGGGAGAGACAGAGAGGGAAGAATGAGACAGGGAGAAAGAGGGGGAATAGAGAGATGGGGAGGGGGAGAAAGAGACAGAGAGGGAAGAATGAGACACGGGGAATAGAGAGATGGGGAGACAGAGAGGGAAGAATGAGACACGGGGAGAAAGAGGGGGAATAGAGAGATGGGGAGGGGGAGAAAGAGACAGAGAGGGAAGAATGAGACACAGGGGGAGAAAGAGATGGGGAGGGGGAGAAAGAGACAGAGAGGAAGAGAGATGTGGGGAGAGAGAGACAGGGAAAGGGGGGAGAAAAACAGTGGAAGAGAGGGAGAAAGAGGCAGAGGGGTAAGAGAGACTGGGAAGGAGGGGGGAGAAAGAAACATACAGAGGTACGGGGGGAGACAAAAAGGCACACAGAAGGGCTGTATATATCACTGGTGGATCCAGGGGGGCAACAGGGCAATTGCCCCCCCCTCCCCTGTCCGCAGGCACCGTGCGGGCAGGGGAGGAAGGAAGAGAGAACCTGGGAGCTCACCCTGCAGCTCCTCTGGGTCCTTCTTGCACGAGCACAGAGCGTTGCCGCGATTACCATGGCAACGTTACCGCTCTTGCGAGAGTCAACTCTAGCCCTGGAGCTACGGTCTAGTGTTCACTCTCAACACTGTGACCCCCAGGGATTCCTGGTGGTCGCAGTGGTGAGAGTGAACTCTAGCCCCATAAACACACTGCCCCCACACACACACCATACACATTCACACACTGCCCCCATACACACCATACACATTTACACACATTGCCTCACACACACACATACACTGCCCACCCATATACACACAGACCCCCATACACAGCCCCCCATACTAACATTGCCACACACATACACAGCCCACACACCCTACACATTCACACACTACACCCCCACACACACTGAACCTTTCACACACATTGCACCACTGCTCCTATTCCCTACTACAGCCCCATATCCCAGCAGATCCCAGGTAAGTTGTCAAACTGTTCTTAAATGGTTTGACTACTTACTCTGGAGCAGTAGTGGTTATTGTGCATGGATTATTTCTTTAAATAATCTACAAGTGCCCCAGTAGCCAGCCAGCCAACCCACAGGCTGGCCAGTAGCCAGCCAGTTAGCCAGCCCACAGGCCAGTAGTCAGCCCACAGGCCTACAGCAAGCCACAGGCTTACAGCCAGCAAGCCCACAGCCTGCCAGTCGCAGCCAGCAAGCCACAGCCTGCCAGCCGCAGCCTGCCAGCCGCAGTCAGCAAGCCCACAGCCTGCCGGCAGTAGCCAGCAAGCCCACAGCCTGCCAGCCGCAGCAAGCAAGCCCACAGACTGCCAGCCAGCAACAGTTATTAAGGTAAGAGGAGCCAACTTGGCCTAGGTATCAGCGAGCTATGTTGTGTTGCTATATTGTGAATAGGAACCAGAGTGTTGGAGAGGCCACCCTCCAGGCCCCATTAGACTCCATTGTAGTCTCTAATGGGGCCTGGAGGAGATTCTTTCTAACACACTCTCTAAAGGACACTGAGATAGCCTCTGCTAGAAATCCCCTCCATGGCCCATTAGCCCTCAATTGTAGTCTCTACTGGGGCCTGGAGGCGACTGTTTCCAGCAGGGGATATCTAATGGACGCTGAGATGGCCTCTGTTAGAAAGACCCCCTTCCAAGCCTATTAGACTCCATTGCAGTCTCTAATGGGGCCTGGAGGGGATTCTTTCTAACACACTCTCTAAAGGACACTGAGATAGCCTCCGCTAGAAAGACCCCCCTCCATGGCCCATTAGCCCTCAATTGTAGTCTCTACTGGGGCCTCGAAGGGCTTATTGCCCTTTTGTTCCTTGTGTCTAAAGATTGTGTAGGGTGTGGCTGGAGGTGGTGCATGGAGGCGGGACAAGGGTGGCGCTTGCTGCAGAGTATGGGTGGGGCCTGTAAGGGGGCCCTTGATTTATTTTGCCCTGGGGCCCTGAGGGTTCTCAGTCCGCCCCTGAAGAGAAGACTATATTTAAAAGAAGAAAAACTACCACAACAAGAGGACATAGTCTTAAATTAGAAGGGCAAATGTTTAAAAATAATTTCAGGAAGTATTACTTTATAGAGAGGGTGGTGGACGCATGTAATAGCTTTGAAGTGGTAGAGGTTGTCACAGTGAGGGACTTTAAGCATGCGTGGGATAGGCATAAGGCTCTCCTAGGCTTAAGATAAAGCCAGGGACTAATTAAAGTATGTAGAAAATTGGGCAGACTAGATGGCCGAATGGTTCTTATCTGCCATCACATTCTATGTTTCTATTTTCAGGGAGATCATGCCAAACTAATCTTATTGATTTTTTTTTGATTGAGTAAGTAAAATAATAGATGAGGATGGTGCAGTAGACATTGCTTACCTAGATTTTCTTTATCTTGGACATTTATAGTAATACCAAGAGCAAGTGTATATGGTGGGACTCTGTTAGAGCTACAGAATCAAGATTCACAACGATCATATTTCTCAGTAATGGGTTCTGTTCTTCTGTTTACTACCATTTTATCTATGTACCCAATTTATCTATGTACCCAATTCTAAGCCTTGCAGAGTTCTGGTATGCAATCCTCATAGCTGTGTATAGTTACAAAACTTATCTTTATTACCCCTATTCCATATTTGGTGCTAAGAGGATTTGTACAAGAAGATAATATTCATTTATTTATGTTATTGTATAAAGCGAACCTGTGCAAGCAGGTACACAATTATAGTTATCAACTTAAGCAATGAACATATAATTTATTATAAAAATAACAGTGGGCTCATGTCCCATAAATAGTGAGTGCATACCTATCGAACAGTGAAAGAATGTCTATGAAACAGTGAGGGCATGTCTACTAAACAATGAGCAGCCTGTAGCTGCTCACTGTAGTTAATTACTAGCAACTAGGCAACTATTGCTGTACAGATCAATCTCATACAGCATCTTGCAAATACCCATAGGAAAACATTGATTCAATGTTTTCCTGTGGGGAAGGCCGAATGTGCAAGCAGCACTCGCCACGCACGCACTCGAGTTGGCAGTGGAGGAGTCGTAGACAGATTGAGCACCAAATGACCTCAATGCTGGGATAAGGTAAGTGTTTAAAGGGTTTTACCATTTCATTGTGGTGGGGACAAAACAGTTATGTATTCCAAACACTAAACAGTTATGTATTCCAACTGAATATGACTCTGTTAGGGGCATAAAACTCTTAACTGTATTTTTCAAAATGTTCAAATCTTTTTGCTCCAAGTCTAACCCAAAAATCCTGCTTAAGTTCAGTTCTTTCTAAGAGTGTTATCCAAATCAGCATCCTTTTCAGTCAGGTTGTGAGATCTGTATTTTTCAAAGTGTTTTTTTTTTGTTTTTTTTACCAATTAACAACCATGAATTTCAAAAGCTAGTTAAAGCAGGTAACTCTTCAGAGAAAAAGTATTACTACTTCTACCTGTTCAGCACTTATAGAAACTGAGAAGGAAGATACAACTAAAAATCCAGAAAACATGCCCGAAATAGTTGTATCTACTGTTCCTCAAATAGCAGAGACAAGTGACAAGTCAAAAAAAAAAAAAGAAAGAAAGAAAAGCACACAATGCTAGCCTATCTTCTTCACAAACAAAGAAAAGAAAATATGATGATAGCTGCTTGTCATTTGGATTCACAAGTGCCAGAAATGAAGATTGTCCTGAAGCACAATGCGTACTTTGCAATAAAATATTGCCAAACAGTTCATTAGCATCTGCTAAATTACGTCGTCATTTTGAGCAAAACCACGCAGAGTACAAATATAGACATTGACTTTTTTTAAGCAAAAGCTAAAAGGAGTATCAGAAGAGTAAACAATTTATGAGCAAAAAAATGTCAAAATACTAATGAAAAAGCCACAGAGGCTTCTTACAGAGTGAGTTACTGCATAGCACTTGCAGGAAAAGCACACACAATTGGGGATTCACTAATCAAACCATGTGCAAAAGAAATAGTGTCATGTATTTATTTTAATTACAAAGGAGGAGCACGGGTGTTAGCAGGTTTAGACAGACAAGATTGTAATTACCTGGGATAGTAAGAATATTAAGGCCTTTTTTCTGATCTTTTATTAAGGGAATTGACAAGATAATTAAATAAGATTAATTAAATTAATTATGGTGTAGAATTCTCTGTAGTTGCTGATATAGTCCTTGTTTGTGTCCTCCGTGAGAATAAAAATACATTTGTTATGATATATATGGAATCCAAAAGCCCATTTATGACCTGTTCAGGGAGAACACCAGCACTTTCCAGAGCTGTGTGAAAAGATCACTGAAAAAATCTTCTGAGGCTTTTTTAATATATTTCTGCCCACATAAAATATATAAAGAATACACCAGATCTATTCAAGATAGTAATATCTTTCTTTCATGACTTTGAGCATGACTGAACATATACTCTGGGATGAATGAAGTTTTCAGAAGTTTTAACTAAACCCATGCTGTTGGGGTTATAGGGCAATATTTATAAACTCAATATTTGCTAGACTTCTAATGCATTTTAAAGATCTATATAAAGTCAAAACTATTATATAAATATGTATAGCAATGTCTTTTGATTCCATAACTCTCCTAATGCATCTTAGTTGCAAATACAATGTATTGTGTTATATCATGTGTGTAGATAGTTACATATGTATTTATATATTTAAAGCGGCACTGACACCCTTTCCTAAAAAATGATTATTTTGTAAATATAGAATGTTTATGAAATACTCATATTGATGGTGTTGGAATTTCACTGAAATTCTACTACTTTGTCTCTGTATATTTCCTACGCCTGACACTTCTAGCCACTGGGCAGAGCTACCACCGCCTAGAATTGTCAATCCCTCAAGCCTAGAATTGTCAATCCCTGCAATTCTAGACGGTGACAGTGCTGCTTTAAAGTGCAACTTTCACTGCGCACAATTTAACATTTTCTCTAAAATGAATGCTGTCAGAATTGCTAGAAAATACACTAATTTCTTTAAAAAAAACAAAAAAAACTAATTGATATCTTCTCCACCTGTCATTCTATTCTCAGTTTCCACTGGTAAGTTTCAGGATAGAGAATAACCCAACACACAAAATAGTCACACAGGACAAGGAAAATAATAGATACATTTTATAGGACTTTCAGAGTTGTCGTGCTTAAATTAAAAAGCACAGAGAAAGAGCAAGGTCAATGAACAGCTAAAGGTCAAGGATAACAGAGGTAGACAAATTCAATTAGCCAAGCCAGGGTCGGGGATACAGAAATCAGAGTAGTCAGGACAAGCAAGAATAAAAAAAATTGTTAACAAAGAGGATTTAAAATGCTCTCAGGTAACAAGAAGGAAACCACAACTGGGCACTGGACAGACGTAGCGCTCAAGTATTTATAGGCCTGGGGCATTTCCTTGATAGTCACGCCCTCAAATTGTGAGATGGTGTTGGCTTGATGACATCATCAAAGGGGCAGATTTACAGCTTCAATTTCACATCCTCAGACTTGAACTTGATGTGGTGCCTACTTGGGGAGGAAGAGGCACTAGTTGAGTGGCATAGCACATGGTTATGTATCCTTAAACAAAGCCAATGGCATAATGGTTCAGGCTAAGGACATTAGCAGGACAACCCTTCTTCGGGTAGTTCTCCAGCTTCTCTTTACAAAAATGTCAGTGTTCATTCAGCAACTTAATTTATATGGCCATTCACTAAGAATGAAGCCACTGTGTTAGTGTATTAGAGGACGAGTGTGATGAGAAGTCAGTCAAATAGGAGGTGGGCAACAGGTAGAAGGAAACAGGAAGTGGGTGTTACAGTTAACATAAACCCTTTGAACAGTCCTCATCATGGCCATAACAATGCTGGAAATTAGGTAAGTATTTATTTTAAAAAACTTGAATCAATTAAATATATAACAAATTTTCATGCTGAATTATATACGTGTTCCTTAATACAATCAAATATGTTATAGTGAACATGTCTTAAGCAGTTCACTATAAACATTTTGTTATTATTTGTTAATGAATTTGTCTCATGGCTGATGGGGAGGTCACATAACTCCTTGTACTACTACTTGCTTATATAACAATAGTGCCTACTTAACAACTGTAATGGAGGTAGGCATGCAAGGGAACAGGATCCCCAGATGGGTGGATCTGCCCATAAAAGGAGTGGATCTTAAAGTGAGTGGCCACTGACTTACAATTTTTAGGCAGACAATGCACAGAGGGTAGTTGAAGTGATCTGTGCATGGTCCTAACAACCATTTTTTTTAATGAGGCCTGAGCTCAGCACATTTAGCTGAGCCGTAGGTCATGTAGTCAGTCTGATGTCAAGGAAGAAGCCTAAGAAGCTAAAGGCTTCCATATGTACCAGTTTCCTAACAGATCTCAGAATACTAACGAACAAAGCACTCAATATGTGTAGGGACAGCACTAGCGACATTACTATTCAGAGCTTTCATTGAACTAAAGGGTTTTGTTTTAGTGTTCAGAGAATGAGAAAGAAAAAGCTGGCTTGCAAGTTATCTGGTCCAAGAAAAATGAGAGAAATCTAAATATAATATTCCTGCTTACTTTGATTCCTGCCCTGCCACATAATCAGAGGATTTGCACTTTGCAATATTGTACTATGAATGTAAAGACACTATGGAAAGTCATCATATGTTTAATATGACTAACTTGGGAATACATGGACTGACCCTTAATTTTTTTTTTTTTTTCAAAAGCCAGTTGCAACAAACTGATGACATTTCTAACCAAAAGGGTTACATTAAGAAAACATCCTTACATTTTGCCATCATTTAATAAAACCCATGAGATTCGTTTTAGTGCCCACTGTCTTATACCATTAAATAAAACATTAAAACTCACTTATAGCTTAGCTTTATTTTTCTTGAGAGACACTATTTTAGTTTTGCCAAGGCAAACAATACAAATAAGAATAGAAAGAGCAATATTGTTTTATTTAAACTTATTCTATGTTGTCTCTTTGTTGACTGCCAAGTGCAAAGAACAGCGCATATAATATAATATAATGGTAGACAGCTAGGATGGAGGTACTCAGTTGCAAGATAAAGAGGTGTGTTTTTCTACATTTAACTTTATCTTTCACACCTCACAAATATAAATTTTTTTAAATATAGGACAAAGTAAACATAATATTAAAAAAAAATGGGAAGTTGCAGTTTCCTTTTAATTACCAGCTATGTTGATTATTCTCAATATAATATTAACGTGGTGCTAAATCTCAGCAATCTATTCACTATATATAGCCCTTTGACAAAGAGTTGTACATCCCCCCCCTTCCCTTCCCTTCCCTTCATGAAAAAGCAAAAATCATTGTTTTGTTTTTTTCTTGTTAGATCAATTTCAATCATTTTCTACATTTTTAAAGGTGCTGTTCCTAAATAGGTTCTCCACCATGTAAAGGGAAACTAAAGAAATATATGTAGCATTATAATATACAAAAGACGGTGTAATATGTAGCATTATATTTAGTTTCTTAATCCTCCCTGTCCCATTAAAAAAATGTATAAAAAGGAATTGAAAGTTCCTGAAGCTTCCAGCAGTCACTCAAAGCCCTCTGTGCCATATGAAATAATTGCAAGGAAAACTCGTACACATAATATAGCAAAGCACCATATACAATGCTTTCCCAATCATGCCAATAATAATCTGTGTTATCAATCTCAAATCATAAATGTATATTTACACACACATATTTAGACTTGTGTGATTATGGTAATGTGCCAGAGGAATGCTTGTCACCATATTGCAAGCATAGTGGAGGCACATCACACCTTATGACAAGCACAACACAGGCCATTACACCTTATTGCAAACACAACATTAAAAAAACACACCTTTTTACAAGTATAATACTGGGACATCACAACTTTTTCCAGGACTGGGGATAAAAACCAGCCCCGGAAAAGGTTTTATACCAATTCAAAGGACTTACCCCAGGAATTACATCAGCAAGGAGATTGCACTCACAGGACTTGCCCCAGAATTTACCTCATCACAGAGATTGAGCTCACATCACTTGCCTGAGCACCCATAACTTACCAAACACTGAGATTGCACTCACAGGACTTTCCCCAGCACCCAGGACTTATCCTGGCATTTAGATTGAATTTACAGGACTTGCCCAAGAATTTCAAACAGCATCCTGCATGCACCATGCAGAAGGAAAAAGATGCCAGCTGAGATTTCCAGCAGCAACAACAAAGGCGGCATCACATTGGCCGAGAGAGCACTCTCTCACACTATTATGGCCGCATCTGCATCCCACCACTGCCAAACTCTCAAAGGCCACATCCCACTGCGGCCCCAGGGTAGTCTAGCCCTGCACCCTATTACAAACAGGAGTCTTTACTGGTGTCACTACATTTTTTTATTTTTTTTATAGCTAACAAATACTTTGGCTGTGACCAATGAACTCAGGCTGTCTGAGTATAGTGGGAACTGCATGTGGAGTGTCAACGTGTAATGAGGACTGGGTGTTAGGCTTTCTCAGCATAGGCGTGCGCACGGGGTGTGCCAGGTGTGCCTGGGCACACCCTAATCACACCTCCATGCTGCACTGCTTTAGGGCAGACTAACATGTCAGGTCCTCGGTCTATGACCGAGGACCCGACACAGGAGGGGGCCTGGCGGCTTGCCCACATTGCCGCCGGGTGAGAGGCCCCTCCTGTCAGTCTGCCCTGACAGAGATCCAGCCTCAGTCTGCAGCTCCGCCGGGAGTGAGCTGCAGACTGAGGTGTCTCGCGATCTCCAGCCTGTTAGAAAGTTGCCACGGCAACTCTCTGCCTGGAGATCACGAGACTCACCATGTGGTCTGCAGCTCACTCCTGGCGGAGCTGCAGACTGAAGAGAGAGCGCCCACTGGACCACCAGGGAAGGTATATAAACCCCCTTTCTACCACCGTCACTGCCCCTCCACTCCCCCACATCCCCTGTTACTGCCCCTCTACCCCCCAACCCCTGTCACTACCCCTCTACCCCCCTAACCCCTGTCACTGCCCCTCCACTTCCCCCACCCCCTGTCACTGCCCCCTAACCCCTGTCACTACCCCCTGCTGCTGTCCCTCCACCCCTAACCCCTGCCACTGCCCTCACCCCCAGCCTCTGTCACTGCCCCTCTACCCCCTAAAGCCTGTCACTAGCCCCAACCCCTGTCACTGCCCCTACCCCCCACCCCTGTAACTGCCCCTGTACCCCAATCCCTGTTACTATCCCCCACCTCTGTCACTACCCAACTACCCCCCTCACCCCTGTCACTACTCCTCTACCCCCCTAACCCCTGCCATTGCCCATCTTACCCCTAACCCATGTCACTACTCCTCTACCCCAACCCCTGTCACTACCCCTCTACCCCCAACCCCTGTCACTACCCCTCTACCCCTAGCCCCAAACCCCTGTCACTGTCCCTCCTACCCCAACCCCTGCCACTGCCCCCTGCCCCTAACCCCTGTCACCCCTCTACCACTTAACCCCTGTCCCAGCCAGCACCATCCCGTGACCTCCTGTCACTGCCCCTCAACCTCCTGCCCCCTGTCCCTCTACCCCCACCAACCCCTGTGCTAGCCTTCCACCCCATACCCTTTGTTGCTTGCCCCTCCCACTCCTATGCCCCTGTTACTGCCCCTCCACACCCTACCCCCTGTCACTGCCCCTTCACCCCCCTAACCCGTCGCCCACACAGTGCACCCCTCACAATCATACACACTGTACCCCACACACTGCATCCCTCACAATCACACACACTGTACCCCTCACAATTACACACACTGTGCCTCTTACAATTACACACACTGAACCCCCCACACACTGCACCCCTCACAATCATACACACTGTACCCTTCACAATTACACTACACTGTACCTTTCACAATTACACACACACTGTACCCCTCGCAATTACACACACTGCACCCCTTACACGTTGCACCGCTCACACACTGCACCTATGTATATTTGTATTTGTATATATGTATGTGTGTGTATGTATGTATATATATGTGTATATAAAAATACATATACACGCGGCGTGTGTTTGTGCTTTAGGGTGCACACCTATGTTTCTCAGTGTAATGGCTACAGTTTATGTGTGATATATAGGCTGCATGTGATCTATTATATTGTCTGTGTGTGATAGTGTGATGTTATTGAGCTGTGTACATGTGATGGAAACTGTGTGTTGGCATTGGGCTGGCTGTGTGTGATGAGAATGTATGATCATTTTGTGCTGTCAATGTGTGATGGGGACTGCTTGTGTGTGTGATGGTTTTGGGCTGTCTGTGTGTGGTGGGACTAAACGTGTTTGTCTTTGAATAACAGTAATAAACATTGATGAGTAGATAGCATCATTAAACTGGTCATTTGTGATCTACATAAACATCTTAGAGCAACACATACTAAAATTACATGTTTCATTCTCACGCAATATGTAATCCTGGCTACATACATATCATCTACTCAAAAGCTTAACTTTGTTACTTACTGTCTTAGTAGTAATGCCACTGTCTAGAATGTCTACTCCACACACTACCTTCCTATGCCAACTGCAGTCTCAGCTAGGTAAGGTGTCAATCTTAGATGTAGCCGCATTATCCGCTCTGCTCGCTCCCTCCGCATTCTCCAGGTAGGGTAAGATGTGACTCTCCACTAACTTCTACCCTCCATTCTGTTCTCTGTTCCCCTCTCTTCCATGTATCTCCCCCTTTCATCCATCCATGTATCTCATTTCCTATCCATATCTCTCTCCCCCTTCTATGTCTCTCCTACCTTTTATTCATATATCCCCTTCCATCCATGTCTTTCCCTCTTATGTCTCCCTTCCATCCATATTCCACCCCAGTGTTTCTCTTCCATCCATGTCTCCCTCCCCCTTCCATCCATTTTCCCTCCCCCATTCCATCCACAACTCTCCCTCTTGCATCCATTTCTCTCCCCCCTTGCCATCCTCCCCCTTTCATCCATTTTTCCCTTTTGCCAACCTCCCCCCTTACATCCATTTCACTCCACTCTTGCCAACCTCCCCACTTTTATCCATACAGTTGCAAGAAAAAGTATGTGAACCCTTTGGAATGATATGTATTTCTGCACAAATTGGTCATAAAATGTGATCTGATCATCATCTAAGTCACAACAATAGACAATCACAGTCTGCTTAAACTAATAACACACAAAGAATGAAATGTTGCCATGTTTTTATTGAACACACCATATAAACATTCACAGTGCAGGTGGAAAAAGTATGTGAACCCTTGGATTTAATAACTGGTTGAACCTCCTTTGGCAGCTTGATAACTTCAACCAAGCGTTTCCTGTGGTTGCAGATCAGGCGTGCAGAGCGGTCAGGAGTAATTCTTGACCATTCCTCTTTACAGAACTGTTTCCAGTTCAGCAATGATGGGCAGGTCAGGACTGGGAGAAGAAAATTGACCCACGGGCATTTTTTAACACAGCGGCCCACTAAAAAGGGGGCGGGGCAGAGGAGGTGTGTTTTGTCATCACCAATGACAAACACGCCTCCTCTCAAAGTGAGCAAGTTGGTTCAATGCTCTTCCAGGGCAGACCATGCGCAGAGCTCTGCTGAAGAGCTCTAGCATGAGAAAAAAGTCCTGTATTTGTTCTGCACAGTGCAAACAAATTTAATAACATGCTTGCACTGTGTTTCCTTGCAACTTGTCTCTGGTGTCTCTATAAATGGATACCAGGAGACAAAAGGCCAGGAAAGAGTATTGTGCATGTGTTTGGAGCCTGCTTGTGGTATTGTGTGTAGAGTGAGCTGGTCGTGGTGTGGTATTGTGTAATAAGGTCGGTTTTAGTCGTGTTGTGTTTGTGGTGTAATGTGATGCATATGTGGCTCAGGAACCCCCTCCCGCACGGCTCTGGAAAGGGGTTAAAACTTACCTTTTTCCAGCGCTGGGCGGGGAGCTCTCCTCCTCCGATCAGCCCCGTCGGCTGAATGCGCACGCGCGGCAAGAGCTGCGCGCGCATTCAGCCGGTCGCATAGGAAAGCATTTATAATGCTTTCCTATGGACGCTTGCGTGCTCTCACTGTGATTTTCACAGTGAAAAGCACGCAAGCGCCTCTAGCGGCTGTCAATGAGACAGCTGCTAGAGGCTTTGGGGGAAGGCTTAACCCATTGATAAACATAGCAGTTTCTGTGAAACAGCTATGTTTATAAAACAATGGGTTAACCCTAGAAGGACCTGGCACCAAGACCACTTCATTAAGCTGAAGTGGTCTGGGTGGCTAGAGTGGTCCTTTAAGAGTGTAGTGTGTGTGTGTATGTATATGTATATGTGTGTATATATATATATATATATATATATATATATATATATATTTGGAAGTATTGTGTATGTGTGTGGTGCAGTGTGTTGGGGGGGTTCTGTGTGCATGTGAGGGGTGCAGTATGTGTGTGTGTGAGGGTGCGGTGTGTGTGATGTGTGTGAGAGTGCCGTGTGTGAGTGATGGGTGTGAGAGTGCTGTGTGAGATGGGTGTGAGAGAGTGCTCTGTGAGAGTGCTGTGAGAGAGTGCTGTGTGTGTGTGAAAGTGCTGTGTGTGATGGGTGTGAGAGTGCTGTGTGTGTGTGAGTGCTCTGTGAGAGTGTGCTGTGTGTGATGGTGTGAGAGTGCTGGGTGTGAGAGTGCTGTGTGTGA
>OW240912.1:94429060-94667442 GCA_933207985.1 Pelobates cultripes | reverse complement strand
GTCTTTGAATAACAGTAATAAACATTGATGAGTAGATAGCATCATTAAACTGGTCATTTGTGATCTACATAAACATCTTAGAGCACCACATACTAAAATTACATGTTTCATTCTCACGCAATATGTAATCCTGGCTACATACATATCATCTACTCAAAAGCTTAACTTTGTTACTTACTGTCTTAGTAGTAATGCCACTGTCTAGAATGTCTACTCCACACACTACCTTCCTATGCCAACTGCAGTCTAAGCTAGGTAAGGTGTCAATCTTAGATGTAGCCGCATTATCCGCTCTGCTCGCTCCCTCCGCATTCTCCAGGTAGGGTAAGATGTGACTCTCCACTAACTTCTACCCTCCATTCTGTTCTCTGTTCCCCTCTCTTCCATGTATCTCCCCCTTTCATCCATCCATGTATCTCATTTCCTATCCATATCTCTCTCCCCCTTCTTAGTCTCTCCTACCTTTTATTCATATATCCCCTTCCATCCATGTCTTTCCCTCTTATGTCTCCCTTCCATCCATATTCCACCCCAGTGTCTCTCTTCCATCCATGTCTCCCTCCCCCTTCCATCCATTTTCCCTCCCCCATTCCATCCACAACTCTCCCTCTTGCATCCATTTCTCTCCCCCCTTGCCATCCTCCCCCTTTCATCCATTTTTCCCTTTTGCCAACCTCCCCCCTTACATCCATTTCACTCCACTCTTGCCAACCTCCCCACTTTTATCCATACAGTTGCAAGAAAAAGTATGTGAACCCTTTGGAATGATATGGATTTCTGCACAAATTGGTCATAAAATGTGATCTGATCATCATCTAAGTCACAACAATAGACAATCACAGTCTGCTTAAACTAATAACACACAAAGAATGAAATGTTGCCATGTTTTTATTGAACACACCATATAAACATTCACAGAGCAGGTGGAAAAAGTATGTGAACCCTTGGATTTAATAACTGGTTGAACCTCCTTTGGCAGCAGTAACTTCAACCAAACGTTTCCTGTAGTTGCAGATCAGACGTGCACAACGGTCAGGAGTAATTCTTGACCATTCCTCTTTACAGAACTGTTTCAGTTCAGCAATATTCTTGGGATGTCTGGTGTGAATCGCTTTCTTGAGGTCATGCCACAGCATCTCAATCGGGTTGAGGTCAGGACTTTGACTGGGCCACTTCAGAAGGCGTATTTTCTTCTGTTTAAGCCATTCTGTTGTTGATTTACTTCTATGCTTTGGGTCATTGTCCTGTTGCAACACCCATCTTCTGTTGAGCTTCAGCTGGTAGACAGATGGCCTTAAGTTCTCCTGCAAAATGTCTTGATAAACTTGGGAATTCATTTTTCCTTCGATGATAGCAATCTGTCCAGGCCCTGAAGCAGCAAAGCAGCCCCAAACCATGATGCCCCCACCACCATACTTCACAGCTGGGATGAGGTTTTGATGTTGGTGTGCTGTGCCTTTTTTTGCCACACATATTGTTGTGTGTTTCTTCCAAACAACTCAACTTTGGTTTCATCTGTCCACAGAATATTTTGCCAGTACTGCTGTGGAACATCCAGGTGCTCTTGTGCAAACTGTAAACGTGCAGCAATGTTGTGTTTGGACAGCAGTGGCTTCCTCTGTGGTATCCTCCCATGAAATCCATTCTTGTTTAGTGTTTTACGTAATGTAGATTCGCTAACAGGGATGTTAGCATTTGCCAGTGACTTTTGTAAGTCTTTAGCTGACACTCTAGGATTCTTCTTCACCTAATTGAGCAGTCTGCACTGTGTTCTTGCAGTCATCTTTACAGAACGGCCACTCCTAGGGAGAGTAGCAGCAGTGCTGAACTTTCTCTATTTATGGATAAGTTGTCTTACCGTGGTATGATGAACAGCAAAGCTTTTGGAGATACTTTTATAACCCTTTCCAGCTTTATGCAAGTCAACAATTCTTAATCGTAGGTCTTCTGGGAGCTCTTTTGTGCGAGGCATAATTCACATCAGGCAATGCTTCTTGTGAAAAGCAAACCCAGAACTGGTGTGTGTTTTTATAGGGCAGGGCAGCTGTAACCAACACCTCCAATCTCATCTCATTGATTGGACTCCAGTTGGCTGACATCTCACTCCAATTAGCTCTTGGAGATGTCATTAGTCTAGGGGTTCACATACTTTTTCCACCTGCACTGTGAATGTTTACATGGTGTGTTCAATAAAAACATGGCAACATTTCATTCTTTGTGTGTTATTAGTTTAAGCAGACTGTGATTGTCTATTGTTGTGAGTTAGATGATGATCGGATCACATTTTATGACCAATTTGTGCAGAAATCCATATCATTCCAAAGGGTTCACATACATTTTCTTGCACCTGTATGTCCCCCTCCCTTGCCAACTGCCCCAATTTCATCCATATCTATCTCCCCCTTACCAACCCCCACCCCTTCATCCATATCTCTCTCCTACTTGCCAAACTCCCCATTTTCATCCATATCTCTCCCCCTTGCCAACCTCCCCCTTTTCATCCATATCTATCTCCCCTTGCCAACCTCCCTCCTTCCATCCAAATTCCCCCCAGTGTCTACTTCCATCCATGTCTCCCTCCCCCTTCCATCCATTTTCCCTCACCCATTCCATCCACAACTCTCCCTCTTGGGACACTAGGTATTTTCTCTTTATTATTATTAGGATTCCCATTGCTTTGGGGTGAGGCCAGGTGGTCAATAGATCACCCCCCTTAAATATTTAAAGTAGCCCCAACCCGATGCTCATAGCTGGAGGGCATGCTGGGAGGGGGGTTTCTTGCACGCCATAATGGTAGTTAAGATCTAAAATGTCAAACAGGTCCCCTCTACACCAGAGACACAGTAATCCTGGCAAATGCTTCACATTCTCATAGGCATTATCAGTAAAATATAGATGATATTTTAATGCAATGTACTGCAAAAGAACAAAAACACAAATAATTCAATGCACATGACTCTTTTGATATATTTTTTTGTATGTTAACCAATAAAACAGTGTTTCTTGAACAGCTTTTTGGCAAACACTGATTAGCATCATGTGAGGAGACATCTGGTAATCTGGTAGGAAAAAGAAGGAATAGTAAGCCAACAACAGCTATTACATTAATTGCTTTTGGTTGCATCCCAAGATATAGGGAATTGGAAAGTATGTTTTAATATTATTTCTTGAGTTGCTTGGAACAAGCTAGTTCATTTGTCAACGCCTTACACACATAGCATCACTGTTATTTTGCTTTAATAATAAAAAATATTTTCTGCATAATTTGTAATGCAAAATGAGTTTACTTCTGTAGGCTATATGATAACAAACTAATACAAAATGCATATATGGTTAAAAAAATAATGACTTCCCCCTACACTAAAAAAATAACTCTTATACACTCATGCAGCACTGGAGTTTGTTGCAGAATTCATAACTCAATTCATACGTTTTGGACTTTATGGTTTTCCAGCAGGAGCGTCGTTATGAGAAGGAGTCTAAATTGAGCCCAGAGAGGCTCCGGGTTTTAGTTAGTATAAATTGTTGCCCTCCTCAGGATCACTGTGAATGAAGACCCTACTTGGAAAGATTCTGCAAGTTAAGTCAAGATGTTACACCAAGCTCTTCAGTTTGGGGCTTCACTGATTTAGGACATGTTGGGTGAAAGTTAACCCTCACCTAGATCTGTAAGTCCTAGTTCTGCAGTGAAACATCTTGAACGGGTGTCAGAATGTCTCCCAAGTATCCATTATTAATGTCATGGTATTCTCTCAGCTTAATCCATAATTGTTTCAGGTTCTTCTAGTCTAGATTGCCTATTTAAATGTTGCTCTGTGGTTTTTCCATCGCTTGATCTTTGGGTTGCCTGGTTTGCATTTCCGTGTGTTATGCCATTACTCTTTCAAGCTAACTGACCAGTACAACTACACTGCTCATTGGCTTCTGACCTTGGGCCACAATTTCCTAACTACATTAATGATAAACCCCATATACTTTGACCTTGCTGGCTCCTGACCTTGGCTCCAATATTCCGACTATGCTTACAACCTTTCAAGTTCTGACCTCTCTTTATATCTGACCTCTGCTCTTTGCTTACAGATTATTCCTTTGTGCAGTTAACTCAGTTGGACGGATTCACCAGTAACAAGCCTTGCTCTGCAGTGGACTTTGCCATTTGCTTCTTCTTCTGCTTCTTTATGGATTCCCATGTTTAAGTTATGCCGCAACAGAATTATTTCAAAGTGCTTTATCTTTGTTTACTTTGACTACATTGTGTTTGGGCAAAATGTCACAATCTATGCCCAGAGTGATAAAGTAAACTCTTTTCATTTACTATTCAAATGATTCTGTCCTCCCATCATTTCAAAATATAACACCAACACTACTAGGAATTGTGACATCAGGTTGAAAATTGCTGTTAGTCACACATACAACTTATCTTATTCCCATGGTCAACAACAGTTAAAGGACCACTATAGTGCCAGGAAAACAAACTAATTTTCCTGGCACTATAGGGTCTTTAGGTCCCCCCCACCCTCAGCATCCCACTCCCGCTGGCCTGAAGGGGAAGGAAGAGGTTAAAGGCTTACCTTTGTCCAGCGCCGGGCTCCCTCGGCACTGGGGAACTCTCCTCCCCCTGCCGACGTCAGCGCTGAATGCCGACGTCAGCGCGCATTCAATCAATCCATAGGAAAGCATTTTTCAATGCTTTCCTATGGACGTCAGCGTCTTCTCACTGTGATTTTCACAGTGAGAAGCGCGGAAGCGCCTCTAGGTGCTGTCAATGAGACAGCCACCAGAGGCTGGATTAACCCTAATGTAAACATATCAGTTTCGGTGAAACTGCTATATTTACAGCTGCAGGGTTAACCCTAGATGGACCTGGCACCCAGACCACTTCATTGAGCTGAAGTGGTCTGGGTGCCTATAGTGGTCCTTTAATTCAGTATGGCATGCAAAGCCCTTGATTGATGCAAACTGGACAATATGTCTCAGTCTTTAAAAAAAATAATGTAAAGACATCCAACACCATGGCATTCAAATGAGTATAAATTACAGAAATATTAATAATTGTATGGATATACATAGAAGTGCAGACATATTTATAGGCCAGACAGTACTACTAGTATTTCATGACATTGTGACCATGTGTTTTTATGTTAATAATAGATGACATTTAGCAAAAAATAACTATTTAGAAATGTTGACATTTATTTCTAACATTGCAAGGTGAGATAATGAGTCACTGTTGGCTGAGGAACCTGATTCCATTGTGTCAGATGCATCTCATTACTAAATGCCTGTCGGAGGTGCATGGTGCAGAGGCTTCCTTTGCTTTCGGCTCTCCTTGCAGATGTGGATACTGCAGACAGTACATCTGCCATATTAAATGGATACTCAGGACCACTATAGCACTTTAACTTGCTAAATGTGTTTTCTTTTTTCATTTTACAAAATGTGCAGATTTCAGAGTAAGACTAGGTGAAGGAGAATTTAAGCTTAACTTTTTTTGCTGATGACATATTGCCCACTCTGACGCAACCCTTGATTTCACTTCCAAATTTACATAAATGCCTTCAAGCATATAGCACACATTACTACTATTAATTAAACTCCCATAAGATACTGGCCCTGAGTGTGGGCGTCCATAATCGAATCACAGTGGTGTTTTTCGAAGGTAATGCAATATTTGTTTTGGATTCTTAAATACTTGAGGCCATCCATTGCAAATATGCCAATAGCTACATAAATACTTCTCAACAAATGTTTTTTAATGCAGGCTAAATATTATACATGGTCTACCCCATTATATTCTGTGCAAGCCGGTCACTCATTTCCATTCACATATGAATTATGAACTCTAGGAGACAGGAGGGGTACAACACATGTATCATGTTTTCAAGGATGGAAAAATTGTTGCAACTCCAGTCCCTGTTCACTAAGAACCTGGCCTCAAGGCTCCTCCAGAAGGAGAACAGACAGCAGACATCTTACGTTTGAGCTGTTATAGTTATGTAGGTGGGGGCGTCTCTGCAATCTCAAAGATTTGCGTCTGCGTGGCACCAAAATTTAGGGTATAATATTGCAGAGGATAGCCTGATGAGGGCCTTTCAAATTCACAAAGGGCAAACATCATGTGCATCCCACATTAAAATCATAGCCACATAAAGAGCATAGATGGTACATGGCACCGGCTCTGTTAGCTCATATTCCTGGTACCAGAAGTGGGAAGTGCTGGAGATGTCAGTTAGACAGGGGCACCATGTGTGGTGGAACTGCCCTTTGATGCTCACATACTGGTCAAGATTGATGACTAAAGCACATTGATAACCAAAGCAACATATGGTTGTGTCCTATTTGCTGTTTATGCTACCTAAAAACTTACCTAGATATATCCTGAAAATTATATTCCTCATCCTCATTAGACAGCAGCAAGTGTGCTAATGCCTCAGACGAAGGTTCTTTAATAGCGCCGAAACGTGCATCAGGCTTACTTTCATTTGGTTATGTTGTGAGGATTTTTGTAGCAATCTAAGGAGGGAAAACTCTCTTTTTTGGGGTCTATTTAGGACAATTTCTGCAGACAGAATGGAAGGGCTTTATTTATCATTTTCTCAATAGCCTCAGCTTTAATTTAGCTATTCCTTTCAGGCAGTGTCCTTTGAAGTCGGTTTATTTTCATCTGTAGCGAACTTCATGTTAGCCTGGCTGTGTGGGGTATTTTCTAAGTAACAGCATTTTTAGTGTGACTGGGGGGGCACTGTAGCCTTTCAAGCCTTTATCTACTATAGTTTTTTCTAGACAGCGACCTCAAATTCTATCTATTTCTAGTTAGTTCAGTGACAGCTTAGCTGCGAATGCTATTTTCCCTGTGACAGCTTTCCTAGCACTTTGCACAGTAACCAGTGGCAACTTTGTTTCAATATTTTGTTTGCCACAGTATCTTACGAGTTAATTTGTGCGTATGTGCATTGGATAGCTTCACACACTTTTGGAATACACTACCCTCTCCTCCAGACCTGCGGGTCAGTGAGGCTCACGTATTTTTGTTTTTTGTTGTTCATTTTGTCCATTTTTTTTTACCTATTCAAGCAGCCTCCTGTATTCTGCTAACCTTTTTACCCATTTAGAATTGCAGAGCTTAATAGCTCCTTTTATGGGATTATATGTGGGATGTTTTGTGTGTGTGTTACTTATGTTTGTTCCTTTTAATATATTTTAATAAATTGTGATTTTATATCTTTTCATACAAACCTTTACTTTATTGTGTCCTCTGGACTCAAATTCACAAAGGGCAAACATTATGTGCATCCCACATTAAAATAATACGCAAAAAAGAGCATAGATAGTACATGGCACCGGCTCTGTTAACTCACATTCCTGGTACCAGAAGTGGGAAGTGCTGGAGATGTCAGTTAGACAGGGGTACCATGTGTGGTGGAACTGCCCTTTGATGCCCACATACTGGTTAAGATTGATAACTAAAGCGCATTGATAACTAAAGCAACACATGGTTGAGCCCTATTTGCTGTTTATGCTAACCTAAAAACTTACCTAGATATATCCTGAAAATTACATTCCTCATCCTGATAGCAGCAAGTGCGCTTGTAAAGGATTTCCCTGTATTTACTTGTGTTCATTCGGTTGTGTCCTTTCCCTGCTCTTTAGCTGCCTTGGAACGATTTTTTTTAATTATGTGTTCGGAAATGTATTTGTTCTACCGAACAGAGACCACCCTGGGTAGCAATCAGAACTTAGAACACCGAGTAACCACACGAAAAACCGCAACTTAATTGAGTGCTCCAAGGTGGCGCCATTCGGCATACGAACACGTGGTGAGAACAAAGGATGGCGGCCATCTTAAATCTCCCGAATGAGGCCAGTGGGACTTACTCGTGGATTGCCTGGAACTGTTTTTGGCATGGCAATCACACGAACACCCGGTCATTATGATAGTCCCGTCTGACCTATTTCCACCCATAGTATCAAACCGGCGTTCGGGAGTTTTAATCTACCGAACGAGGGGAGCACTCTCATGTAACCAGCTGCAACATATCTATGGTAGTTTTCATGTAATTCTGCATGAACGGAGACCGGCTCTTACTACTGATTTCATGGAACTCTAAATCGGATACCACCACATGGTGAGCCGGTCAAACTTCCACACGATGCGACACGGAAACTACCAAATGGATTTTTGTGCAATTTGGATATGTGACTCCCAGTATCCTCAGCTATCCAGGGATATATTTATATGTATATACTTCTATGTTATGCAGAAAGTATTTTTCAAAAAATGTTGAAAATTGTAATGTTTCTGGCCAGCAGATAATTGAGTTTAGTATGTTGCTGAAACTCAATTATCTAGCCTGGCCCAGAGGAGGAGTCTGTTACTGTATAAATTGAATGCCTGTTGCTTCCAGTAAATCAGTCTTGTTCCAGCATTAAGCTTTGGCTCATGTGTGGATTATTTGGTGATACCAGCGATTTATTACTCTGTGGATTACTTGGTAATTTTATTTTATGGGAAGAAGGGAATGCTTATTTGTTAGGTGCTGCAGGAGTTTATGGGGTTACTTATAAGTATTCCAATCTCACCCCTTATCCCATGGTCCCTGTCGACCCCATGTATTACTTATTTATATTGTAAGTTATCCACTGTTTGATTTGTCTTCTTTTTGTTCTCTCCTTCTTGTGTTCTTTTGTACTTTTATACAATGGACATATCGCCTGTAATGTATTTCAATCGCACTTGTCACAATGTAAGTCTATGTGTACTCCTTTCTATGCCAAAACATAATAAACATAATAACATTTCAAATAAAAAAAAAACGAAACAACACCACCTGGCTATCAAGCAGACAGCAGGTTCTGTTACTTACTGGTTGTTTTCGTCAGTGGAGCTATACACAAGAAGCAGACAACTGGTCATAGCACCTGCCATCTCATTGAGCTGCATTTGGGAAGTTTGTGATTGGACAGCCACAGAAAGTCTGGGCTGGGGAAGAAGGGGAGGATTTGCAGAGGCAGCAGACAAAAGATCCACAGCTTTTAGAAGCTGTTTTTAATATGTCCAATGACACAATGCATAATTAAATGCATGGATTGGGATTTATATACTAAACATAGATTTTTTTTATTTATTATTTTTTGTTTGGGCAATAGGGTGAATTTGAAGAATGCTCCAAGTACTATAACCACTAAAGTATGCTGTAGTAATAATGGTGCCAGGCGTGCCTTGGCACGTCTCAGTTGTAAGTAATAAAACCATTTTAGAGTGAATTGACATCTTACCTGGGGACCACCTGTCATCACTTCCAACTTCCACTACTTCACACAGAGAGCTTAAAGCTCTCTGTCTGAGCCAAGCCCAGTGATGCAGGGCTTAGCTAATTGGCTGAGAACAATCAGCTGATGCTCCCAGCCAATGATCTAGCTCAGAAGAGCCAACAGAAACTCCTAAGCAGGAGCCTATACCTTTCCATCAGAATTAGTTAAAGGACCACTCTAGGCACCCAGACCACTTCAGCTTAATGAAGTGGTCTGGGTGCCAGGTCCTTCTAGGGTTAACCCATTTTTTTATAAACATAGCAGTTTCAGAGAAACTGCTATGTTTATGAATGGGTTAAGCCTTCCCCCTAATCCTCTAGTGGCTGTCTCATTGACAGCCACTAGAGGCGCTTGCGTGCTTCTCACTGTGATTTTCACAGTGAGAGCACGCAAGCGTCCATAGGAAAGCATTGTAAATGCTTTCCTATGACGGGCTGAATGCGCGCGCAGCTCTTGCCGCGTGCGCATTCAGCCCAGGAGGAGGAACGGAGGAGGATCGGAGGAGGAGAGCTCCCCGCCCAGCGCTGGAAAAAGGTAAGTTTAACCCCTTTCCCCCTTCCAGAGCCGGACGGGAGGGGGTCCCTGAGGGTGGGGGCACCCTCAGGGTACTATAGTGCCAGGAAAACGAGTATGTTTTCCTGGCACTATAGTGGTCCTTTAAGGAAAAGAGCTGAGCCCAGCAGACTCCAGGTAAGAATCAAAACAGTTTTAAAATGGTTTGACTACTTACAGAGAGTGGGGGGTTGCCTAGTCACTCCTTGCAGAGCACTGTAGCGGTTATGGTGCATAGAGTGTTTGTTTAACGCATTTATCTTTTGTGTCAACGTGACTCTGCATGCTGATTTTATGCTCAAACAACTAGAATCCACTGGTGACACCTGTCTGAATTTTGCAAACAAAGCTGTGGTTTCACACATGGCATATTTTTTTCTAGTACCTGAAGACTAGCCTGCTAAAAGTGATTAACGTTTAAAGAAAAACGAAAATAGGTTAACTAATTTATATTAAAGAAAAATGTATATAAATGATTTAAATTCAATTTAAATCTTAATAGGAACATTATTATTACTGCCATAAATATGGCTATAAAATACACTAAAAATAGAACTGCATCAGGAAATGCATACAGAGGGTTAATTCAAGGTATTAAAACATATTCTAAGAAAAATAAAGAGCTCAAATTCTGAACTCCATTTTCCACTGCTGCTTTTCCAAATATGTTTATTATTTCACGGTCCCCAAACGCCCACACGGCATCCCCTTTGCTCCCCCCTGTCATGGGGGGGGGGGTCCAAGACCTGGCCTGCTGGCCACCATATGGACCCCCCAGCGCGCGGCAGTATTGGAATCTGAGGCGGAGCGGGAGCTCTGATCTCCTTGCCCTGCTCCCTCGCACGCATCTACTGATATATATGATTTCATATCCCGTCTTCTGGCATCAGTAGACACCACGCGAGGTGCGAGGGAGCAGAGCAGGGAGATCAGAACTCCCCCGCCACCTCGGATTACATGCCTCCCAGCAGCCCCACAGGACCCCAGGGACAGATCCATGCAAGCTCTCCAGGTAGGGAGGCTGGGTGGAAATTTTCTAAGTATTTTAATAATATTAATAATTAGTGAGTATATGTGTGTGTGTGTGTCTGAAGTCTCTGTGTTTGTCATTGAGTGTGTGTGTGTGACTGTCAGTTCATATCTGCCAGTGTGTCTGTTGGGGAATTTGTGCGTGTCAAATCAGTTAGTCTGTCTGTCAGTGACGTCTGTGTGTTTGTCATTGAGTGTGTGTGTGACTGTCAGAGTGTGTGCTTAAAGGGACACTATAGGTACCCAGACCACTTAATTGAAGTGGTGTGGGTGCATTGTCCAACTCCCCTTAACCCTGCAAGTTTAATTATTGCAGTTTCTCAAAAACTGCAATAATTACCTTGAGGGGTTAACTCATACAGGGTGGTTAGGTGAATAAAAGTCGCCTGATGCTGGACGTCCTCTCGCTGTGCATTAGGACATCAAGCGTCTGCTAAATCCCCATAGGAAAGAATTGATACAAATATACTTTGTCCTTTGCACCAGAAACTAAAGAAAAAAACTAAGAATAAATGCACGTATCAGTCCTGATTGTTTAATGATTCAAAACAAACAAAAAATAGTTTAATTTTCAATCACATCTTACAACACAATGTGTTTGGTTTACAAGTTCTTTTCTACAGCTCCGTAAAATGAACTCTAGAGAGAGACCAGTACTGCAAGGGAGAAAAGGAAATCAAACTCACCTTTTTAACCCTGGCGGTGGGGGTTATATAGGGGTAACTTAGTTGGTGACTAGGGCACTATGGTGTTGGGAATGCACATTTGTATTTCTAATGCTATAGTGTTTTTTTATTTTAATCATACATGACATAAGTTAAGGCTCTAGCAGGATATTAACAGATGAGGACATAAAGTCTAAATTAAATACACAGTATAGTAAAGGAAGTTTCAAAATTAGATCTCTCTTTAAAGGAAATAAGTACGAAGTCACCGGCAGGCGAGGTATGGCTAGGGTGATTTAACTCATAAATGGCAGAGACTTGAGTAGTATGACTGTACGGCATGATCTATACACCAAAATCACTTATTAGCTCAAGTTGTTTGATACTTAGGGTACTCCACTGAAAAGCTGAAGGCCCCCAAATCAGAGGGTTAAATAGTAACAGCTGGACCACTGGGTTAGAGCATGTACAAAATGGCAAGTGTTGTGTTCCCAGTGTGCAGTGGTTAGTATATAAAACCAAAAACAATATAGACTTACACCAATAGAAAATAGTGTGTAAATCAGAAAGATTACTTTTGTTTAATTAATACAGGGCAGCTTCCTCTCGGGATATTCCAGACTGTATCCCATACATAAGATATCGCCAAACAAAAGTGTAGAGGATATAGCTGACTATCTACAGAAAAAACAAGAAATAATACAATAGTTTGATACAGTAAACATAAAATAATATGCACCAGATAAGAATGCGCATTCAGCCGATGGAGGAGAGTCCCCAGCGCTGAGGGAGCCCGGCGCTGGAGAAAGGTGACTGTTTAACCCCCTTCCTCCCCCTTCAACCCAGCGGGAGTGGGACCCAGAGGGTGGGGGCACCCTCAAGGCACAATAGTGCCAGGAAAACAAGTTTGTTTTCCTGGCACTATAGTGATCCTTTAATGCTGGCTATGATTGAAATGTGCCAGAACACACTGTGTTTTGCAGTTTGTTGCGTTTGTGTCTGTATAGCCACAGATCAGTCAGGGTGCCCATGATGACACCTATCCACCGGCAAAGTGCCTTCATTGGGGACATGAGTATCAGAACTTGACCATGGAGCAATCAAGGCTGCTTGGTCTGACAAATCACAATTTCTGTTAGATCATGTGGATGACTGGGTACGTGCGTGTCATTTACCTGGGAAACAGATGGCAGCAGGAGGCACTATGGGAAGAAGGTAGTCCAGTGGAGGTAGTAATGTGCTCTGGGCAATGTTGTGATGTGACACCTTGGGTTCTGGCATTCATGTGGGTGTTAATTTGCCAAGTACCATCTACTCAGAGATTGTTGTAGATCTCATCCACCCATTTATGGTAATGGTGTTCCCTGATGGCAGTGACCTCTTTCAGCAGGATAATGCACCCTGTCACATTGCCAAAATAGTTCAGGAATGTTTTGAGGAACATGACAAAGAGTTCAAGTTGTTACCTTGGCCTCCAAATTACCCAAATTGCAATCCGATTGGGCATCTGTGGGATGTGCTGACAACAAATCCGATCCATGGAGGCACCACCCCACAATTTGAAATATTTAAAGAATCTGCTGCTAATGTCAGCCAGAGCACGAGGGGGACCTACACAATATTAGCCAGGTTGTTTAATGTTGTGGTTGATCAGTGTATGGAGGCTTAACAAGTGTGCACAATTCACAACAACAAACAACGTAATTGATGTGTATAAATACAGAAATGAAAGCTCCAACAGACTTTAGCAGACATTTGTGGAAAATGGTCCCACAAAGAAAATACAAGGAAATTACTAAAACACTAAACTTTACTTAAACTACATAGTCTTTCACTGTATAGTGATGATACATGTAGAAAAGTTTTTCAAATGAGTTAAAGGGACACTAAAGTCACCAGAACAACTACAGCTTATTGGAAACAAATTGAATATTTACTATATTTAAGAGGGTAAGGGGGGCAGAGAGGCAAAATATTTAGTTTAACACAATAGGGTTAGGAATACACTTCTGTGTTCCTGACCCTGTAGTGTTCATTTTATATTCTAGGCTAAATTTTTAAAATTATTTTTTTCTAAATATTCAAATAAAAAATATATCAAATATACAAAAAAAATCTAAAAAAATTTCAAAAAGTTAATAATTTTAAACATTTATACAAAAATATTACATAATTTTAAAATCGTATCCAAAAATATTAAATTATTTTTTAAACATTTGTGTGATATTATGGAATGTGACATTTATGACATTCTGTTTTAATGTATAAATATTAAAGCAAGAGTTCCATGTATATACTGTGCATGTTAACTAAACAATAATGATAGACTAAAACTGTTCATAGCCAACAGTCACCAAAGTGTTAAAAAGATTCCAGTTCCAAAAACCATTCCAGATGTTTGTGCATAGTAGTTTTCAGATGTCTGTGCCTCCATACAATTGAAACAAAAATTTATACTGATTGCAGTACTAATGTTCACCAATTCATTCTCAGTTTGATGCTTTTGTTAGAATAGGGGAGAAAATGAAAGTGACACATGTTAGCCTGAAAGAAATAGGCAAGTAGGGACATAGTAGGAAAGAGTTGACAGACATAATTGGGTCTGTTATGTACATAGGTTTTAGCTCTATTTTTATATTTTAGTTAGTATAATTGCCTCAGAGATTGTTGATTTAGAAGTTTCCTCTTTTACATCACAATGGCTGATTTAGTGAAGAGTAGGAAAATAAACTAATTATTTCTTCAAATATTTTTTATTGAAAATGTTTTCTTTTTTTTACTATTTTCTTTTTTTAATTTAGCAAAATTAAATGAAACCATTACAAACATACAATAATTGTAAATATGTATTTTTAAAAAATCTATTCAATTATTACATTGTGCATGTATGGCAAAAACCTGCACGGCCAATCAGTATCTCCATGGGGAGCATTCAGTACCTCCATGCAGACCCAATCTAATACACTGCCTCCTCCCCACATTCTAATACACTGCCCACAAATCCAATACCTTGCCCCCAAGTCCAATCCACTGCCCCCTCTCCCTCCACTCTAATACACAGACAGACAGACACTCTCCTCTCTTGTGGCCGTGGAAGGGAAGACAATATATTTAATCTAATACAATTAACCTATAATTTAAAGAATATAACGTCAGACCCTGTCCTCCCAGAGAGTCCTTTTATTTTTCCATCGAATTTAATGTTAAGTGTGATTATTTTCTCAAAAAGTAGGATAAAAAAATATTATTTTGTATTATTTGCTGAATGATTCCACTGCCTGTCGAGGTAATGTCATCTCTCCACTGAATAGTAATTTGTCGAAATTACGAAAAAAATAAATAAATAAAAAATATCTCAGTTTCAGCAGTATGGAATGTAATATTTTGGTCTAACTGTACTAAAATTTGGAATCTGTAAATTTTACTGAATTTTATCATTTGATTCACAAGTCCCCACAACTCATTATTCACAGCAGGTGGCATATAATCAAGTAATATGTGTCAGCAACTGCAACAGTTACACCCAAAACCTATATTATCCTGCCAGTTCGCTGAATTCCAGTGCAAGAGGCAATAATTTTTTTAATTACCCGAAAATTATTTTAATCCACACCTTACAGTACATTTAAATTACCATGTAATTTGTTGACACTCATCTCACTTCCACATCTCAGGTTTATTTTACCCTACCCTATTCATGTCTAATTATACTTACCTATTTATACTTACCTATTTATTCACTCACATTTAGACTTCACATCTTCACTTCGACTAACTGTACTACTCTAATAGTACACATTCGTTTTTTAATGAAATATATATGTTATGATCTGTCACTTGTTGCATGGATGTTGATATAATATAGACAGACAGAAAGAGAGATAAAATCCACAGAAGAAGAGCACTCGTAGGTGATATAAATATTTGAAAATGTATTATTCCATCAGCAGACCAACGTCCTCAACAGAGACCTTTGTCAAGATGACATCACCCCAACAAATACATACACAAATAATAGAAGCCAAAATCAAAACGAGGTAAGGAATCACCCATGAATCACTTGTGCAAGTAATCATACCACACTCAATGGGCAAATATGTAACTAGTAAAGATGTACAGAAGAGCTAAGAGGCTTCACCAACCACCAAGAAAGATGGAGCAAATCTATGAATGAAAAACAAGAAAAAATGGATAAACATAAATAAAGCATAAACAATCCAATCTACATATACATAAAAGAACAAGCTACAAGTGCATATGTAATCCTAAAACAAAGGGTGACCTTTACCAGAATAGAGACTTGTACTACAATCTTAAATTTTCACAATATTTACAATGAATAAAGAATGAATGCAATGAAGCATAAATCCTCAATTGGAGTTTAAAGTATATCAAGTAAATGATGTAAGGGATTTGTTTTGGTCAAGAACCCTGGATGCCCTATGTGTTCATCCAAAATGACTTCCAAGTGATATGTTGCTCCCACATGGATACACAGGGATGTGTTCAATCCCCATGGGTAGACCATGCCTAATGGCTAGCAAATGTCAGGCAACTGATTTATCAAATCCTTCATCCTTTAAAGGAACACTATCAATAGTTTTGTTTTTTTAACAACACACGACTGAGATGGATATTTAATTACAGTAAATGATAAGGCATTGCTTAAGCTGGCAACAACAATGTACCCCATTTTTGACGAATCCTATATATATATATATATATATATTTGTGTTCGGGGCAAATAGCCGTATATGGAGTAAGGTTCCAGCATAAGCGTAGGATAGTATAAAGGGAGCAAGTCGGTTGTGGTGTGCCGAGACCGACGATACGGTAGGCCTGTAAATAAAGAGGGCCCACCAAGGAGTAAGTAAGTAAAGTAAATGGAAAGAAAAGAGAAAGTGTTGAAATGAGGAGTGGGTGGGAGGGTCATTCTGATGCTGACCTCAAGCGATATGAGTCAGGTAAGGGGTGTCCCTTATATAGGGGAGTGAATTAATTTAAGCCCCTCCCACAAATACAGGCCAAATGGCCTAAAAACTTGTGTTCGGGGCAAATAGCCGTATATGGAGTAAGGTTCCAGCATAAGCGTAGGATAGTATAAAGGGAGCAAGTCGGTTGTGGTGTGCCGAGACCGACGATACGGTAGGCCTGTAAATAAAGAGGGCAAAAAGAATAATCAAAGATTTAATACAGTCAACAATATATACAAATTAACCAGACATTTCCTTAAATGCATTATGGTATTTAATTCCTGGAAGGATTTTTGAAGGTAGGAATCTAGCACCGCAACTGGACACCATTTGTTGTGGGTAGGATAGTATGTTATCTCTACTATTGGTGCGTGTTGACTCGTTTCGGAATGTGGTAGTGCCAATAGGTAATGATATATGTGTTTACATACGTGGGATCGTTGAAGACAATGATCTGTCTGAGTGGTGGTTATGGTAGTGGATTCTCTGGCCTGAGAAAGGCATAAAAGGCAGTGTGCATGGTGGTAATGGCCAACTTGGTAGTATAATTGAATGGTTGTAGCTCTAATAGGTCCGATAAGGATGGAAAAGGTGGATGGCTATTGGTAATATCTGAGAGGAACGTGGGGGGATGGATTCCTGAAAACCTCTGAGTATATTCTTGTCTGGTATGATAGCATGAAGTTATGGTAGTTTTGGCCATAGGTTATCCTGTGTTGTTGAATGCCTGTAAAATATATAATTAATGGTGTGTGAGATGGTTTTAGTTTAAGGTGGCAAAAAATGAAGCAAAACCTAGGAGAAATGTTATGACACAGGTTGAGCTATGTCGTGTTCCAATGAGATTCTTTAAAGCCAGGTGAATAGGTGTTATGCGTTCTACAAGTATGGGATGAAAGTGCTAGGTGGGATAGTGCATGCTATGCTGCATGAGTATGTCTAATCCATGATTTTGTCTCTGGAACGAAAGAGTGGCCGTGACTGTATGGGCGGCTGTAGGAAGCGTATGATGAACGTGCCTGGAATATAAATGAGACAATTGTCGGCAAGGATGTATACCCCCGCCTGGTACATGAAAGTAAAAGAAATGTGGTAAGTGGCCAACCAAGTGAGTTCCCCAGCAATACCATGATCGTATGGATGATGAGTGGCATTTGTTGATGATATGACATGTGCTTAGTTGTCTGAGTAACAACGGATTGATGACCCTGACCATGATTTACCCCATGCCACAGCAGCTGCTTTTAGCAGGGATAGGATTGCCCATTTTATGCCATGTAAGTGCCAGTTTGTAGGGTAGATGGTAGCAGTTTACTGTGTTGATGATATTGGTCTTACTTAACGAAGCTTCAACCCATGCTTGAGTGATAGCTGTAAAGGTAGATCAATGGTGTGTATAGTAAGGAAACTCCTCGGAGGGTATGAGGGAGTTGAGACTTGGGGTAGCGAAGGTGTGTGGTGCCAATAAGTCTATGGTTAGTCTTTGTTTAAGGGAAGATTCCCTTGTGACAATACCAATGTGTTTATGTTTGGTGCCATGCTGTAAATGGTGGAGATTGGAAAACCCAAGTAAAAACCCCTCTGCAAATCTTGGCTATGAGTGTGTTTACAGCCGACGGTTCTGTTGTGCTGACTGTAAGTGAGGGCATACTATATTCCTTGAGAGTTTATTTATGATACCTGTATGGGAGCCCTTTGAATCTCCAGAGCCTTAGTAAATCTACTACAAGTCTGGAAGGGTGATGAGTCAGTAGTGTTGAAAATGCATTGGTGTGT
This sequence comes from Pelobates cultripes, assembly GCA_933207985.1. Classification (NCBI taxonomy): domain Eukaryota; kingdom Metazoa; phylum Chordata; class Amphibia; order Anura; family Pelobatidae; genus Pelobates; species Pelobates cultripes. The sequence continues at coordinate 94,649,135 of OW240912.1, read as the reverse complement.
ACAGATGGTGAGTACGTTATTTGTAAGTTGTATTGGGACACATGGTTTGTCATGTGCCCTGAATGATTTGAACATATATGCAACAGTCTATATGCAATGCAACTACTAATACTAATTGTCTCTGGTAGTTCAGAGGTGCTGGTACCTGGAGCCTGAGAGTGCTCGCCCGTTTGTTTGGGAGAAAATCCCTTCTGGATGGGTACCTGCACAAATAAGCATCTCTACATATTCCAAATGCCAGCACAACCAAGGGATGGTCAGTTCCCGATTTACCTAGAATCCCTGGGTCTGACCATCATAGATACATCATCATACATATATATGCCTTGTTTCCCCAATGTGCCGGGATCATATGTGCAGGGTTAACGTCTTGAACCAAGTAACCGAGTTTCGGTTGGTGCTGGTTGTACAGTAGCGTGAGGCCCAGCCTTGTGAGGGCTGTGACTGACTCGAGATTGCCAGTCTGTCGTAAATTTTTTGGCTCATGAGTTTATGAGTGAGGCTAGCATGGCCTGGGTGTCACCTGAGTTGGTGTTGCTGGGCCTTCCCCTGCCTCCGTGTTGTCCGTTGATGTATGGAGGAGTTTGAATAACTCTGCTTTCCTTGCTGTGGCAGGGTAGGGGATTTGTCGCCTCCTTAGGTCGGAGCCACATCTCCTCTGCTTGAAGGTGTATCACTTCTAGCCGGGGTGCCAGGAAGAGGTGATTCTTCACCATCTTTTTGAGAAATACTTAAATAACAATAAAGATTGCAATTATTATTTGTACCCATGGGTCTTGTACTGGCTTGCTAGCTAAGCCGTAAGGCGAAACGATTAGGCTTGGTGTTTTTTGGTGACTGGTGAGGCCCTGCTAGTTGCCAAGTGGCTTGAGAGGCTCTATCTATGCTTGGCGCGAGGGGATTTTTGTGTGGCCACCGAACGTTGTGGCAGGATGTTGGCCTCTCGGTGACAGTAACCAGAAAATAGGAAGGGGAGTGACAGGTGAGGCCCTCTCTATGATACAATGCGAGGCGGCTAGCTCACGAGTGGCCCGAGGGGTGTATGCCTCCGAGTGTGAGGCGGGGTGTTGGCCTCGCGGGACCACTAACCAAAGCGTAAAGCAGAGAAAACAGGAGGTAATACCTATTGGGCCATAGAACCCTAATTGCCAGTACATTACTACTATTCCAGGGAAGGTAAGAGATGAAGGTGTATCACTTCTAGCCGTGGTGCTAGGAAGAGGTGATTCTTTACCATCTTTTTGAGAAATACTTAAATAACAATAAAGATTGCAATTATATATTTGTACCCAGGGGTCTTGTACCGGCATGCTAGCTAAGCCGTAAGGCGAAACGATTAGGCTTGGTGTTTTTTGGTGACTGGTGAGGCCCTGCTAGTTGCCAAGTGGCTTGAGAGGCTCTATCTATGCTTGGCGCGAGGGGATTTTGTGTGGCCACCGAACGTTGTGGCAGGATGTTGGCCTCTCGGTGACAGTAACCAGAAAAATAGGAAGGGGAGTGACAGGTGAGGCCCTCTCTATGATACAATGCGAGGCAGCTAGCTCACGAGTGGCCCGAGGGGTGTATGCCTCCGAGTGTGAGGCGGGGTGTTGGCCTCGCGGGACCACTAACCGAAGCATAATGCAGAGAAAAAAGGGGGTAATACCTATTGGGCCCTAGAACCCTAATTGCCGGTACACTATTACTATTCCAGGGAAGGTAAGAGATGGATAACTACATGAGCAGGTGTACGTACCTGGTAGTTGGTTTTGAACCTGACAATCTGTATAGGTTTTTTAGTAGTAACTGTAACCTGAATGGATAAAATCGTATGGCATAAGGAAATATGGCATAGACCAAGCTTATCTTAAAACATACAGTATATGTGAAAGTAAAGTGCCGTGATATGTAAATATTAAACATCATATCCATACTGGTTAAATATGTATCAATCTTAACCCATTAAGTGCCGTATGTAGTGAACCATATTACCAGTTACGTATATACAGATGCGTGTGCTACTGTGTAATAATATGTGTATTTATAACAGATATTGATATACTGCTTGCTATGTGAATTGTTGTATGCCTTATTGAATGGCAAGTGAACATGGAGTTGCAAAATGCAAGTGCACTGGAGATCTCTGCTGAGTGCCCTATAGGTGGCAGTGTAGTTGATACTGATTGGTATGTGAAATGTTGTTTGTCTGTTGACCTATAGGGGTCAGTGTTTTGGTGTTTGTAAAACCCCATGAAAATTGTCAATGTACTTGACAGACCTGTAGGTGGCAGTGTTGATAGAACCACTGTTAGTCTTAATGTGAAATGTAAATTATTGTGAATTAAACCTGAAGTTGAGCCTGTGTTGGAGTTTAATTTATGGTTTATGGTTATGTTTAAAACAATCTTATGTGTAATTTATATTGGCTGGTAATTGTATATGACATGTGAAGACAGTTTTGCTGTTGACCAGTAGGGGTCAGAAATGCTGATTGTATGGTAAAATACCCTTTAACCCCTGAAGGATACATGACATGTGTGACATATCATGATTCCCTTTTATTCCAGAGTTTGGTCCTTAAGGGGTTAATCCAAATGCAAGGTTAACGTGAGATTTTGAGAGTGACCTGTAGGGGTCAGTGTGGTTTATGTGAAACATTGTTTGTGAGCTATGCCCCAGCATTATAGTTGTGTGACAGGGAAACAAAGTGCCCGTTTGACAATATACAATAAGTGAACATAATAGCTTAATAACAGTCATTGTAACAAACCAAAGTTCTGTTCGTGGGTTGTAAACGCACGAAGCGTGTGTGTAGTACAATAGTAAATGCATGAACTAGTACCCGTTTGGTAGAAAATTGCACGAACCGTGAGCCTGGTATGTCAGGGAAACAAAACGAAACGAGCAGTGATATTCGAAATGCACGCACAGAATTGCCTAGTATGTTTAGGCAATTGAAACAGAATGTGTTCCCGTTTGGAAGTATGCTAATGCTCGAAATGAGCCAGTGACAGATATAAACAAGTGAATTTAAACGAATGATATGCATGAACATCCAATGGTTTTAGGACAGATTTAGACAAAATGCAGCCGTAAAGTGAGGACCTGACCCGTGCATGGTGCCGTGGGACTGATGCCTGGCGTAACGGGTAGGTCGACTTACGGTTTGTGAGTCACTTGGACACCATCCACAGCGATAGATTGAAGAAAGAAGGTGGTAGGCCGGAAAAGCCTGTGGCTGGATTCCTGACACAGCTCAGCTTAGAAAACCTCATGGAGTAATCAGGTAAAATGGCATCTGGATGACCCGGAAGTGGAAATCATTCTGATGCTGACCTCAAGCGATATGAGTCAGGTAAGGGGTGTCCCTTATATAGGGGAGTGAATTAATTTAAGCCCCTCCCACAAATACAGGCCAAATGGCCTTAAAACATATATATATATATATATATATATATCGATGACACTATAGTTTTGGTATGACTTTCAAACTGTGATTTTAATGTATCAAAAGAAAAGACACACCTCAGTGATCAACATTTCGATCAATGATCAATGTTTTCTTTGAGTTTTCATGATGAATCATACTATTTCTAATGTTCTACTGTATAAGGTACAGTAGTTGTACAACTTAAATTGTAAATGCGTTTATAGAAATGCACATATATACAAACAAATGTCTGCCGACACTTAGAATTACGAATTACATGCTGCTCCTGATGATGATTGAGGGCATTTGGCCATATTATCTCCAAATTTTACTTATACTCCCATCCTTTAGCCCAGGGGATGGGAAGGGAGCTAGTGGGGATCCACTTCAAACTGAATGCTACACCCGCAGCCAAATTGTGGGGCAGGAGAAAGGCAGAATACAGCCTTATTGTTGCTAATGTTTGGTGGTAACATTTGACAAGGTCCAACCCACATGTCCATTCCACAGCCAATTGAATAGGAGAAGTAAGCCGAGGGCAGTTGTAAATGTTCCGGTTCCTTTTACAATTAAATTATAATAAGGAGAAACTAGTCATTGATTTTAATTGACAAATTGTGTCCAATGATTAATTAGTTATTTTTTCTCCATTGTTCATGCAATTCATTTCTTTTTCGCATAAGACAAATGAACATGTATAGTGCAGACATCCCTCAGACAAATTTGATGAATCGTAAAACATTCTAGCAAGGAGTGGATGTATCAATCTATTTCACCTTAACATGAACCAAGCATACACAGTTGCATACTTGAGTTGCATAGATTTTGCTTTCACGTCATCTAGGTTTTTGGACCCTTGTGTGAAATATACAGGGTTGTTTACTAATGTTCAAACTGCAGGGAATTCAAAGTGAATTTAAAATGTTAGGCCAAAATAGGCAAAATGAAAATAAAATTGACTTGGAGATTCTTTTTGTAATGTGGCTATTTTGGCCTCCATTTTGAAATTCATCTCAAATTCAATTTAGATTCCTGACAATTCTCACTTTAGTGAATAATCCTGATAATGATTGAAATGGAGTGTATACGTGCAGATTAATGGAAATAAGATTATTTTTGCCACCTTACAATATGGTCTTTTTTCGGTTTCTTGGGAGAAAGAAAAAATTCACAAACACACTTAATCAAAATTTTCTGCTTTGTGCATGTAACTATTTTCTTCTAATGAAAAGAAAATATAAAAATCAACTAATTAGACACCCATGGTGCCATAAATATTGTATTTTGGACTTATATAAATATGTATATTGTTTTATTGTAAAGATACCTGCTGATTGTTGAGAAAGTATTGTTCATTTCTACAGAGAAGAATATGATCATTTTAAAAAGCTCACAGTAACTTGATTGCTCTTGATTTGCTGAGCCAGTTCATTGCTTAAAACATAATTAGGAATCAGCGTATTATTAACAGAAAAGAAATGCCTAAAATCACACAGCTGCAATTATAAACATTTTAACATGCTGCCATGACATGAAAAGGTCAGTATAAAGTGCTATGACAATTTGATGTCTTCTAAGATATTTTTTTCTTTATCTAAAATTCTAATTTAAGGTTCTTGAAATGTCACATGCTATGGATTTTAGTCTCATTCTGTAATGCATAAAACAAGAGTTAATTGTTGTGAAATCTGCACCATTTTTAACACCAAAGTAAATTTAAAGGGCCACTCTAAGATTTGCTATAGTGGTTGTGCTTTCTATTGTTCCCTGGCACTTTCCCACCAATTTCATATCAAACTGTTTAAAAATGGCTTGATATAAATCAAGGGGATTATCAGTGTTGAGGGACCTCCCCCATCTTGGCATAATTTATAAGGCTCAATAAATGATTTTGCATTATAAATGTCAACTTCATCCAACCTGGATTACATTTATTGGCTGGCAGTGGTGGAGGTGGGATTGCCTCATCGAGGATGGACAGAATAATGCAGAAGTGTTAATTTTGCATAAACAATATAGCTAAGAAGGGGAGTGTCTTTTATGAATTGGGAAGAACCGTGGTCTAAATCAAAATGTTTTGTGTAAAAAGCTTTGTCTTTTCTCCTTTTTTAACAAGCTCAATAACCAAACTTCTGTAATGAGTCCAATTACAATCATTGTGAACTCATCTCTTTGATGTAACATTAAGTTTCAGGAAAGCTTGAAGACATGGAGGCTTCAGCTAGCTTTAAGCAAACCTGAGAAGATATGAATAATAATTCTTTCAAATTGTCATGACAGTAGTTATAACTTAGTTTGTTAAAGCTTTTTTATGTTTGATTAAAACATATACTGTATCATATTTACAGGGACGAATACAATATGAAATTTCAATTTCCTCTTAAAGCGGCACTGTCATGGCAGAATCCCATTTTTTTAACCCCCCTCCCGCCTCCACTACATCTAATTGACCCCCTAGTCACCCCCAAATTCCCCTAAGCCCCCCATATTACCTATTTTTAATCTTTATTTTCTGCCCCGAACTATATTCAGGGCACCGCCATCTTTGTGTGGGTAGAGAAAGTCCCTGTGGGACACGTCATCTGCACACAATAGATAGCACTGAGATTCCCACACATGTCCAGTTAAACACTTGGACATGCGAACGGGAATTTCATCTATTCATTCATTCATTAGAAAGCCGAATGAATGAATAGCATTGTCAGACGAACAAGAAAACACTGAGTATCAGTGTTTGTTTGTTCGTTCAGTTTATTACAAGGAGGGAGCTACCGGCACACAGCTACCTCCTTCTAATATGTAAAGATAGAAGCGGCAGGGAGCTGTGCTCCCCGCCACTTCATAAGCCCCCCAGTCCCCCCCCTCACTCTATGGGGGTCAATATGACCCCCATAATAGCATAAAGGAGATTAAAATCTCCCCAATGCCCCTACTTGCTATACCGCGAGTAGGGGCATGTCCACTAAACAGTGAGCTGCCTGTGGGCTACTGTCCCCCCCCCCGGCCCCCTCTGAGCGGCGGGTGGGGGCCCTAAATAAAAATTCACCCCCCTAATCAAGGTGACTAGGGGTCCCAAGCAGCTAGTCACCCCCCCACCCAAATAAAACTATCCCCTACCTATCCCCCTCACCCTAAAAATAGTGAGGGGGGAATAAAATAACTAACCTGTAAACAAAAATTAAACTTACCATTTGACATCTTTTTTTTAAAATTTTCATTTTCAGCCCCAAAAAAGGCCAAATAAAAGCCATCATACCCATCGAACTTAAAATAAAAAACCCGAGCGAAAAAAAAAAAATCCCAACGAAAAAGAAAAAACCCGACGCTAAAAAAATTAATCCATCTTCACCCATGGAGGGCTCTGCGCAGACTGAGCTCTGCAGGGCGTGGCAAGACTTATAAAGCCTTGCCCCGCCCTGCAATTAGGCTAAGAACACTCTGATTGGTTGGTTTAAGCCAATCAGAGTGCTCTTTGTCATTTTACACAGCGTGGGAAAATTCCAAAAAACTTTCCTACGCTGTGTAAAATGACACAGAGCACTCTGATTGGGTGGCTTGAAATCCATCCAATCACAGTGCTCTGTGTCATTTTACACAGCGTGGGAAAGTTCTTTGGAATTTTCCCATGCTGTGTAAAATGACAAAGAGGACAGTAGGTCCCCCCCTCCTCATTGTCATTTAGGGCCCCCACCCATCGCCCATGGGTGGGGGCCGGGGGGAGGACAATAGGTTCTACCCTCTAATTGTTTTTTAGTGCCCCCACCCATCGCTCAGGGGTGGGGGCCAGGGGGGGTGGATAGTAGGTCCCAACCCTTATTGTTTTTTAGGGCCCCCACCCACCGCTCAGGGGTGGGGACCAGGGGGGAGGACAGTAGGTTCCCCCTTATTGTTTTTTAGGGCCCCCACCCACCGCTCAGGGGTGGGGGCCAGGGTGGGAGGACAGTAGGTCCCCCCCACCATTCTGATATAGGTTCCCCCCTTATTGTTTTTTAGGGCCCCCACCCACCGCTCAGGGGTGGGGACCAGGGGGGGAGGACAGTAGGTTCCCCCTTATAGTTTTTTAGGGCCCCCACCCACCGCTCAGGGGTGGGGGCCAGGGTGGGAGGACAGTAGGTCCCCCCCACCATTCTGATATAGGTTCCCCCTTATTGTTTTTTAGGGCCCCCACCCACCGCTCAGGGGTGGGGGCAGTGGGGAGGACAGTAGGTCCCCCCCTTATTGGTTTTTAGGGCCCCCACCCACCACTCTGGGGTGGAGGCCGGAGGGGAGGACAGTAGGTCCCCCCTTATTGTTTTTTAGGGCCCCCACCCACCGCTCAGGGGTGGGGTTGGGGGGGAGGACAGTAGGTCCGCCCCCTTATCCTTATTTCGGACAATAGGTCCGCCCATTGTGATTTATGGCCCCCATCCACCGCGCAGGGGTGGGGGCCGGGGGAAGACAGTAGGTCCCCCCCTCCTCATTGTCATTTAGGGCCCCCACCCGTCGCCCATGGGTGGGGGCCGGACAATAGGTTCCCCCCCTCTAATTGTTATTTAGGGGGCCCCCACTGGGCGGTTAGTAGTTTTTTTTTGTGTTTTTTTTTTTTAACAGTGAGCAGTCACAGGCTGAATTTACTAATACTAATCTTCACTTAGTATTAATAAAGTTGGCTGAAAGACCAATTTGGTCTTTCAGCCTTTTAGTAGATAACTCCCTGATACCGTGGGAATTAGGGAGTTATCTACTAAGCAGCTGCAAGATGCAGCCACAGCACGAATAGGATCGGAGTTTCATTCATTCGAATGAAATTGCGATCCGAACAAAGTCCCGAATTGCATCCTAACACGAATGGAGAAACTGTTCTCATTCTGTTAGAATCGAATTCGGCACTTTTGTCGGCATTCTGTCTAAGTGACAGGATGTTCGGTAATACTGACAGGAAGCATCGTGGGAACAGGGAGGAAAGGTGAGAATTGTGGGAAAATTGCTCACACTTTGCTCCTCCGCTGGTCAAAGCTGGTCAAGCGGAGGAAACCTCCATAAGGCAAAGAGTCCCTACTTTGTCTTATGATTTTAAAGAAAACTAAAGAAGACAGGAAGAAAAGAAGAACAGATCCTGAGAGAGGGGGAGAAGAGGAAGAGATTGAGGAAAGGTAAGTTTGGCATGACGGTGCCGCTTTAACTGTTTTAAATAGCATTTTTCAAGTAAGCCTTTTATGACCTGATAATTCTAACTATTAAAATCTCCTTATCCTTCAAATTGATCATTTGTCATAGTGATTTTATATATATATATATATATAAAATATAAATATAGAATATATATATTCTTCTTCCCCAATTATACTTTTCTTAGTTTTATATTGTAGTAGCAGGGCCGGATTAAGAGCACAGTGGGTCTGGTGCTGACAATTATGATGGGCCTAATTATGGAATCTTATCGACCAAAAACACTAAAACAATCATACCTCCCAGGCGTCATGTATCTGATGGAGATGGTGCTGGAGGGAAACTCATACTCTATGCTAATTTCTCTCTAATTTATGCTTTCATTTTTCAAGTAAATCCATAACCCCTAGTAGCAGTGTCCAGTGAAGCAGGAAGTCAATGGGCGGGGTAAAAGGGTGTGTCACTGGCGCGAATCACGTGACAAGGCCTGCCAAAAGGGGTGAACATGCCCAAAAAGGGGGCATGTTTGTCCAAAGAATTGGAAGGTCAGCCTGGCATGAATGCATGTCAATCCTGCAGGCTGTCCAACTAAGGGCATACAATGCAGGCAGCACCTTGAGCTTGACATAAATGCGTCTAATGATGCGCTCACTCCATTCTTTCTAAGGACTGTCCCCTAGCACTTGCTTGTCCACTTGTCTCCTTACCTTCTTACTAGCAGGCAGAAGTTCCTGGTATAGTCTGAGACAGAGAAAAGGTGTCTGTAGTGAGTGTAGAAGAAAGGGGACATGCCACAGTGTTAGAGAGACCAACGTCTGCATTACCTAAACTAACTTTAATGTCAGCCAGTGCACACAAGTTTTGTTCCCATGCATCCCTCTTAAGCTTCCAAACTTAAAGGGACACTATAGTCACCAGAACAACTACAGCTTATTGTATTTGTTCTGGTAAGTAGAATCATTCCATTCAGGCTTTTTGCAGTAAACACTGTCTTTTCAGAGAAAATAACTCCACTGGCCGCTCCTTAGATGGCTGCTAGAGGTGCTTCCTGGGGCAGTACTGCCTAGTGTGCAGCACTGCCATTCAGTGTCTCCACCCTGTGCATGCAGACACTGAACTTTCCTCAAAGAGATGCATTGATTCAATTTATCTTTATGAGGAGATGCTGATTGGCCAGGGCTATGTTGGACTTGTGCTGGCTCTGCCCCTGATCTGCCTAGTTGACAGTCTCAGGCAATCCTATGGGGAAGTATTGTAATTTGCTCAGACCACCACTTCTGAGCCAGCAGCTGCAGAATTGAATACAAGTAATATTTTACTATATTTAGGGAGGCAAGAAGGGGCCAGGGTGGTGGTTTTAACATAATAGGGTAATAAATACATGATTGTGTTCCTGACACTATAGTGCTCCTTTAAGCAAGAGTATGTGAAGAGTAGTTAAGGTTGCCACCTTTCTTGGAAAAAAATACCGGCCTTAATCATTTGTATAATTAATTAGTTATGCATGTAAATCACAAGGAGTGACATCAGAGAAAATTCTGTAAAATCACCAACAAACTACTCACAGTTTGATTCTGCTGTATAGATGGATTGCTCCCAGTGTCTCACTGTCTCCCAGTGTCTCAGTCTCGCAAGTCACCCAGTGTCTCAGTGTCCCTATGTATCACAGTGTCAGTGTCCCCATCTCGCCCAGTCCCCTAGTCTCCCAATGTCTCAGTGTGTCCCCATGTCACTAGGATACTGGGGACACAGAGAGACATGGGGACACAGACATTTAGGGAAACTGGGAGAAATGGGGACACTGAGACATTAGGGACACAGACACTGGGAGACATGGGGACACTGAAACATTTGGGGACACTAAGACACTAGGGACACAGACATGGGAACACAGACATTGGGAGACTAGGGGACACTGGCTGGGAGACAGACACTTGGGGACACTGGGAGACATGGGGACAGTTGTGGACATAGACATGTGGACACTGGGACATATAGGGACTCTGGGAGACATGGGGACACCAGGCACACTGAGACACTAAGAACACAGACACTGGGAGATTAGGGGATACTGGGAGACTACGGGACACTGGCTGGGAGACAGACACTTGGGGAGACATGGGGACAGTTGTGGACATAGACATGGGGACATTGGGACACATGGGGACACTAGGCACACTAAAAGACATGGGACACAGACACTGGGAGACTTGTGGACACTGAGATCCTAGGGACACTGGCTGGGGGACATAGTGTCTCCGTATCCCAATGTCTCCAAATGTCCCTATGTCTCACAGCGTCCCAATGTGTCTCAGCATCCCCATGTGTCCCCTGGTGTCTCAGTGTCCCCATGTTTTCCAGTGTCCCCAAGTGTCTGTGTCCCCAGGTCTCACAGTGTCTGTGTCCCCATGTGTCCTAGTGTCTCAGTGTCCCCTAGTGTCTGTGTTCCCATGTGTCCCCTAGTGTCTGTGTCCCCATGTGTCTCAGTGTCCCCAAGTGTCTGTGTTCCCAGGTCTCCCAGTGTCTGTGTCCTAGTGTCTCAGTGTCCCCTAGAGTATGTGTCATCATGCGTCCCCTAGTGTCTGTGTCCCCTAGTGTCTCAGTGTCCCCATGTGTCCCTGCTGCCCTTCCCCCCATCCCTCACTTACCTGAGCTGTACAGCTGCTGTCTGGACTCTCTGTGCTGTGTTGCTGCTCCCCCATGGATCAGTGAGTAGTAGAGAGAGGCAGGGATATTCTGTAACTTCCTATCCCTGCCTCTCTCCACACACAGTGGCCGGTGCTGGTATTGCAGAGTAATTTCCATTTATTCTGAGAAAATTACCTGCATTTGTATTGCCGGTATTACTGCAATACCGGCACAGCTAGGCAGCCTCAAATACCATCTGTGCCATTAAAATACCAGTCAGGTGGCAAACCTAAGAGTAGTGTGTAAAAAAAAAAAAAATGTTTTTTTTTTGTTTTTTTTTAAATGGGCCTATTCCATGGGCCTGGGCCTGGAGCTGCAGCTCCATCAGCCCCTATGTTAATCCGGCCCTGTGTAGTAGGAGTTGTCTATCCTTTTCCCCAATTTCTTTCTTAACTTCCTCTAATTTATCTCTATCATATCCTTTCTCTACAAATTTACATTTTAAAATGTCAGTTTGATTCAGGTGTTCTTTATCTTCAGTACAATTTCGTTTTAGCCTTAAAAACTGGCCTTTTGGTAAATTACTAAGCCATGGTTTAAAATGGCAACTTTTTAAATCGATAAAACTATATACATCAACTGTCTTAAAAAAAGTTTTACTTTTAACCTTGTTTTCTTCTACATAAATTGTTAAATCTAAAAAATTAATTTCATAAGATAAGTTAATGTTAAATATGTTTTGATTGAGAGACAAAATGAATTCTTCTAAAGTTTCTTTACTACCTCTACAGATAATAAAAATGTTGTCTATATAACGTCTATATAGGACCAGATTTGCCCTATGTTCCCCCTGGAGAAAATAGACTTTTCCTCCCAAAAGGACATAAAAAGGTTAGCATAGCTTGGGGCAAATCTGGTCCCCATAGCCATACCTTGAACCTGAAGAAAAAATTTATCTTCAAATCAGAAAAAAATGTTCTTTAAAATAAAATAAATCCCTTTAATCATAAACTCTAATTGGACATTCTCCATTTCTTCAAACTTTTTAAGATAAAAATGAATAGATTCACAACCTTGATCATATTGAATTATTGTATATAGACTATTTACGTCACATGTAGCCATAATAAAATCCTCATTCCATTCAAAATTTTCTAAAATTTGTAATACACTCATTGTATCTTTAAGATACGCTGGACATTTAATAACCATTTTTTGTAAAAATTGATCTATATACTGGGATAGGGGAGATAACAGTGATCCAACACCAGACACAATTGGTCGTCCAGGAGGATTGTTAACATCCTTATGTACTTTCGGGTGTTTAATATCTAAGAAATCATATTCTTTTTTTGTTAAAATCCCAGTATTAAAACCTTCATCTAAAAATTCCTTATATTTAAATTTTATTTCCGAGAGTTGATTGTTGGGAAGTTCTTTATACGTTTTTTCATCTTTAAGTTGATTATAAATTTCTTGTAAATATTTATCTTTTTGCCAGATCACAATACCTCCTCCCTTATCTGCTGGTTTAATCACTATAGATTTATCATCTTTTAAATCTTTTAATGCCAATTTTTCTTTTTTTGTCATATTTTCTTGATATTTGTTAATTGATTTTATTTTTTTAATATCTTTAAAACATAATTTTTCAAATGTTCTCATCACATCTGATTTACAGTTAACAGGAAAAAAGAGGATTTATTTTTTAAAAGGGTGTGTTTAAAATTGTCATTAACTTCTAATACTTTTTCCTCTAATTTCGGGACTCTATTAAAAATAATTTTTATACATAATTTCCTTAAAAAATGATTAAGATCTAGACACAATTCAAATTTATCTAGATTACAGCTTGGAGCAAACTTAAATCCGTTTCTAAAAATACTCATATATGCATCTGTTAAAAAAATTTCTGATAAATTAAAAATTCTAAAATTATCAGGATTGTTCATTAATAACTATTTCCTCCAAAAATTTCCATTTCTCCTTTTCCCTGATGTCTATTTCTTCCTCTTCTAATTCTCTGGATCTTTTGAGAGGAGTATGTATTCTCCTCCTTTCCTTTGATTCCAAAGTTCCTCTTCCTAAAAAAATCGTCTTTTTCTTGATACTCTCTAAGTTGTTCAAATCTATTAGAGATGGGGATTTTGTTTTTTTCTGGGGTCCATTTCTTAAACTCTCTCCTATTTTCTTTTGTCTTACTGGGTAATCTCGATTTCCTAAATTTTACTTCTGTCCATTCTTCCCTTTCTTTTTGATAATTATTAGTTTTACCAGGCAAATATCTTTCCTTTAAAGGTCTCCACCTTGTTGGCATTTCTTTAATAGGATGTTGAAGAGTTTTCCTTATATTATAATTAAATTCTTCTCTTTTTCTATTTTTCCTTGGGGAATACTTATCAAAATCTTGATTGCTTTTCTTTTGATAATTATTTTTCTTTAGTGGTCTAATTTTTCCGCTTTTATAGTCTTCCTGATCTCTCTGCAGCTTCCTTCTCTTTGTTTCAATAACTGAATTTTCAATGTTTTTTATCTTTTTAATCATTGTCTCTACATTCTGCGTCCTGAATGAACTTGGAGGTACCAGATACAGAAGTTTTGGAGTTCCTGCCAGAAGTCCTTTTCAACCATTTATCCAAGGCATGAAGTTTGAGCCAGCTTATTAATTGGCTCTGTATATGTGAGTGAGACCAACACCTGATGCTTAATTACTTTATCCAAACTATATTACCCTATGTCTTTCTCTTTATTGGTTTATTCCTCTAGATTGATTGACTTCATTGTGGGTATTTTTATCTATTTATTTTGAGTGCTCTCACCATTATTTGCTTTTAATGTTCACTTGTTTTTATTTGTGGTTGTGTGGCCCACGAAGGTGATTGTAGCATCACTATTAGATTTTAGGAATTGTTTACAATTGTAATTTGATATATATATATATATATATATATATATATATATATATATAAAAAGAAAAAAAGACCCTGCACTCCAATTTACATTTTAACAGACCCGGTGCTCGATTGCACTAAATAGATACAGTCAAAAAGGAATCAGCACTCCCAGGATTTATGCAAAAAACGAAAACTTTTCTTTATTCCAACGGTCAACGTTTCAGTTCGCTAGGGAACTTTCATCAGGACAGAATACAAACATATTTAAAAATCAGCATTGCTTAAATAAGGAAAGTAATCAAGTAAACTCACAGTCCAGATGTGCAGGGGGCCAACCGTTCTCCCTTCCGAACAAGTGGGTGGGTACAGGGAGCATACGTCCCTCTGATTACACGCTCAGGTTACTTCCTGAATGCGCGCGTCCTCCATCTCCATGGAGACGTCGGGCGTATGCGTATTGGACAAACTGCTATCTCTCTGCACTCCTCTATGTGATCATACACAGGCTTCCAGTATATCTATTAGCCACTGTCACTACATACATAAAACTAAAGGTATAAGAAAACCTAATTTGCAAATCATTCTAACTCATATATAGGTCATCCTGTCTAACACGTCTCTGTGATTAACCCCAGTGAACACTTTACTTTATATTCCAAAATCAAGTGCTCAGTGTATATTATATGATATTACAGCCTGATAAGATGCAAACTAATATGTAATCTGCAACCTCTCCTCTCAAGTACATCTCAAAGTGCTCATTATGTTCTATAATATCAAAGGCTATTTAAGCCTAATCATCAAAATATTCATAAATTTTATCTATGCAAAAAAGCCATTCTATAAACAACAAAGTGCCAAGTGCATAATGTTAAAGTGAAACTAATGCTACTAAGTAGTCCACCTAAGTGATCCTATGAAAACTTCTAAAGTCTCCCATAAAATAAAGAACTATGTGTATAATTTTATATGTGCCAAACCTTCCTATTCATATAGAGACCTAAATTATGATACTTCCTTAATTAATATAGAAAAATAAGAATCAACCATACTTTTATATCTAGGAAACAAGAAAAGCATATGAGGCATAGCATGATCCTTAACTCATCCTACATTATATCCAGAACCATAATGGTGTATATTTGATGCAACTTCATAATAATCTAATCAACAACATAAAAAAATTAAAATTAAAGTAGGCCTGACGACAAAGTTATAGACATATTCACATGTTCTTATTGAGCTATATTCCAATAAACTATGTCCCTCACTGCCATGTAGTGCCACATAGCCTGTTAGAGGAAGGAAGTGTATGTTAATTTCTCATTAAGTCAATAAGGGGCCAATGTCCCCAACTTTTGAATCCACCACGTCTCCTTCTGTAGCAACTGCTCCTGTCTGTTGCCACCTCTCCTCAAGATTGGGAGATGGTCTATCGCCACACACTTCAATGAGGCCAAAGGATGGCCTTTCTCCAGGAAGTGTCGTGCCACCGGTTTGTCGGACTTATTGTCCCCATAAGCCAACCTAATACTGGACCTGTGTCCTCTTATTCTTTCGCAAAGTGCCGTTTCCGTCTTGCCGACTTAGTTTAACCCACAAAGGCATGACAGTTTATAAATTACGTAATCCGTACGGCAACTTATCCTGTGTTGAATCTTAAACAGTTGACCCGTACGTGGATGATTGAAACTCTTGCATGGTATGAGGTGTCCACAGGTCACGCAGCCTAAACATCTCACACAACCGTTGTTTGCTACATTTTTACTGGCCGGCATGTAACTTTGAACCGGGTCAGTATGGACCAAAAGGTCCCTTAGATTCTTGTTGTTCCTGTAGGAAAACATTGGTTTATTATGGAGACTATCTGGAAGGCTCTTGTCGTTCTCCATAATGTGTCAGTTTCTAGCTACTGTCTGACAGATTTTAGTAGTGGCTGTATTATACGTCATTGGAAAAGGAATTCTGGTGATCTTCTCTCGTGGCTTCTTCTCTATCTCTCTTCTTTGTTCTCTAGCTTTTTAAAGTGCTTTTTCCAGCACTTTACTTTTATACCGTCTCTGTGTAAATTTGTTATACATTTCCTGTAGTTGTTTTTCACACTGAACTTCCCTAGAATTATTTCTCATTACTCTCAGAAACTGAGAAAAAGGTAGGGAGTTCTTAACGTGTTTGGGATGTGCACTCTCATAATGGAGCAGAGTTGGTATTCAATCCTTCCTTGTTCGATTAATATCTCCAAATCTAAAAATTGTATTATATGATTACTAACATTTGAGGTCTCTCTTATCGGTGTTGTCAATCCATTTATATCCTCTACAAATTCTGACGCCTCCTGGGTGCTTCCTTTCCACAGGATCAAGATGTTGTCAATATATCAAAAGTATTTTATAATACTGTCAGAGTACTTTTTGAAGATATGTTCTTTTTCAAACTGGTACATGAAAGAATTTACATACATGGGGGCCATAGCCGCCCCCATGGATGTCCCCACTTTTTGTAAGTACCATATATACTCGAGTATAAGTCGACCCGAATATAAGTTGAGACCCCTACTTTTACTCAAAAAAACTGGGAAAACTTATTGACTCGAGTATAAGACTAGGGTGGGAAATGCAGCAGCTACTGGTAAATTTCTAAATAAAATTATATCCCCAAAAAATTATATTAATTGAATATTTATTTACAGTGTGTATATAATGAATGCAGTGTGTGTGTGTGTGTGTGTATGAATGCAGTGTGTGTATGAATGCAGTGTGTGTGTGTGTATGAATGCAGTGTGTGTGTGTGTATGAGTACAGTGTGTCTGTGTGTATGAGTGCAGTGTGTGTATGAGTGCAGTGTGTGTGTGTGTATGAGTGCAGTGTGTGTGTGTGTGTGTGTGTGTTTGTGTATGTGATGCAGAGCCTTGGTGGGGGGTGGGCATTTTTATTATTATTATTTTAAATATTATTATTATTTAAAAAAAATTATTATATTATTATTTTATTATTATTTTTTTAATATTATTGATATTTTAATTTTAATATTATTTTGTATTTATTTTTGTCCCCCCTCCCTGCTTGTTAGCTGGCCAGGGAGGGGGGCTCTCATTCCCTGGTGGTCCAGTGGATGGGCTGTGTAGGAGGGGGGCTGGCAGAGAGCTGTAACTTACCTTTCCTGCAGCTCCTGTCAGCTCCCTTCTGTCTCCTCCAGTCTGGTCAGCTCCCCTGTCAGTCTCACGGTCTGAGTGCCGGTGGGGCGTTGCCACGGTAACCCGTGGCAACGCTCTGACCCCGCGGCTCTCGCAAGACTTGCAGTGGGAGCTGACAGGGGAGCTGACCGGACCGGAGGAGAGAGAAGGGAGCTGACAGGAGCTGCAGGAAAGGTAAGTAACAGCTCTCTGCCAGCCCCCAAGAGGACCTGGTCTGTCATATGGCAATGTATGTTGCCATAATACAGACATTGACTTGAGTATAAGTCGAGTGGGGGTTTTTCAGCACTAAAAATGTGCTGAAAAACTCGACTTATACTCGAATATATACGGTACCACTTTGTCTCGAATCGGAAGTAATTATTTCTCAGTGCTAAAGAAAAGAGTTCCAAGGTGTATTCAATGGGTGGTCCTAGATAGTGTACCGTCTCCATCAATAACTCCCTCATCGCATCAATTCCCCCCTCATGGGGTATCACTGTATACAAGCTGGATACGTCTAGAGTTATCAAGTTAACAGATCCATCCAATATTTTCAAATTTTTCTATCAAATGAGCCGTATCCTTGATGCACGTCGGGATTCCATTAACAGGCAATTTGAATAGAAAGTCCAAGTATTTTGCAATAGGCTCCAATATACCTCCTACTGCCGAGATGATAGGTCGTCTGGGAGGCTTCATAGGATTTTTGTGAATTTTTGGGAGCGTATAAATGATGGGAATACAAGGACTGTTTTTGTACAGAAATTGAAACAGTTGTTCAATGTACCCTGCTGTTAGTCCAAACGTGAGAGTATCATGGATTTTTTGTGCTATCTCTTTTGTAGGATCACTTTTTAGAATCTGATAGGTATTTTCATCCTCCAATTGTCTATGTATTTCCATTGCATAATCTTCATAGTTCTGTATCACTATGCCACCGCCTTTGTCCGCAGGCCGTATTGTAATAGTGGCATCTTCTGATAGTTCCCGGATAATCTGCTTTTGTCTTTTTGAGATACTGGAATGCTTTAAATGATGTTTTGATAGTATATTCTCCATCTCGGTTTTTACTGACATTAAAAATGTCTTAATAGAGGGGTGGCAAATCGGTGGATCAAATTTACTGACAGCTTTGCACCTATGTCTTATACTTTGCTCATTATCTGTCGTTGGATCTCTTTGTGACTTATGAAAGAAGTCTTTTCACCTTAGACTTCTCCCAGATTTAAAAAGTTCAATGTCCCACTGAAATCTGTTAGGCAACATCATAGGAATGATGTGACCTCAGGGGAGTCTGCCTCAGAAAGTGAAGGAGCAATTGCACGTAAATCAGTCACCTTTTTAGGGGTCAACGACCAGATGGAGACGCTATCCCCTCCACGCAAAATAACAAGGAGCAGTCGCAGAAACGAAAGAGACATGTCACAAGAAGGGGCTAGAGGGGGCATCCTCAATGGTCTCAAGGACAAGCCACCTCTCAGGAAATAATTCCGGTGTTTAATCTATCAAAAAGAGCTTTGACTGCAGAGGAAGTGGAGGTTCTGAACAAAGGTCTTTCCTTCATTCCTATGTGCACGCTGAGGGGCCTATGCACATAGGGTCACACAATGGGGCTGTGTCATCAGGGGACCATTTTTGCGCTGCAGTGCTTTAACAGTGCAACCGAGCCCCTCTCATACTAGAAGATAGTGCTGGGAGGAAAACGAGATCCGCTCACTTCCTCCCAGATAACAGACTGAGCTGAAAAGGAAGGAAGAAAGAAGGAGGAGAGGACATAGAGGAACTACAACCAGCCTTTGACTCCTAACAACCTCAGCCAGCAGAAGCCACACTCCCGCACTTCAAAGTTAGGAAATGAGAGGCTGGCTAAAATTTTGACACGTATGTGTGTCATTGTGTGTATGTGTGCAATTGTGGGTTTCTGTGTGTCTGTGTATGTGTCATAGTGTGTTCTGAATCTGTATATCTGTATGTCTATAATTCTGTGTCTGTATGTATGTCAATGGGTTTCTGTGTATCAGCGTGTGTATCTCTGCGTGTCTATATGTGTACCATTGCCATGTCACAATTACATGTCTGTGTAGTTGTGTTTTTGTATGTCTGTATATGTTTCTGTGTGTCTGTGAATCCTTATGTGTGTCATTGTGTTTCTCTGTGTGTGTCAATGTGTATCTGTGTGTTCCTGTGCATCAGTGTGTGTATCATTGTGTGTATCTGTGTGTCTGTGTATCTGTATGTGTATCAGTGTGTGTACAGGGCCAGTGCAAGGATGTGTGGCTACAGAGGCAAAGATGCATTTTGCTGCCCCCCTTAAAATAAAAAATGCGTCTTCACCTGTGTGTCTTGTAACCTCCCTTTTGCTTTTCTTACCCTCTTTAGTGTATTTTATCCCCCCTTTACTATGCCTTACACCCTCTTGTGTGTATCTTATAACCCCCCTTTGGTATCTCTTTCTTTCCCTTTGTGTGGCTCTCTCCCCTCAGCATGCTTTGTGTGTCTTTTTCCATAACAAATAGACATAGATATATAGCAACACACAACCATACAGGCACTCAGTCACAGAGATATGCAGGCACACAATCCAACAATTACAGGCAGACAGCCAAACAATCTTTTTTTTTGCAAAATTGTATGAAGGTAGTGTACCAGTAAAAAGGTACTGGGAGAACAATTGGACTGTGAAGTACTACAAGTTTATACAATAAATGTAGAAATCTAAAGTACCAATGAGGGACTTGAAAACAAAATATAATTTATTCGTTAAATATAATATAAAAATTGCAAAGAAATAGCAATCACCCAAAGTGCTACACACAAAATAAATAGTGAAAACCTAAAATGAATTAAAGATAAAATAAATTAGATGCAGAGCTTGATAACTCAAGATAAGAAGATTCTGAAGTCACACAGTATATAAATCATGAGCTGAAGCACACGTCTGTGCTAGATGGGAGGCTGTGTCTGATAAATACCGAATACTATCGGGGGAGTATAGAATTTGTACTAATAAATGACACAACATAGGATATACAGCATATAAATCCTATATGTTGAATATGTGGAGTAGAATTACTAAATAGTACCTGATTCAAAATACCTAGGTAATCAGTATAAAGATACAACTTTATACTGGGCATAAGCAAACATTAAGTAGTTCAATAAACGGTATATGGATTTTGGCCGTCATTGAAGATAGTACCAAGAATACAGTGAAAGTACAGTTAACATTGTGTAACTAAAGCTGATGGAAGATACGAAGTATCAATAAATCAGTAATGTATGCTGAAAATAATTGTTACAGTATACATAAACTGTCAGAATACAAGTAGCAGTTAACTTGAAATATGCTGGCAGTAAACCTCCGTACTTGGAAACAGGGGTGAAATTAAAGCAGGGAGAAACCTGCTGTCCCAGAACGGTCCACAAGGGTTCTAATCGCTCTTATTTTGCATCAATGATATTACTCCATACAATCCATGCTATCAGTACCTATCAGTCACCATGCCTACACTGGCATATCAAATATTCACTGCCAGGTAAGTAGTAACGATTAGACTGAGTTAGGAATACATGCTGTGATACTGAAACCTGGAATATCGCCGTGCCTACACTGGCATATGAAATAATTACTGATAGGTAAGTAATGTCGATTAGACTGGATTATATGCTATGATACTGAAATCTGGAATAGCATAGAAATTCAAATGGCTACAGATGATATAAAATAGTATCATTGAATGGAAACCTGGATAGAAAATGACAGTTGACTGAATTAGAGATACACGCTGTCATGCTGTGCTCTGGAACAGTACGGAAATTGCAATGATTTCAAATGATAAAAATAATCGAGAACAGTATCCCTGAGTAAGCTGGCTATAACCCCCTGTGCCTTCAAGGGCACCTAGATCTAACCCGGCTGACTAGGGGCTACAAATTAAATGTGAACAGAGAAAATCGCTGTCATGCTGGAATATCAAGCTGCGTGATGATACACCCCTTAACGCGCGTGTTTCGCCCGACCTGGCTCGTCAGAAGGGAGCCAGGTCAGGTAAAACACGCGCGTTAAGGGGTGTATCATCACGCCGCTTGATATTCCAGCATGACAGTGATTTTATGGTTATGGTTGTCACCCCCTGATGGCAGCCCTGGATACAGGCATACAGAGCAGGGGTGGATCAAGAGCCTAATCTCGGGAATGGCACTGGTAGTGGGTTTTAGTGGCCGTAATTGAAAAGGGGATGTAGTATAGGGCTAGGGGCTGAAGTGGTGATGTTATGGAGCTGTAGTGGGAGGCAAGGTTTCTAGTAAGTGAATAGGGGCTGTAGTGAAGGCATGGGGGCTGTGGTGGTGGGGGGGGAGGGTGGTAGGAACTGTAGAGGATCTAGGGTCTAGGTACCACCAGTATAATGTGGCATTGGAATTTGAAGAAAGTTATTATATTTTGTAAGATTCTGTGGAAAATGAAAATAGAAGGTGTCAAGAACAGAAAACCTGAAAGAGAGGTATTGAAGAGTAGGATGAAAAGTCACCAATTTGAATGCTTAAAGGACCACTATAGTGCCAGGAAAACATACTAGTTTTCCTGGCACTATAGTGCCCTGAGTGTGCCCCCACCCTCAGGGTCCCCCTCCCGCCCGGCTCTGGAAGGGGGAAAGGGGTAAAAACTTACCTTTTTCCAGCGCTGGGCGGGGAGCTCTCCTCCTCCGTTCCTCCTCCTGGGCTGAATGCGCACGCGCGGCAAGAGCTGCGCGCGCATTCAGCCGGTCGCATAGGAAAGAGTTTACAATGCTTTCCTATGGATGCTGGCGTGCTCTCACTGTGAAAATCAATGAGACAGCCACTAGAGGAAATAGGGAAAGGCTTAACCCATTCTCTGAAACTGCTATGTTTATGAAAAAATGGGTTAACCCTAGCTGGACCTGGCACCCTGACCACTTCATTAAGCTGAAGTGGTCTGGGTGCCTAGAGTGGTCCTTTAAATAAAGAAGTAATAAAGAAACAAAAAAATAAAAATGAGCAGTGTTATGGATTTTTTTTAATACAAATTTCTTAATATAAAAAAACAGGTAGTCTAGAGAGTTAGAAATAACAGACAGGTTAAAGAACTAGTAGAGAGTGTAACATGCATTATCTTTGCAGCTAAGGTACAGGGCCAAGAGAGCTCCATTTTATTATTCAGACTGATTAATACTGATTGACAGAGTCATTAGACTCATAATACCATAACCACTACAATGAGCTGTAGTAGTTATGGTGTTGACAGTTTATTTTTAACCTAACGTCTGGCACTCCATAATAGGGTAGCAGGATATTATCTTACACTATTGTTGATTTTTTTTTTTATCTTTAGGTCAGCAGCTTACAGAAAGACTATTGATTTCACACAGCTTGTAAAAAAAATGTTTAAGCTAAAGCGATATAAATTTAGGTGACAATATAAATAAAATCATTTTTCAAAGTTTAGTCTGACCTAGTTGACAAATAATCCCTGTCAGGATTCTATCTCTCAAATAGAAAAATCTATACATGGCTTAGTGCAACAGCAATAACCAAACGGCCTCTAGCAATATTCTGCTAACTGTGTTTTGTTTCACTCCTTTTTATTCATGATTTTGTTTACCGTGTTGTAAGTGTTACATTCACAGTGATTCCTAGTGAAGACTGTAAACTTCAGATTAAGGAAAAGCACCCACAATTTAAAAAAAAAAAATATACAGTTTTACATTTTGCAAGGCTACTTGAAATCACCTATCTTGGCAAACAAATATGGGGATTCAGTTAAATCATATTATATGAAGCCCACCAGTACATCATGGTAAACCAATGTCGTGGGTCCTACTCTAATTTTAACATGTGATATTACCATGCTAACTGAAATACTTACTAATTAAAAGGAGACTATAAGAACAAACACCATTTCAGCTTATTCAAGTGTTCTGGGTGCAGTGACCCAGTAGCACAGGTAGAGCTCAAGATTGGGGTAACACCTACACACAGGAGAAGGATATTAGCCAAAATAGAAGGAAGAACAGGATACGTATACCGGGCCTTAGAGTGGCCGGACTTAACGTTTGCCTAAAAACGCGAGAAATCATAGTAATAAAGGATGCCTAGGTCAAGGAATACAGAGGTACACAAGAATGAGAATACAAGCGAAGGTGAAAGGGAAACAGAGAGTCA
Organism: Pelobates cultripes; assembly: GCA_933207985.1. Lineage (NCBI taxonomy): Eukaryota > Metazoa > Chordata > Amphibia > Anura > Pelobatidae > Pelobates > Pelobates cultripes. The sequence goes on along the minus strand of OW240912.1, from coordinate 94,625,701 downwards.
GAATAGTCAAAATACGAAACCGGGTCAGCAACAGGAAAAACAGAATAATAATAAACGCACTCTTGGGCTAACAAGAACCAGGACAGGGCAATGATTCCCAGCAAGGAGGGAACTTATATATGGCTAGAAAGAACACTATTGGACACTGTCATCACGCTGCACTAGGACACACAAAGGGGTGTGACCTGTGCAAGGCAGACCAAGACGTCCAACAAATATGACAACGCTAAAAGGTGAGTATAAGTGTAAGTGTATAAGTGTAACCTCCACAGGGTCCTGTAATTTCAAAGGACGCCTTTAGGTGGTGTGAGGTTGCAATGGAAATCCTGCAACCTCGCAGATAGTGCAGAGCTGTCTGCACTTCGGTGGAGAGAACACCGCATAACCTCCGAGCTGGAGGTTTCCAGGAGAGGAACCCCAATGAGAGCGGCGTTGGACCGGGATCTTCATGGCTGCCGCACTGCACTTCCCAGGTATGAAACGTTGGAATGCAGGGGTGTATTTGTGTGTAGTGTTGGCGCTGGAATGCAAAGGTGTATTTGTAAGCAGTGTTAGTGAAGGAATGCAGAGGTGTATTTGTGTGTACTGTTGGTGTTGGAATGCAGAGGTGTATTTGTGTGCAGTGTTGGCGTTAGAATGCTGGGATGTATACATTGCCACACACAGATACATACATATGTATACACACTCAGAATCAAAGACACACAGGTACACACAAACGCTGACACACAGGTACATGCACACATCAAAAACAGTATACCCTGCACTCAGGTTCTGCATATATGCTCCGGCCTTCCACCAAGGGGCGCTCTGTGTGTAGGATGGACACCGCTGAATCCACAACGTAGTATCAAAAAAGAGAAACACAGGCAGCACTCCAGGATATAGAAGGTAAATGTATTTGTGAGTTCACCACCTCACCAGAATAAGTGCAATGTTTCGGCTCCTCAGAGCCTTAATCTTGCATAAGGAATACAGCATAACTGTCTGCCTGTGTGTGTGTGTGTGTGTATAACTGTCTGCCTGTGTGTGTGTGTGTGACAATCTGCCTCAGTGTCTGTGTGTGTGTATGACTGTCTGCCTGTGTGTCTGTGTGTATGACTGTCTGCATGTGTGTGTGTGACTGTCTGTGTGTCTGTGTGTATGACTGTATGCCTGTGTGTGTATGTGTGTGTGCATGACTGTCTGTGTGTGTGTGTGTGTGTGTGACTGTCTGCCTGTGTGTGTAAGACTGTATGTGTGTGTGTGTGTGTGTGTGTGTGTGGCTGTCTGCCTGTGTGTGTAAGACTGTATGTGTGTGTGTGTGTGTGTGTAAGACTGTGTGTGTGTGTGTGTGTGTATGTAAAACTGTATGTGTGGCTGTCTGCCTGTGTGTGTTTGTGTGTGGCTGTCTGCCTGTAATTGGGTGTGAGTGTGTTTATCTACCTGTAACTGTGTATGTGTGTTACTCCCTGTACCTGTGTGTATCTGCCTGCGACTATGTGCATGCGGTGGATTTGACAGTGTATATGTATAACTGTGTGCATCTGACTGTGGGACTGTGTGCACATAACTCTGCAAAAATATACACCTGCATTCACACACAGGCCTAAATGCATGTTTTTATCTGAATTAAATAACCATCACACCCAGCCAATAAACCCAGCACAAATATCACATACAACCAATACACGCATATCACACACTGTTAATACACCCATTACAAATATCACACACAACCAACACATAGCATACATATCACACACAGTCATCACACCTATCACATACAGACAACACAACATTACACCATACATGGATGACATGGGGGTGAGGGCTTTGAAGATTTTTCGCACAGGGCGCTTAAATGCCTAAGGCTGGCCCTGATTACAATTACATGTTAAAACTTATGTTTAAGTGACATCTAAAAACAACATAAGGTACACACACACAAACAGCACTGACACACAGGTACATACACACACTGACAACAGACACACACACACTGACATACAGGTATAGGTACACAAACACACACTGACACACACGTTGACACACAGGTACACAGACACACTAACACACAGGTATAAACACACACAGGTGCATATACACACTGACACACAGGTACAAACACACACTGACACACACACACACACAAGTACACAGACTCACAGGTACACAAATGCAGACACACATATACACACACAAGTAAGCACAACCTCATATACACACAGACCCAGGTACACAAACACACACATGTATAAATAACAATTCAATTTTTTTTAGCCACCCTCCTGTCTACTTACTTTTTGGTGCAAAAGGGTGGCTTCCCTGGGGAGCGAGGATATTGAGTCAGACTCCAGGCTTCCTCAGTACCTCAGTTCCTCTGGACTTCCAGACTTCCTCCTCCCTATGCGATGCCCTGTTTTGCTGGGAGGAAGTGACCTGAATTTACTTCCTCCCAGCATGCCATGGGGGAAATCAGTCCAGTAAGGTATTAAAGTTTCATCGTTAATCAAGTTAACCAACAAAAGGGCACGTAAGCACTGAAACTACCATATAACAGTGAAGTTAATATCACAGCTGATACACATGTTCACAATTCCTTAAATGTATGTTTTGAACAACCATAAAGAAATATAACAGTCTGTAATGTCCCTAACAAACATAAGAGATAATAACACACATATTGAAGGAGTTTACTCTGTTTATATTTGTCAACCTATAATGAAATAAAAAATCTGAACAAAAACAATAATATTTCTGACTTTGGTGGCTCTACCGCCAATTACAGTCCTGGAACCATTGATTGTATTTGCTTTGAAAACTATTGCATAATTCCGGTTAGCCGAAGTCAGCAAATGCTATTGATAGGTTACTGATGCTCAATTTAAAATCACTCCTTAGGTATCCATCAATTTAATGCACAGTGTAAATCAGTGCTCCTCAACCCCTTTCCTCGAGGCACACCTACCAGTCCAGGATTTACTGATTACCCAGGTCTGTCTAAGGTGTTTAAAAAGAGGGGGGGAAACAACTTAGACTTAAAGGGTTGGGTTTTTTTCTTTTTCTAAACACCTTAGACACAACTGTGTAATCAGTCTTGAGACGATTGAGGAGCACTGGTGTAAATGATTAGTGTTTTGTAGTCAGACTAGAATGAATGGTTTAATTTCATTTGACACAAATTATGTTCCACTAATATTTCACTAACTACAAGCATAATAAATGATCCTGTGGCTGACAAAGAGTAGGGAGGAGCAGAGAGCATAATTTCAGGGAATATTTTTTGGGGAAAAAAACATTTAAGCACCAGCAGAGAATGTGATAGATTAGTAATATCAATTGCATTAAAACATGGAATGAGGAGAATCACAAAGCATTTTATATTTTGTTATAAAAGGGAATGTGAAACAACAAAGTGCAAATAACCTGTGTTCATCAAGGGGACAAGTACGGCAGGCGGTAGCAAAGGACATTATTGTAGTCCATGTGACATATATGTGGAAGTAACTAACCACGTTCAGTGCTCTTTTTGTCACATTGTCTACTTAAAGCAGCCCTGCCATGCCGAATTTACCTTTCCCTAATTGCTTCCACTTCTTTTCCTCTCTCAGGATCTGTTCTTAATTTCTTCCTGTCTGCTCCAGTTTTCTTTAAAACATAAGACAGAGTAGGGACTATTTTGTCTTATGTATTTGTCCTACGCCTAACCATTTAGACAGGACGCCAGCGAAACTACCGAATTCCGTCCTAACAGAATGAGAACGGTTTCTTCATTCATGTTAGGACGTCAATCGGTACTTTTAGGTCGGTTTCAAATTTCATTCGAATTAATGAAATTCCGATCTGTGCTGTGGCTGCATCTTGCAGCTGCTTAGTAGATAGCTCCCTAATTCCCACGGTATCTGGGAGCTATGTACCAAAAGGCTGAAAGACCAGGATTGGTCTTTCAAGTAATTAAAAATTACTTAGCATTAGTAATCTGTCCCTACTCATTATATCGTTGTAAAAAAAAAAAAATACCCCCTTTCTCTCCCTCCCCAATAAATGGCCCCATGGTGGGACATCGCTGAACTAGCCTGGGGGGGGACATATTCAACACAAGTGGGGGCTATTCAACTAAATTCCAAATAACTTTCCCACGCTGTGTAAAATTACTCAGAGCACTCTGATAGGTTGGATTCCAAGCCAACCAGTCAGAGTGCAGTGACAGGTAAATGTAGAGACTTACCTGTCAGTCTCTTCATTTACCTGTCTGAGCACTCTCATTGATTGGCTTAAGCCAACCAATCAGAGTGCTCTGAGCCAAATTGCAGGGCTTTAAAAGCCTTTCCCCGCCCTACGGAGCTCAGTCTGCTCCTTGTACCTGTATTTTTTGTCCTTGGGTTTTTTTTTTTTAATACATTCAACGGATATTGTGCTTTTTTTATTTGCCCTTTTTGGGGGCTGAAAAAAGGTCAAAGAGATCTAATGGTATTTTTTTATTTACAGGTATTTAGTTTTATTGTCTCCCCCCTCACTATTTTTAGGGTGAGGGGGGTAGGTAGGGCTTCATTTAATTTTATTTAGGTGGGGGGTGACTAGGTCTTGGTGACCCCTAGTCATCTGGGTGGGTCTTTTTACACTTAGCCCCTACCCGTCACCCATGGGTGGGGGCCGGGGGGAGGACAATAGGTCCCCCCTCCCATTTTCATTAAGGGGCCCCACCCACTGCTCATGGGTGGCGGCCAGGAAGGGATGACAATAGGTCCCCCGCTTATTGTAATTTAGGGCCCCCACCCACCGCTCATAGGTGGCGGCTGGGTGAGAGGAAAATAGGTCCGCTCATATTGTAATTTAGGGCCCCTACCCGTAGCTCATGGGTGGGGGGCGGGGAGGTATGACAATTGTAATTTAGGGCCCCGGCCCGCCACTCATGGGTGGGGGCCGGGGGGAAGGACAATAGGTCCCCCCATATTGTAATTTAGGGCCCCTACCCATAGCTCATGGGTGGGGGCCGTGGAGGTGTGACAATAGGTCCTCCCCCCTCACAGTAATTTAGGGCCCCCACCCTCCCCTCATGGGTGGGGGCAACAATAGGTTCCCCCCCATTTTTATTTAGGGCCCCACCCACCGCTCATGGGTAGGGGCCAGGGTACAGGACAACAGGTCCACCCCAATGTCATTTAGGGCCCCCACCCGCCGCTTATAGGTGGGGGCCGGGGGAGGACAATAGATTTACCCCATTGTCATTTAGGATCCCCCACCCACCGCTCATGGGTGGGGGTTGGGGGGCTTCTTTTTTTTTTTTTTAACAGTGAGCAGCCAGAGGCTGCTCACTGTTTAGTAGACATGCCCCTACTTGCAGCATAGCTAGTAGGGGCATTTGGGAGATTTTAATCTCCCTTATGCTATTATTGGTGTCCCATTGACCCCCATAGAGTGAGGGAGGACATGTGGGGCTTAGGATGTGGCGTTGAAAACAACTCCCTGCTGCTTCTATCTTTACATATTACAAGGAGGGAGCTGCGCGCCGGTAGCTCCCTCCTTGTAATAAACTAAACGAACAAACGAACACCGATATTCAGTGTTTGTTTGTTCGTCTGACATTTCTATTCATTCATTTGTCTTTCTGACGAATGGATAAATAGACGACATTCCCGTAAAAATTTCAGACAATAGCGAATGCCCAAGTGTTTAAGTGAAGATTGGATTAACCGTATTAGTCCAGTAGACAAGATGCCAAAATACCAGAGTATTGCAGTATTGCTTCAGACTTGAGGAAGAGAGGAAAAGTTTCGAAAGCTTGTCTTTGAAATATTTGGTCCGTTTGAAATTTCATTCGAATTATAAAAAAGGTATCATTGCATACTGCAATACTCTGGTATTTTGGCATCTTACATATATAAATATATATTTATTTAACTTTTAGATCATTTCATTTTGTTGCGTTCTTTCTTATTTCATACTATATTCCATACAAATGCTTGTTAGTTCATCAATTCTTATTTTATTAAATGCCAACAAGCATCTTTCCATAATTCAAATGTTCTATTTTAAGAGCACAATTCAGATTATGCACACTTTCTCCCTAGCCCATCATTTTGTGTTCAGAAAAACCACTAGAGAAGAGTACAGCATGTACTTTATTGTTCCTTTTTCTTTTCCATTTATACAGAAAAAAATAGAAAGAAAAAAAAAACGATCATGAGTCAACGTTGAATACATGGGAAAAATTATTGTCTACCTTTAATGTAATTTTTTTGTCATCCTCTTTATTTTAAACATTAATTTGAGCCATTAACTTGAAATAAAATTGGACGAGGCAAACTGGGAAAGCAGGTAAAATTGATGAAAAATCATGTGAATTTTCATTCTTCCATTTGTCTTTGGAGCTAAAATAATTCAACCTAGCCACTGTAGCGGAGCGCGAGTCCTGACCAGGACTCTCCTCCGCTGGATCCGTAGTAACTGGAACTCAGGAACAAGGTGATGTAAAGTGAATAGCTCTCTTCCTCCCCACTAACTGGACGACACACAGTTCTGGGAGTACAACTGGTTTATTCAGCACAAACTCAGCCTTTTATGCACAGACCCCCAGCATGGGGTGTCCATTCAAAACAACACAAACCCCTCCAAGGTGTCTCTGTGTCTGGGAAATAATTGAGTCAAAACTAGGTAACTAGGTAACAGTGCAGCAGCCAGTTTTTCCAGGCATGTGACTGTGACGTCATCATGATCACATGGCCAGGGAGGGCTGGCACCGCCACTGGGGGACTGCCTGGGATGTCAAGCGGTGCCTCCCATTGCGTGCCCTGGGGAAGAACGGCAGCGAGCAGGTAAGGGTGAAGGAAGGCATTTAGGAACAGTTCCTTAAGAATGGCACAGATAGCCCGCCATCCTTAAGGGGTTAAAGTAAGTTTACCGAGCAATTTACATACATGGCATGGTATCTGTAAATTTCATTTGTGTCACATGTGCATAATCACAATAGAGCTATTCACTAAAGTGAGAATTAGCATGAAATCCAAGTGATTCTTAAATGAAAGCCAAAATAGCCAAACCAGTATAGATGACTTGGAAAATGTTCCAGTTTGTCTATATTTGCCTTAATTGGTACTTCATTTAATTTTGCTTTGAATTCCCTACAATGTTCACTGAGAATAACCCTGTAAGATAATTTTCAAATATACCCTGTGTTAAAAGGTGATTATACACAATTTTATGGGTTTTTTTTAAATTGTATAGCAATAAAGCGTTACATATTAGTTGGCTTAAAGGCAGGAAGAAGCATAACATAAAAAGGATATTTTGCTTATTTATAACAGCAAATAACATTCCATAATCGGCATGTTAGTGTTTTATAAAGATGATCTAATTGCAGTCATAAAATCACAGATAAAAACATACGTTATTACACTATTTCCCATAAATGTATTAAAAATTTCCATATTTTTTATATTTTGCATATTGTACAGAAAAACATGTTTTTATGACGCATGAGGATGCCTCAAAAAAAATGCACAGAGAATTGTGTTTGACTGAAGACACCAAAAAGTGACAAATTGACTTCAGCACAGGACAGGGACACACCTGGTTCAGTACTCTCGTTTTTGGCATATTTGCAAATGACTGGAGAGTTTACTTAAGTGTAAAGTTTAATACAATAATGGATCCCTTGCTCACTGTGCCTTGAATAGTATCAGCTACAGTTGACTGATGAGACTCAACGAGGACCCAGATTATTGTTTGGGTTGCAGTATCTCTCATAGAAGGATAACTTCTATAATTTTATATCTGGACAGGCCTTGTCGGTGGGCTCAGTCCAATAAGACACTGCAGCAGGTCCCCTATGTAATGAAGCAGGTACACAAGTGAGTCAAAATATATAGAAATCTGAGCAAAGACTCACTAACCTTATCACCAACCTTAAAGGGACATATAGTCATTAGAACACCTACAGCTTAATGTAGTTGTTCTGGTGAGTATAGTCAGTCCCTTCAGGCTTTTTAATGGTAGGCATTGCCCATAGAGATGTACTGATTCAATGCATCTTAATCAGGGAGATGTTGATTGGCCTGTAGATGGGAAAGAATTGGAAAAACATTGACTTGGCCGAGATTGTCAATTCCGATGACGTTAGCGGATCGGGACAGAGCCAGAGGTGGCAGACGAGAGCAGCGCTGGAATAAAGGAGAGTTTACATCCTATTTAAGGGGGACAAAGGGGAGGGTGGCAACCTAAATAGTATTTTTAACACTATAGGGTAACGTTTGTATTCCTGACCCTATAGTGTTACTTTAAGCACTCCAATCAGGGCCGGACTGGGAATTTCAAAGCAGCCCTGGAAAAAAAATCTATGCCAGCCCCATAAGTCATTGCGCCATATATTGTCGCATGTAATATGTAAGGCTATGTCTTGCCACCCTAGATGATTGATTATATATATATTGCTTTTTCCAGTATAAAATATTGGTCCTTTCAGAGTAAAATTTTTAATTATACAGTAAGCATACTCATATGCAGTCACAGACAATCTCACTGACACAAGCTGATTGATACACAGCCTCACAGACAAACAATCTCACTGATATACATAAGGTCATTGACATAAAAACACAAGCTCACTCAGTGGCTCACACACACACACACACACACAAGCAAGCCCACTCACTAGCAGGCACGCACACACACACAACTTAATGTAGTGGCTCTGGTGTCTATAGCCTGTCCCTGCAGGCTTTTCAATGTAAACACTGACTTTTTAGAGAAAAGGCAGTGTTTACATTGCTTCCGAGACCGGCCCCGGTCTCTTTCTAGCGCGCTGGGGAGGGGGAGCAGAGACAGAACAGCCAGCTCCCCCTGCGGCCACCAGAACAGCCAGTTCCCCCTTGCCGCTGCCAGAACAGCTCTCTCTGCGGCCGCAGGTGAGTCAGCTGCCTGCCCAGCTCCAGGTGCCGACGGCCCACCGGGAGATTCCCCGGTATCCCGGTGGGCCAGTCCGGCCCTGACTCCAATCCATCTGTTACTCTAAATCCCTAATGCTTGCCAACACTAAACCAATTTTCATCACTCCACAGAGGGATTACCTGGGTTGATGTAATGTCCATAGATCTGTACAGTGCTCATTCTGAACATGGTCTCAACTGACAGAGGGGTATTAAGTAATAAATGAAACTCCCCACTGCCTGCACAAAATACAGTGTGGGACAAAATTTAGAGTAGAATTTGACAGGTAAATAACCTATTTGTTAGTTCATTTTTTTTTATTTTTTTTTGCTGGTACATATTATAACTTGTGAGTCTTGGGATATTCATCATGGGTAATTTCATAAAGGAACAATGACTGAAAATAGTGGAATTTTATTTCCAAAACTGAGACAACTGTTCGGTGAGCGGATATTTTCAAGATATTCCCAGCTAATTGGCCGACACGTTCAGCAGACATTTCAGCTCCCCATTAATTCCTGTGGGGTTATCTGAAGGAACGGGAGTATGTGAACAAACAAGCAGCTCAAGGAGAATATCCGTGCAAAAACTCAAGCACTTGAACCTCAAACATTAACTAGTGTTATGAACAATGCAATCAAAAGAGCACGGCTTTGCGAGGGGACACATGGAGCTAATTTAAAAGATGTCATCTTCCGTACCAAGTCAAACAAATCTCCATATGTTAAGGAGTTATTGTATATAATATCATTGAAATTAGTTAATTAATAAGTTTAAGTATGGAAATGTAAGAAACATATTTGCAGTGTTTATAACACAATTAATATTAATCGGTAAGCTTAAAGGACCACTCTAGGCACCCAGACCACTTCAGCTTAATGAAGTGGTCTGGGTGCCAGGTCCTTCTAGGGTTAACCCATTTTTTCATAATTATAGCAGTTTCAGAGAAACTGCTATAATTATGAATGGGTTAAGCCTTCCCCCTAATCCTCTAGTAGCTGTCTCATTGACAGCCACTAGAGGCGCTTGCGTGCTTCTCACTGTGATTTTCACAGTGAGAGCACGCAAGCGTCCATAGGAAAGCATTGCAAATGCTTTCCTATGCGACGGGCTGAATGCGCGCGCAGCTCTTGCCGCGCGTGCGCATTCAGCCCAGGAGGAGGATCGGAGGAGGAGAGGAGGCAGAGAGCTCCCCGCCCAGCGCTGGAAAAAGGTAAGTTTTACCCCCTTTCCCCTTTCCAGAGCCGGGCGGGAGGGGGTCCCTGAGGGTGGGGGCACCCTCAGGGCACTATAGTGCCAGGAAAACGAGTATGTTTTCCTGGCACTATAGTGGTCCTTTAACATTTATTTTTTTTCATCCACATTTCAATATGCATACTGTCCCTATGAAAGGAAATTAATGACACAAATACACAAATACCATTTTATGAAAAGAGAAATGTAATACTGTATTGTACGGACTGGTTAAGGAAAACATAATTCCTGGTTTTATGAGATTACATGATGCATATGATAAAATGTAAGTTGATATATCCAAATGATTAATACAATTCCAGTTGTAACATCTTATTTTCTTGTTTGATCAGTAGCCAAAGATAGTAGGCAGCTTTGCCTCTCCAAAGTTCTGCTATGAAAGTAGTTGAACAGGTTCCATGGAACAGATGGAATAAACACCCATTCAAATAAATTCTTCGTTAAGTGAACACCCACTGCACAGTTGTCCCATTAATTAAAACAATTAAAAACAAAACGGAATGGTTCAAGATCTAAGCATTTTATTTTAGGTGTAAAGACAGTGCCAAGGACGTTGCTGGGGTCCACAAACATCGTGAGCTTGAGCCCAAAACAACAAGCTTCCTCAAAACACCACAACGGATCCCTCACAAATACTACCCATTTACACCTGCAATATATACGTCTTGACACACTTGATAGATACTCACAATTTGATACTTACAGACATGCACAGATACCTACATTATTAATGCACAGATACATATATCCGCATACAGCTAAACATTGATAAACACACACAAACACAGGCAGTCACGCATAGGAAGGGTCACACAAACCCAGGCACATAAAGGTACACACACAGGCAGGCCAAACAGACCGGCCACACAGACACAGGCATACACACACACACACACACACACAGGTAGGCTACAATGACATAGGCAGGTACGCAAACAGACACATACACAGTGGCTTCCCTGGTACAAACCCAGGAATACACAAAAAAAACAGGCAAATACACGGGCATATATAGATAGGATGCACAGAGTCCATAGACAAAGGGAAAACAAGCACACATTCTAAAATATTGTTTAGCTGCAGGGCCCTCTATAGTATGTACAAAGTGAGGGAGAAGAAGCAGAAAGAGCAGATCCAGGGTTCAAGCCTACAAATCCCTACATTATTTCTGCCATATTGCTTTTCCTGCCAGTCTCCTTGCTGAACCCAAGCTAGGGGCAGAAGCAGCACAATGATAGAGACAGGGGAACATGGATAGAGTTTCATATTTCTGCATCTCTTTCATAACTGTGCTGCTCATACAGCTTAATAAGGAGACTGGGAGGAAGAGCAGCATGGGAAAAGTATATTTAGGGGTATAAAAGATCTGGGGCTACAGAGTCCACATACAGGGCTATAGCCCCTCCTAACCCTCTCCAGCAATGCCATTGCTGTGTGCAGTTTTCAGACACTAACTCATTTTTAAGGAAATATTAGTAATGCAGAATTTACCTAATGTCAGATCATAACATACCAGCGTAAATAGCAGAAATACTTGAAAAATATATTTCTATAGGTGTCCCCCTATATGAAGGCTGATCTAACAAAACCAATTCCCTCAGGAGAGCAATAAGTAATACAGGACATTTTTTACATTTCTGATTAGTTAAATGTTTAACCAATATAATCATTTTTAAGATTTACATCTGCTCTATTAACCTAGCAACTTAATAGTAGCATTAATCACTAAAGTGAGAATTTTTGGAATTCAAAGTGAATTTAAAATTTAAAGTCAAAGTAGCTGAGCTGAATTTTTCCAGTTTGACTATTTAAAATTTTCCAGTTTGAATATTTGACTATTTAAAATGCAAAATTCACTTTGAATTCCCTGCAATGCTCACGTTAGTGAGTGAATAACCTTGTAATTGCTTTAGTTAGGAGTTAACATTTACATTTTCCCATTACAGACCGATAATGTGTATTTTAAATAAATAGACCGGAACCATCAGCACTGTGTCCCATATTAATTGCATACCTTTATTATTCTGCGTGCGCTCTTGTATTTTTTTGGCTGCGTCAATACCTTCAGTTTCCTTGTTGCCAGCTGTAATATATTAGTTTATATTATGAATGAGGATGAGGTATTGTTGAATATTTTATATTTATTAAAAAAAAAAAAACATTACGTGGCAAATATTACCTATACAAATTATAAAAAATATAATATAAACTTAATACCCAAATAGACATTAATTCATAACAATAACCTTTGCTTTACAAGTTAAAGTCCAGATTACAACTTTAGAAAATTTATGACAGACATATATATTAATATATACTATATAACCAAAACCTTGTATACACCTACATGTCAAACATCAAAATCTAAAATCATGGCAATTATTTCTACTAGATTATAATTTCCTGTCAAAAATATTAATAGCTTGTATTTGGCATTACAATTCATCTCAAATGTGTTTCGTGGGGTTCACGTATTCCATTCTCCAAGTGAGATAAGTTCTCTTACACCATTTTCAACAATTCTGTATGGACCTTAACTTGTTCATGGGAGCATTGTCATGGAACAGATAACCATTTATTTTAACTCAGATGTCATACTGAAACAAGAAAGGTACTTCTCCTAACTGTTGACATAAAGGTGAAAGCACATAGTAAACACTATGCTCCAGGGTTGAGAGTACTTGAACTAAGCAAAATAGTATTATGAACAGTAGAGCAGGACAATGAATTCAACAGTTGGTACCATGCAGTCAAACAAATAGTCTTGTCACAATTCTGTTTACTCTCAGTCTGGTTCAGTATCCCACAGTGCCACTACCTGCCTGTGGTGCTATTGCAAGCTGCTACACCCAGACTGAGATCTGCCTCTGTTCCCTTACTTGCAATTATCTTCTCCCTATTTAGTTTATTTAGTTGAGCCCCACCCCTTCTTGTTTGCCAGTTAATTAAGCTCTTGAAGACTAATGATGCTGGGGAAGCACTTAACGCCGGATGACGGACCGGGTCCATCATGTGCTAAATTTAACTCTCATCCGGTCTACCTCGGGATTCGAGGCAGACCGGGAGCACCCAATCTGACTACAGTGATCAATTGGCAGGGACTACATTTTACTGTAACCCTCAGGCGTTAAATTTATTTTATTAATTAATTTAAATATTTTAAACTTATATATTTAGCTAGCTGCGGTGGGTGGAAGGTTGTGGTGAATTGGGGAATTTGGTGTTAGGCTAGCTAGGGGTTAACATTAAAAATCTTTTTTAAAAGCTTTAAAAAGTTTTTTTTAAAAAGCTTTAAAAAGTGTTTTAAAAATGTTTTAATAACATTTTTAAAAAGTTAAAATCAACCCCCCTTTATCAAGTCCGAAAAATGTTTAACCCCTTCCCTGAAAGTTGATCACTGCCTACAGTGATCAAAATACAGATCACAGTATTGTACGGTGATCTCATTTTTTTTTTTAACCTCTCAGGGGTTCAATTTATTTCATTAATTAACTTCAATATTTTAAAATTATATATTTTGCTAGCTGGGGTGGGTGGGAGTTATGGGAATTTGGGGAACTTACTGTTAGTGCTGCTAACTGCTAGTTAGGGGTTAACAGTAAAAAAAAAAAAAAAAGTTTATACCAAAATAAGGAAAGTTAAAAAAACAATTTAAAATGGAATAAAAAAATGTTTAAAAACGAGTTTTAAAAAGTAAAAAAAAAGGTTTAAAAAGTAAAAAAAAAATACATTACAAAATGCTCATTACCACTACACCTGGAACTAGAAAAGAAAATGATCCCACGCTAAGGTTAGAAAATATGCCTTTTGAATTACACTGAGGTGTATTCTTTAATAAATAGTATGTGTTTGTGGGGAAGTTTGAATAACCAACCAGCTAAACTACTCAAAAATGGAACATGGACACAGCGTAAAACTTTAAAGTTAGAAAAAAACTGAATATCTGCGTCTCAAATGTGCCCTTTCAACATCCACATATACCCAGCAAAGGTACATACAGGGGTATTGCTGTACTCAGATGACATAGCTGAGCAACATATGAAGTATTATACAGTCGTAGCACACATAAGGTTTGCAAAATATACTGTGCGAACTCACTTTGTGTGTCAAAAAGGCAGAAAAAATGCTTATTATCACTACACTTGCTACAAGCTAGCGGAAACATTATCCCACGCTAAGGTTCAAAATATGCATTTTGAAATACCCTGGGATGTCTTCTTTAAGAAATGGTATGCCTTTATGGGATAGATGGATTATATAGCCTTCTAAAATACTCTAAAATGGGATATAGACACAGCGTTAAAATTCAAACTTTGAAAAAAACTGGAATGGCTGTGTCTCAAATGTGCCCTTTCAATGTCCGCATATACCTGGCAAAGGTACATACGGGGCTATTACTGTACTCAGCCAACATAGCTGAGCAACATATGAAGTATTATACAGTCATAGCACACATAAGGTTTGCAAAATATACTGTGCAAACTCACTTTGTGTGTTAAAAAGGCAGAAAAAAAATGCTTATAACAACTACACTTGGTACAAGCTAGTGGAAAAATTATCCAACGCTAAGGTTCAAAATATGCCTTTTGAAATATCCTGGGATGTCTTCTTTACGAAATGGTATGCTTTCTGGTGTAGCTGGAATATGTAACCTGCTCAAGTGCTCCAAAGTGGGATAAGGACGTATCAAAACCCTCCATGAAAATTCACATTTAAAAACCTGAACTTGTCACGTCTCTTTTACAGCACTGTAACTTCACAAAATAGTGTCTAGGTCATACATTGGGCATATTGTTTTACTCAGAAGATGTAACTGAGCATAATTTGGGTTTTTTGACAGTGGTGCATATCACGTGTAAGAAATACTCAGCAAAAAATGCAACATATTTGTAAAAATGCCATTTTTTTCCCCCTCACCACAAATGTTGACAGAAATTGTTGAAAAAATGGTGACAATTAAGGCACAATATACACCATATAAGATACCCTGGGGTGTCTGCTTTATCACATGAAAGCTTCTTGTGGGGTTATTTGAACAGTCACACTGCTATAATACCCTAAAATGAGACATAGGCCCGTCAAATCCATCTACAAACATTCTAACTATAGAAACTGAAATAGCCTTGTCTCTTATATGGCACTGTGGCTTCACAAAATAGTGCCAAAAGCATACAATGGGGTATCGTTATACTAAGCAAATGTAGCTGAACACAATATGGGGTTCTGCCAAAATGGAGAAAAACATGATTATACTCCAATATTTAGCAGAGATTGGTGATGAAATGGCTACGTAAAAAGTGTCAAACTAACCTTAGGTAATTAGCCTGTGATCTCTACTTTATATAAATATACACTTTTGTGTGTCAATTTTTCAGTCAATCGGTTTTCTCTGATGGCTACTAAACCTACAAGACAAATATACCAACTTCTAAAATTGTTTCACATTAAAATTTTATTTTAGTCCTTGTATTTTGTGACCTGTAACTTTCAAAATAAGTTGAAATCCTATACATATTATGTACTCTATAAATCAAGACACATACATTAATTTATGTTGAATTACTTTTTCTAAGCTGGACATAGTATGCACATGCTATTATTGCCAAAACTGTGGGGAATTTTTTTTTTTTCCATATTTTGGCATTTATTTTTTTTATAATTAATGAGAATTTATCTATGTATATGTGACATAAAATTAAATCCCTGTTTGGCCTCTAAAAAACAGTATATAATATGTGTTGGTGCAATAAATGACAGAAATGCAAATTGCGTTTTAACACAAACAGCAAAAAATACACAAATGGCTTGTGTCCTTAAGGGTAAGACAAGCTTTTGAAGCGGTGTCCTTAAGAGGTTAGTAATGATAATAATGTTGTTGGTCTCGTCCTTTTTTCCTATGTATACAGTCTGTATATCTGACCTAGCTGCCTTTCCTGAGTTTCTGTGCTAGCTGCCTTCCTTAGTTACCTGTATCCAGAAGCCCTTCTCTTACATTAAGTTATCTGTTCTTGTATTTGATTGTATTGTCTTCCTTGTAAATATCAATACACTTGTTATTTGCCTTGATTTGTGTGTATGTTTCTTTTCATTCTGGGTTTCCCCGTATAGAGGTTGCTGCACAGGTCAACACACCTTACTGACCAGACCTTTGACAAGTCTACTTTTAGGATTCACCAATATTAGATATGTACCGCATGCTACTGCCAGACATTGAAGCATTCTTCATTACTCCAATGAACATGGTTATCTACCTTGCTTCAGAGTTGCTTAATGGACATTTCATAACACTCCAGTTGATACTTATGTTGTGTATTGTAGAAACAGGCTTCACTTCGGTGCAGCTGCTCATCTGTGGAAATCCATTTCTTTTAACACAGATCTTCATGCTACCACCCAAGTCAGTTTGGAACTCATTAGTGCACCAAAGACAGTAGGCAACACAATTCACTGCTAATGAGTTCAATTCGGGGAACTCATATGACAAACTAATCTACAACACTTCCAATTAACTGGGTCAGCTTTACCAGAGTACAATTTTGAATAATTGGCTTGTTGGAATGGTGGTTTCTTATGACTTATCTCTGCACTACTTACAATAAAAAAAAAATATCTAAGGATATTGCATCACAATGTGTTTGATGTCAAACACAACAATAATGGGTGTACATGAAATAGAAGAATATATTTGATAACAATGGTTGTCCATACTTTTGGTTTGTAAATCCCTTGAAATATTTCCAGTTGCTGTACTGCTACAACCAGGAAACTAAGATATTTGTCAATTGTCTTACACAATGTCTACACAACATACCTAACACTTTGTGTATAAAATTTTTATACAATCATTTTAGTCATAGCTTTATGCAGCTGTGATTCTTTTCGGGCAAGTATTACCATCTGGATCCTGCAATGTTTGACAATTCTTCTTTGCAAAATGGCATACTGAGGAACATTTTAACATGTTCACATCTTTCCACAGAATCTCAATTGGGTTAAGGTTTGGGAGTTTTATGAGCCATTCCAAGGCATTCAATGTCTTGTTTGTTTGTTTTTTAAATGTATTTATAGTTCTTTATTATGAATTTTTGTTTTACATTTTTTTTCTTGCCATGTATATATTGTACATAAAAGGTGATAAACATTTAAGTGCCTATAAATACTTAATAAGCATGTACAATTTGTTCAACATTGTGTAAAATTATTATATTAACACAGTGCAATACATAGTTGAATACAAGTATCGTTACATTCACAGCATCCATTCACAAACATGCATACATGGAGGCCTTTGGTGAGAGGGAAGACAACATTCTTCCTATTTTAAACCCATTATTTAAAAAACCCCACAAAAAACAGGGGGCTCCTCCAAAACATTTAAACAATGGAAATGCTAAGGTGTTTTCAGTTCGGAGAGTGGATAATATTTTTGTTGCACAAAACTGAATTACTACTTAAGGTGCAGATATATAAAAGATGTTGGTAACTTACCTAGTATCACATGCATTCCCAACTGTGATAAGTGCATTGCAGTGCAATATCCTATTCCTTTCGCGCCTCCAGTGACTATTGCAACTTTACCATGCTGCATTGGGAGAACTACAAGTAAAAACAAACAAAACAAGTTCTATATATAAATATATAACACATTTAAAAAAAAGTATTTCATATAATGTTATTAAAAACCAATCTAAATTTAGAAACATATAGCAACCATAATAAATTACATATTTACAATATGGAGACACAAATAGACAAGTTATATCGTATTACAATTAATGTCCCACAGTGAAGCTAAGAAGTGATTTATCCTGCATCTACAATGAACTTGTTCCACGTCATCTTTCAATTAGCTGGGAGTCAACAGTAGCAGTACCATTGACGAGAGGGTAAAATTTGAACATGTGAGAACAGCCATTATAAATGATGAAGTTAGGGTTTATGTTGGTTGTGTCCTCACATACAACCACACATTCACTCACTTTCCCCCTGGTTTCCAGGATCCACACCTTCCTTTATAGATCCTGTTCCATAATGTATCATAATACCCATATAATTATGCAAGAACTCATGACTCTTCCATCATATGCCCCTATCTACCATAGTGCCACTATCACTAGCAATGTTCCCTACTTAACTCAATGCTACCCATCATCAGCCATGCCTATCCATAGTATTAGCTAGACATCTAAAATACCAAAGTGCTCTGTGTAAATTAGGAGCTTATATACAAGTGTATAAAACTGTGAAATGAAAAAAAAAGCAGCTACAACAATAATATGACTCTCTCCTTCATTAAACACAAAATCATAAATTAGAAGAAATTGTATTGAGTGGCTATAACTACCACCAGTGCATGTAGTAGAGTGCTAAAAGCATATACTTACCCTTATACAATAAGGGTTATAGTATACAGGAGAAACTAAAGAAAAAGGATAATATGGTGCAATATAGTCTGTTGGTAAGTATGTATATAAGATATTATACTCTACATTCACATAGTATAGAGCCAGTTAAGAGAGGCTCAGATCACAGAGACCGATGTGACCTCAGGTGACACCAACCCTCTTCTGTCTTCATCCAAAATAAACAGAAACAATGACTTCTAGTGAAGTACAGCAATATGTAGGTGGCTAATATATATATATATATAGTTGTAGCTTGCACTCCAAGTAGATGTTTGTAATGCCCAGTGCTGGTTGTGGCAAAAGTAGATATAGGTGTAGAAACAATCGCACTCCTGCGACTTTGGTTGAAGTGTGTAAAATTTTGCTTTTATTTATTCCATATAAAATATCAACATTTCAGCTCAAATATGTAACAAAACAAACAAAAAAACTGAAGCCTGGCTCTAGATTAAACAGCCTGTTTGTCACTTAAGGGTAACACAGTCCTTTAAAGTTTGGCAAATATTTATTGATAAAATAATTAAAACACTTTGAAAACAAAACAATAAAACATTTGTATATAAAAACAAAATCCGCTCCAATCTTCTGAGATGCGTTTCACCGATATCAGTGGCTGATTGAAAAAGTCTCTAGAGGCTCTAGAGAAGGTGACTATTTTTTTTACAATTCCTTGTATGTAATCTGGTTCTTTTTTTCAATTCTCTTGTTTTGTCCTTTTTTTGTTGCTCTATAATTTACAGTGTGTGTATCACTGTGTTATTTTTGCTTTTTATTTATTTATTTGTTTAACTTTTGTGAGTTATGTGATATTTTTGGACATCGGTATACTGTCAGCCATAGTATGTGTTTTTGGATATTGATATATTGTCATAAATCATAGTATATATTAAATAAAGATTACTAATATTTTCTACGGTGTGCTTCTCTTTATTTTTTGCATTGTAATAAAACATGATTTGAGTTCAGACATTGATGATTAACCTTACTATATATATTAACATATGTATATGTGATATTTAGCAGTTACAACAAAAGCAAACTATTTACCAAAGAAAAAGTTACCTGCGCTCTCTCCTAAATCCCTATGTATATTTATTTAAACAAATGGAGGTCATTTAGTTACTCCAATGGCCACTGGAGGGAATTCTCTGAAACTGCTATGTTTACATGTGATGGGTTAAAACCTGAGGGACCTGGCACCCAGACCACTTCATTGAGCTGTGTCCCCTTAACTATGGCCCAAACTGAAAGGGGGTCCTTGGTACCAGCATGGAATTAACTCCTTCTGCATGACGCTCTATTACGTCACTGGACATGTTTAGGTTTTCATTACACATTTTCTGAATTTAGTATTCAGAATAAGCCAGTTTTATATGTTCTATATATTACATCTGCTTTAACACATTAGTTCAAACGACAATATTGCTAACAGCAATTATTAGCTTGGTTGCTTCTTTTAGTGTGATATAATGAAATGTTATATTCTATCAAAAGGTGCAAAAGGAAGTTATTATGTAATAGCTGTTTCACTGACCTTGCTTGTGAAAAAAAAAAAAAACTCCAACCACAGAGAACAGATATTTGAAGAGTGGTATTTGCAGAAGGCTTTAGATTCATATATTGATATTTTTGTTATGTTCCTCTTAAAATCTCTTTCATAACCCTAGCTCAGACAACATCCAATAATAGTGTATTGATGTAAACTTTTTTTTTTTTTTTTTTTTACCATTTATTTTTCTTTTGTAATGTGCATATAGCTAGCTGAGCAAAAATACTGTTTTTATGTACTCAGTACTATTTTCATATAGTATATTTCATATACAGGGTGGGCCAATATTCAGAGTAGGATTTGACAGGTAAATAACATATTTGCTAGTAGTTGATTTGTTTTATTTAAACCAAAAATAAAAGGATACACAGCACCCTTTAAGTGTACTTGGTACCTTAATACATACATGAACCACTGAGATATTCCAATTAAATTAACCTCAAAGAGAATATGACAAAACAAATGATAGTGCAGTACAGTTTGACAGAATGAAAATATTCGGTCAAATTGATGTAAAAAATTTACTCACATTTTTTTAAGATCCAACTCGGATCTCTGCTGAATTGCACACTGACGGTTTAATCTGTGTCTAAGGATATTTGGAGGGCCAGATGTCAGGGATTCTCCAAACTGAGTAATACAGGGCCGGCGCTACCATTAGGCAAATAAGGCATTCGCTTAGGGCGCCCACCAGGAGGTTTACCGGTGGGCTGTCTTGCTGTTGTCTGGGGCAGGAATGCTGAGTGAGCGGCTCCTTAGCCACCCCCCAGCGCAGCCATTCACCTGGTTGTCGCCCTCTGCTTCTGTTGCCTGCTCAGGGAGCGGGGTGTGCTATATCCCCAGCACCCGAGCAGAGAGTTCTGCTTCCTGCAGGCAGGGGAAGCCAGGATGTGACTTTGTATCCCGGATGCCCCTTGCATGTGAACACCGGAAGCACTCTGAGGGGAACAGAAAGAAGTCTGTGCTCACAGTGCATGGCTCTCCTGCTCCCCCACACTGGATCCCAGGGAGGTAGGGAGGCTAAATTTGTCTCAAAAAAATGTAATTGCGTGAGTCTGTGTGTCAGTGAGTGTGTGTTTGACTGTCAGTGACTGTGTCTGTATGTGTGGCTGTGTGTGTATGTGTCTGTCAGTGACTATGTGTCCGTCAGTGTTTGTGTCTGTCAGTGACTATGTGTCCATCAGTGAGTGTGTCTGTCAGTGACCGTATCTGTCAAAGTAATATTATTTGGCCTCTTCCACGTTCATGGGCCTGGAGCTTCAGCTCCATTTTTGGCACGTCCTTTCCTAGCAACTTAATGCCTGCTCCTATTAGATTTATTCACTTACTTGGGAAATCCTTCATCTAAGGTGGGTTTAGAGCCCTTTTGGTTCCATACATAAATACTCCCCGGTTTTGCACTCCTCCCTGTCATTCCTGAGCCCTATTTGACCTTGTACTGAAGAAAGTCCCAAAAGGAGTATTTCTCAAAATTCATACAGTAGATAGCCCTACCTTAGTACAAGGTGTCTTTATGACCAAATATACATTGATTCATGCACTGTCATGTTCTCCATCCTAATACCCCTAATTATCCTTATTTTGGCCACTGTTTTTAACTCATCCCAGGTTATATGGGAACTTCACTACCTAAATAGAGTATAAATGTTTTTATTTTCATGTATATTGCAGTGCAAAATCTAGTCCTTAAAGTCTTACTCACCCTCATTTACACTCTAGCTATGATTACCAACCTGCAGAGGAAGCCACTAGTCCCTGATCTAGCACGTAAGCTCATTGAGAGGGGCCCTCAATCCCTCTGTTCCTGTGCGTCCATTTGTCTGGTTACAATTCCGTGTCTTTTAGTCCACGTATTGTACAGCGCTACGGAATTTGCTGGCGCCATATAAAAAAATAAAATAATAATAATAGAAATTAAAAATGCTTGTAAATTTAAAAAATGTAACATCATACACTGCCAGAAGCGGCTCTAGACTTTGCATTTCTGCTCAGTGTCGAATCAGGAAGCCTTTCCAGCTGATGTTCTAAGCCACTCAGTAGCTCCCCATTGAGAATAGTGAGTAAAAGACACATACCGTACAGATACAGATACATAAGCTGTCAGCCTATCATCAGTGCCCAGTCTTAGGCTTCCTAATTGAACATTGAACAGAGGTGCATTAGCATGGTGATCGGGCACCGGTTTTCAGACTTTGGGGTCAAACCATTTCAAAGTTTAACCCCTTCAGGTAACATTGTGCCCAGGATCTCCTTGAGCCATAATAACTTTATTGCAATGAAGGTGTTATGGTGTCCAAAGTAGTCCTTTAAAGTGTGCATTTAGGTATTATTTTGGATTCAGAATTAAATGATAAATAGTAAATGCATTTCTATAGGAAAACAAGCTTAATACATTTTAAAAAAAAAAATACAATTTAAGTAATGTTTATCTATGAGAGATTTATATTTCATCAAATGAATTACTTACCAGTTGTAAATTTAAACTGGGAATTGACCCAACATAATTTTTTTTTTAAATTGTCTCTAACTATTCAATTCAATGTATTAATATTATTAACATATTTGTATATATTTTTAGGACAGTTTAAATATATTTCCAAACAAGATTGTAACTTAATTTGTGCAAGGTCCTTTTCCCTTATTATTTGATGCTCGGCTCCTATGCTGGAGCTCCCTTTACCTACCCCAAATCTACAGTAGTGTGAGGAGTGGATGGCTGCTGCCACTCCCTCCTCACACCTCCTAATAGTGGGCAGCCCTCTGGTGGTGACCCTCTGCTGCTTGCCCCATGCTACAGACCCTGTTCTCCAGTTAAGTGAGTTAGGTGGCCTTAAGGCCCCAGTAAGCACAACGCCTTAAGTAGCCACCTAAATCATCTAATTAGTCCTATGTCCACTGCTTCCAATCAGTACATGAAGTTTCAAAGGGTCATATTAGGGGATGAGCGAATGGACTGTACTATTTCACTGTCAGCATTGCATTAGTATTCTAGAGATTGATAAAGATTGTTATTGCAGTTTAAAATACGTTTATTTTAGAAATATATGATTAAATTGTGTTTACTGTATGTGGATCGTATGCTCAAATGCAGTCATTCTTTTTACAATCGGTTGCCATTTTCAGTACGCTACATCACTAGTAATGCCTTCAGGGTTCTTACAAATACATATAGGCAAGTTATTTGACCATTTGTGTTTATGTATTTTTGTCATATCTAGCGCATGTGAAATAAGTAGCATTTTTGCTTTTACATAATATTTCAGACCCTGTGGGAAAAAATGAAAAATAAAAAACAGTCTGCAGCTTTTCATTTCCCAAATCCTTTTTATAAAGGCTGAACGAATAAGTGAAAAATAAAAATTTGTCTAAATTTACATAATTTTTTTATTTTAACATTTGTCCAAAAAGCAATATATACACAAAATTGCCATGTTACAATATGATTATATGATTATATGATAACTATGCTTCCCTTGCTTCAAATACATGTTATGCTAATATTGTTTCACTCACAAACTTCTGCAGTAAAGGGGCTAAGGATAAAATATAACATTGGAAATGGATAAAGTGTATGAAGTTATTGCTGCAAAGGAGAAGTATTTGATTTTTAGGAGTATCGTATATAGCTCTACTGAAACATGATTCTCTGTAATGAGCTGTGTTTGAATGTGGCACAGATTTACCCAGCAATAAAATTTACAATATATTCAACATAAACTCATTCCATCCTTAAAGGAACACTGTAGCATTAGGCATACAAGCATGCATTCCTAATTCTAGGATGTTATTATGAATATTTTGATTCAGGCCCACCTTTATTAAGTTAAATAAATAGTTTTTCCTCACCTTACTTCCCCCTGCGTGCCTAGACTCGCCTCTCGCCCCCATACTCCTTCTCTGACAGAAACCATGTTTACTGATTATCTCAGCCAATGTAATGCTTCCCCATTGGGGAGCATTTGGAGGTTAGTGCTCATGTACAGTGCTCATCACACTGTGCCATTCAGCATCTCCTTATGGAGATGCTTTGACTGAATGCATCTTCATGAGAGGCAATCAGCATAGAGCATGGACACACTTAACTTTGGTTCTGCAATCTCTGCAGGATGCTTCTTTAGTGCCGTCTGCGTGATAGCCCCTGGAGCTGGCCTAGTTACACAGGCTGAAAAGAGACATGTGTCTATCAAGTTCAGCCTTTCTCACATGTGGTTTTTGTTGTTAATCCAAAAGAAGGCAAAAATAAACAGTTTGAAGCACTTCCAATTTTGCAACAAGCTAGGAAAATAATTTCTTTTTTATCCCAGAATGTCAGTCAGATTTATCCTCGGATCAAGAAGCTATTAACCATTAATTTAAAAATGATATACTTGAATATTATGTTTTTGCAAGTATGCATCCAGTCACTGCTTAAACATCTGTGCAGACTCTGATAAAACCACTTCTTCAGGCTAGGAATTTCACATCCTTATTGTTCTTACTGTAAAAAACAACTTTCCTGGAGTGGGGCCTGGCCATTATGGAGTGCAGACGTGCATAGCATGCGCTCCTCCAATAAGACTTGAAAACCCTCAAAAGCAGCTTAACCGACCATTTTCCTGTTCCTGCTTGCTTTCTGGAGCAAGTTTGAAATCCATTTTCCTAGCCTCATGCCAGGAACTGTTTTGCGGCCTAGACGCCAGGGCAGGCTAAGCGGAAGGGAGAAATGACCAATCTCACGGCCTGGAACTGCCGGCATCTGCATCATGTGCTACTGCAGCCCCCTTTTGGACTGGATACGATGGACAGCAGTGGAACTCTAGCTGCAGAATCTGCTTAAGCCTAATACACAGCTTACCCTTTCAAGATGGCGACGCTCACTCCTCATGGCTCTGAACGCATGCAATAGGGGGTGGATCACTCGGACCCCATTACTCAGTCTCTGAGGCGGCTTATGGAACTGTTTCAATACTTCTGGGTATCCCCTGAGGCACAGCAAATGGCAAAGCTACATCAATCCCTGGAAGGAGACTGGGAGAGCTGCAGCTGGCAGTGAGTGGGCCCCTCTCGGGCACTCACTTCTCCACACCGCACGTAACCTCTGCCACTAGATCACCTGGAGAAGCAGGCCAGTATACTAGCCCAGGCGGAAGGGTTGCTCATTATCTCACAGATCTGTACCTATCCTCCAACTCATCAGCACACAAGTCCTCAGCTACCCAAACCTAGAAATAGGTTCACACTGTCATACCACCCAGGACATTTACAAAGCTCCAAACATAGAACTTACCCTTGTGCAGCTGTAGCCATCCATAGTTCTGGAGCTTCACAAGCTCTCACATGCCTGCTCTTGCTGTGTTTGGTAAATTTATGTTCAGCTGGTTAGTATTTCTTATTTTTATTTTCACTACGCTTGCTGATCTAAGTTACTTACCTTGTGCAGTGATCATTCCTTTACACTTCACTCCCAGTGGCAAAAATACTACTATGTGTTTGTAGTGCAGGGAATTTTTTTCTTATTTGTATCTACAATTGTATAGTACAAAGTGAAATATCAGCCTGTAACAGTTTATTAGTTTATTGTTAACTTAAATTAATAATTCTTTGCATCTTCATGTCTAACTCACAAGTCATTAAACTAACTATAAGCATATCCTATAGACTGTTATATCCTATAAGCTCATTTGAGCAGGGCCCGCTTCAACCTATTGTTCCTGTAAGTTTTTGTAATTGTCTCATTTATTGTTAAGTCTTCCCCTTTGATAATATTGTAAAGCGCTATGGAATATGCTGGCGCTATATAAATACCAGTAATAATAATAATATCTAGTTAAATATATTATGCTAGTTTGGGTATGGACCTTCTCTTTTCTCGTATTTAAACATGACTGATTAGACTGATCTTACTTTCATAAAATGTGCAGTTACTCTAAATGGCATGTTACTGTCATGACGTTTGCTACTATAGTGCTTGTTTAAGTATCGTGGCAGGAGGGACAGTCTCTATCCTCAAGAACCACTACATTAAGCTATAGTGATTCTGGTATATAGAGTGTCCTTTTAATTAAATTCACTATTTAACTCTGGAGTTTATGCTACAAAAGATACATTGTTTCTTTTGTATAGTCCACATTACTCTATTTTCTAAACAAGTTATCACCTGTTGGAACCTGTAAAGTGGCCAGAAATGCAGACGATCACCAGTAGACCCTCAACACGGACTAGATCTCCTAACAGTTTAGATTTTGACAGTCCTAATGTTGGGGTCCTGCCCTGCCATCCCGAGTAAGTTTCCTAATGTCCAGCATCTGAGGACAAAAGGGAACTGTAAGTGAGCATCATACTGCAAGCACATCATTAGATGCGTGAGCTTTCTGCATGGACACAGGGACCTCAGATATGGCTTTAGCAATACTCTCTGCAAGGCACTGCAGGCTAGGGGCAGCAACACTGGCCCTATCTGACATTGCATCACTGGCCTGTCTTGTATACATACAACCAACCCAATGTTGGGAGATATGACACACTGTGAAGGGAGCTCTTATTTACATTAGTTAAACCATAACCACAGTATTGCTGATGTTGACTTAAAAGTCTAACAAAAATGTAACTCAACTCTTTGCCAATTGGCAATCCATGGGAGTAAATATGATTGGGAGTAATTAAGAAAATGTTTGCATTCTGCATGTATGTTTATATATACATCCAAAGCAAAATGTAGAACAAATATTAAATTCAATAAAATAGTCTTAAGTGAGTTTTGGATATCATCGTCTAAGGTGTTGTTCTCACTCTGGAATTTCTTTTACAGTAATTGAAAAGCTGGCACTTCAAAGAAGATGTTATTACGCTGTTTAAATAAAAGAGAAGCAGATAATATAATCGTCTTTCTTTGTTTTGTGTTGTTTTATTAAAGGAACACTATAGTCACCTAAATGACTTTAGCTAAATAAAGCAGTTTTAGTGTATAGATCATTCCCCTACAATTTCACTGCTCAATTCACTGTCATTTAGGAGTTAAATCACTTTGTTTCTGTTTATGCAGCCCTAGCCACACCTCCCCTGGCTATGATTGACAGAGCCTGCATGAAAAAAAAACTGGTTTCACTTTCAAACAGATGTAATTTACCTTAAATAATTGTATCTCAATCTCTAAATTGAACTTTAATCACATACAGGAGGCTCTTGCAGGGTTTAGCAAGCTATTAACATAGCAGGGGATAAGAAAATCTTAATTAAACAAAACTTGCAATAAAGAAAGCCTAAATAGAGCTCTCTTTACAGTAAGTGTTTATGGAAGGCTGTGCAAGTCACATGAAGGGAGGTGTGACTCTGGTTCATAAACAAAGGGATTTAACTCCTAAATGGCAAAGGATTGAGTAGTGAGGCTGCAGGGGCATGTTCTATAGACCAAAACCGCTTCATTAAGCTAAAGTTGTTCAGGTGACTATAGTGTCCCTTTAAGTAAGACTGTATTGAAGTTTGCTTTGGGCTGGAATACTTGCATCTAGAAGCCAAGCAGATTTACGAAAAGTCAATGTTATTAATCATATTATTAAGATACTTTTTTCCCACTGAGGTTATATATTTTAGTTTAAATATAATTCAGTTTAAAGGGAATACAAAGCCAAATGAGTTTTGAGTATTAGGTTCTCATTTATAAAAAAAATCCTATCAGCAATGTAAATGTACTTTAAAAATGTAAAAAAAGTATAAAAATACAGAATTTTAATAATGCTGTATCAGTTATATTCTTGCAACTTAAAGGGACAATGTAGGCACTTAATTATGTCTCCTCATTGAATTGGATTATTATATCTGGAGTCCTCTAAAGCTGTCCTTCCACTCGGTTTTAAACCAGGAAGACGCACCTCCAACCTTGGCACACTAAATCGACCCGCTATCTGCAGAGATGCTCCCGTTCAGCTAAACGCTGCTAAACGCTGCTAAATGCTGCTGAAGGACGTCCCGCACCTTGTCAGACTTCCTCCATTATAAATTAATTTTGTGTTCATATAGCACAGCCCTCACCCTTGCTAAACAATCCTACTTTTCTTCTCTTGTTAATTCATGCTCACGCAATCCCAGGGGTCTCTTTAATACCTTCAACTCTTTCCTTCGCCCACCTCAAGCCACGCCTCAAACTGACCTTTCAGCAGATAGCCTTGCATGCTACTTTACTGACAAGATTGGACAGTTAAGGAAAGAATTATCTCCCCTTTGCTACTCCCTCTCGCAACCACACATACTTTCCCTACCCTACAGGCCTTCTCCCCAGCTACAGAAGAGGAGGCGGCTTTGCTTCTCATCTCCTCTCGTCCCACCACCTGTTTGCTTGATCTAGTATCTTCCCACCTTATCAGATCTCTCTCCCCTTGTGTTGTTCCATGCTTAACACACATTCTAAATTTCTCTCTTTCATCTGGTGTTGTCCCTGCTCCCCTTAAGCATGCTACTGTCGTACCCATCCTAAAAAAGCTATCCCTAGACCCGTCTTCCCCTTCCAACTATGGCACCATATTCCTGCTTCCTTTTTCCTCAAAACCTCTATAAAGATTTGTCTTTACTCACATGACTCACTTCTTAAATTCCAACTCCCTCCTCGATCCTCTTCAATCTGGCTTTCGCCCCCTCCACTCTACTGAGACTGCACTTATTAAAGTTACAAATTACCTAATCACAGCTAAATCCAAAGGCCACTACTCCATACTAATTCTTCTTGACCTCTCTGCTGCCTTTGACACTGTTGATCATGTTCTCCTTCTCCAAACTCTTCAATCCCTCGGTCTCTGTGACACTGTTCTCTCGTGGTTTTCCTCCTATCTCTCCCAATGTTTGTTCAGTGTCTCCTTTTGCAAAGCCACCTCCTCCTCTCCCCCTGTCTCAGTTGGAGTCCCCCAAGGATCTGTTCTTGGTCCCATTCTGTTCTCTCTTTATATTGCCTCTCTTGGCAAACTTATTAACTCCTTTGGATTCCGCTACCATCTGTATGCCGACGACACACAGACATAGCTCTTCTCAGCTGATCTTTTTCCCCAGGCTTGCCTTTCTTCAATGTCTGATTGGATGTCCTCCCACTTTCTGAAACTCAATCTCTCCAAAACTGAGCTTTTTTTCCCCGCTCATAATGCTGATCCTCCTCTTTCCCTTTCCCTGCAAGTTGATGGTACTTACATCAGTCCATCCTTGCACGCTCGTTGTCTTGGTTTTATCTTTGATCCTGGCCTCACCTTTGCTCCACATATGCTGTATGTTGCTAAAACCTGTCGATTCCAACTTAAAAATATTGCCCGCATCCGCCCCTTTCTCACGTAAGATGCTGCCAAGAAGCTTGTTCATGCTCTGTAAATGTCTCGCATGGGTTACTGTAATTCTCTCCTACTTGGTCTCCCTGAAAGCCAAACTGCCCCCCTACAATCCTTGATGAATGCTGCCACCAAGCTGATCTTTCTCAACCATCGCTCCTCCCATACCTCGCCCCTCTGTTGATCCTTACACTGGCTTCCTATATCCTATAGGTGTCAATTCAAAATACTAACCCTTACCTATAAAGCTCTAACCAACTTTAGCCCCTCTTAAATTTCTTCCCTTATTCATAGATATGCCCTTTCTCAGTCTCTCTGCTCTGCCCGTGACTTTCTCCTGTCTGCTGCTCGCACCCTTACTGCTAACTTGCACAATATAGTCACCAAAATAACTTTAGCTGTTCAGTATTTAAATTCTAGCCTCAAAATACAAATTGTATCAGATTTTTCACTGGGCAGTTTAATACTTTTCAAGAAGTCATTTGAGCCAAGTGGTCAACAGTGAAACTACTGTACTGGGGTCCACAAGTTGAGGCGGCCCATTGGGTGTCGCACGCTTAGGGCAACTAGATGTGCCTCTCTGAATAGGGGTCTGCAGCCCTTTAAAGGGACATCCTAAATATAAACAACTTTAGCTAATTAAGCTGTTTTGCTCAATGTTCTGCTATTGAGAAGTTAAATCACTTTCTTTATACAGCCCTAGTCACACCAACCTGCACATGCCTTGCACTGCCTTCCAAAACACTTCCTCTGAAGTGAGATCTAATGTTTACACTTCGTTTATTGCACAATCTGTTTAATTTACAATTTCTTATTTCCATGATGCCAAAAGTGATTTTTATACAGATTTCAAAATCACTTTAAGCTTCATTTTTAAAAAAGGAGTGAAAATTTGATGACAGTTGTCCTTAACGAAAGGGCCAAAGGAGATTCCACAATGTAAAAAAGGATGCAGACATTCACTGAATCAGTGTTAATTTTATCAACTGACAATTTTAGTCAGATTTTTTGTCAAATAACATTTTTGAGATTTTGTCGACTAAAACGAAGAATGACTAAAATATGATGACTAACATACGACTAAAATTAAAATGGCTTTTTAGTCAAAAGACTATGACTAAAACTAAATAGAAATCTGCTGCCAAAATTAACACTGGCAGGTAGGACACATAGGAGAGGGAGGAGAGGAAATGAGACTTATGGGGGCTGGGCGATTCAAAGACATGGGGGACTGGGAGATTGAAATACTTGGGGGGGAGGGGGCTGTGGGAATGAGACACATGGGGGGCTGAAAGAATTAGACACATGAGGGGTGAGGAAGAATGAGACTGGGGAGGCGGGGGGTATGAGTCACATTAAGAGCTGGGGGTGTGAGACACATGGATGGACTGGGGGCAAATGAGTACATGAAAGGGCTTGGGGGAATGAGACATGTGGGGGAGATGAGAGACACACAAATGGGAATATGGAAAGAAAGAGACATACAGAGGGGCTGTGGGGTGGAAGAGCCAATGAGAGGTTGGGGAAGGGGCAAAAGAGACAGGCAGTGGAATGGGCAAAAGTGACAGACAGGAGTTTGGGGGGGGGGGAGACATCCTTTAAGTAAACCCATGAGATTTTAGTCATGTGTACTAAAATCTACTAGAGATTTAGTCGTGTCGATAAAAACTAGACTAAAACTAAAATGATTGAAAGGACTAAAATATAACTAAAACGACTTTATAGGCAAAAGATTATAATTAAAACAAAATTGAAATTTGCTGACCAAAATTAACACTGCACTGAAAACTCTTTTAGCTGAATACTCACACTGGGTTATTCACTAAACACCAGAATACCACAAAATCCAGTGCAAATAACCTAATTCTGACCACAAAGGCAATTCTCATATTTACTAAAGTCAATTACGGTGAGAATTCGGTTGACCCGAGCGAATCTGCAACAATCGCCGGAATACTTTCGTTGTCCAGATTAAAACCAGTGCTTTTGCATCCAAATCCTATACAAAATGCAAGCCAACGATAATTATAAAAACTATTAGCCCACTGGGATGTGGGGGCCCTAATGTTAAATTTCAGGGAAGAGAACCTAGTGTTTACTCAAACCTCCACCCACAGGTGGCATGGGGCACTCATAAACATATTCAGAGGAGAGAACTTAGTGCCACCACCCATGGCTGGCGGGTTGGAGCTCTAATTAAGCAATAGGGGGTTGACATGCTATTATCCGCCCCCATGCCCCAAACAGTAGCATGGAAAGCCAACCAGAGAACTCTGCGAGTCAAGTCTTGAGGGTTATAGTTTTCCACACAATAAATTACCCAAAAAAATGCTTTTTATGAAAAAAAAATAGAAACATAACAAAATATTACTCCTTAACTCAAGATTAAGAACTGTATGCAGTGGAAATTTATCACATCCTATACATTGGATGTAAAGTAGGCATATATTTAATCAGTTTGAAGTAAAATATGTATGACCTGCACCTCACACTACGGAAACATGTCAAGTTTCAGAATTATCCTTTAGTAAATATTAAAATATGGCACACCAAAAATGACAACTTGAGTTATAGAGAAAGCACACTGAATGAAAAACACCTAAATACCAAAATCCTAAATAAGAAGGTAGATAAATGTTTTCCAGTTATCACATTTTCTGTAAGAGCATCACATTTATAGACAAATTCAATGAAGATCCCTGATTAGGGTCTGCTTAACCACTTAAGGACCAAACTTCTGGAATAAAAGGGAATCATGACATGTCACACGCCATGTGTCCTTAAGGGGTTAAAAAGACAAATCATTCCAGTATGAACGCATGGGTGTGAGGTTAGTGAATACCTTCCGTATCTGGAAAAATTATTAACGCATGCAAGTCAATAATACTTAACACAACTTAAAGGACCACTATAGTGCCAGGGAAACAAACTCATTTTCCTGGCACTATAGGGTCTTTAGGTTCCCACCCACCCTCAGGGTCCCAATTCCGCTGGGCTGAAGGGGTTAAACAAACACTTACCTTTCTCCAGCGCCGGGCTCCTTCGACGCAGGAACTCTCCTCCCTCTGCCGACGTCAGCGCTGAATGCGCATTGCGGCAAGAGCCGCGCGCATTCAAACGGTCCATAGGAAAGCATTTCTCAATGCTTTCCTATTGACGTCCAGCGTCTTCTCAC
Source organism: Pelobates cultripes (assembly GCA_933207985.1). NCBI lineage: Eukaryota > Metazoa > Chordata > Amphibia > Anura > Pelobatidae > Pelobates > Pelobates cultripes. Next base: position 94,593,130 of record OW240912.1, on the reverse strand, counting down.
TGTGATTTTCACAGTGCGAAGCGTGGAAGCGCCTCTAGCGGCTGTCAGTGAGACAGCCACTAGAGGCTGGATTAACCCGAGTGTAAACATAGCACTTTCTCTGATACTGCTATGTTTTCAGCTGCAGGGTTAACGCTAGATGGACCTGGCACCCAGACCACTTAATTGAGCTGTAGTGGTCTTGGTGCCTATTGTGGTCCTTTTCAGGCTGACTAACAAGTGTTATTCATTCATTTAGGTCATTAAGAATTCCTTATTATCAGTAGCAGACAGGTCTGTTTTTTCTCAAACCATTCAATAATAGTTTGTCAAAACTGCACTTAAAGATTCCTTGCATTAAAGTATGGCAAGTATGTGAGTATGGCCTTTTTGCCACGCATTCATTCTACCACAAATGATCAATTTCTGTCTAAATGCACCGATACATATACTATCTAATTTGTAAAGGGGAAAAAAGGGTTTTCTTTTGATTCCCTATATGTATACATAATGGTATATTTAATAGGAAGAAAATATTTGAAAACATAGGAAAAGAATGTAAAAAATAAATATTTTTCTCACTTTTGCATGCAATAATTTCTACATACCAAGTCCAAGTAAAGAAAATAGATTCACTAATTAGTCCTGATTGTTAAACTGCCCAATATGTCTAGGATTTCAATACATTTTTAGAAGTTATAAATTTGTATTTTTTTCCCCACATAGTTCACGCATGTCCTACTACTGCAAAAACCCCATATTTGTATTCTGCTACTGTCCTCGAGCACAATTATGCCTCTATGTATACCTTTTCCTCTAATCCAACCCTTAATGAAACCTTTAATCAAATCCCTAATCTAAACCCTAATCTAACCCATTTTCCTACCTCTAATCCCATTGATAATCCTATCTATAATACCAGTCCTAATCCCACCCTTCAAGGGATTCCCTCTGCTGATGTCAGTTGGTACCTTTACTGTATGTAGGTCTATGTCGTCACTGTGTATTAAATTCCTGCAGCGCATGACGGCATATAATGTCATGTGGTCCTTTAGTGGTTAATGAAACTGTGTGTTGCCTAAAGGACCACTGAGCAAAAGGCTTGAGAAAGGTATGTACAGTTTTTGTGTAAAGATCATGTCTCTGAAGTCTCACTTCACAATTCTCTGCCATTTAGGGATTAAAGGGACACTATAGTCACCAGAACAATTACTGCTTAATGCAGTTGTTCTAGTGAGTATAGTCAGTCCCTGCAGGCATTTTAATGTAACCAATGTCTTTTTACATTGCTGCCCAGGGACACCTCCAGTGGCAGTCACTCAGATGGCCACTAGTAGTGCTTTCTGGGTCTCTGCTGCACAATGTGCAGCACTTACGTTCAGCGTCTCCACGATCTACATGGAGACACTGAACTTTCCCCATAGAGATGCGCTGGCCCACCCCCGATCGGCCTTCTTGGCTGACATAATCAGAATTGATAATCTCAGCCAATCCAGTGCTTTTCCATAGCATTACCCAACTTAAATGGGATAAAACCTCACCTTTATTCCAATGCTCTGCGGGTCTGCCACTGCTGGCCCCGCCCCAGATCTTACTGCTTGGCTGAGACCATCAGAATTGACAATCTCAGCCAATCCAATGCTTTCCAATAGAGAATTGGATTGGCTGAGATCATCAACTCTGAATATGTCAGCCAAAGAGGTGAATCGGGGGCAGAGCCAGCACTGAGGGACCTGCGCAGTGCTGAAATAAAGTTAAGATTTTAATTTATTTAAGAGGGGCTGGGGGTAAAATAATAGGTTTTTTTTATACGATAGGATCACGAATACATGTTTGTGTTCCTGACCCTATAGTGTTCCTTTAAAGTTGTTTTGGTGACTATAGTGTTCTATTAAAGTAAAACTAGGAGTTCCAGGGACCATAATAATTCTTCATTGAGATGAAAATTGTTATGGTGCCTGGAGAGTTCTTTTCAAATGCAGTGGTAGGTATGCACACCATCTCAGCACCACCGGAAATGAGTGAGCCCTATTTAAATTCAAAACATGACTGCAGACACTAAGAGAAACTACAAACAGGTAGTGATATATTTACTATATGCCTCCCTGGGTGTCCACTCTTTCTAGTTGTGTGCATACCTTTTCGAGAAGGAAATCTTTTTTCTGGAGTGAGGGGGTGTTGTTAAAGAGGCAGGCTTTTGGTGCAGCATTCCGCAAAATATTTATTTTATGCAAAAAAACTGTAAAGATTTGAGAATGCAAAAAATGCAGCCGTTTAATGAGGCCAAAACCAATCAAATACATATAGTTTTGGTTACCAAGTGTCCCTTTAAGCACAACTGCATTATGCCTCCAGCATCACTTCCTATGTAGGGGTTTAATAAAAAAAGTTTGTGTTTTCCCTTATGCACCCCACCACATCACGATGAGAAACAATAACACCAATCTTAGGAACCTGGCAAAACAAATTGGAACACAATATATTAATGTTTATTTTTCTGTTTTATATGATATTTCATTATCATTGGTTACGTTTTCAAGACCTTGAAATAAAATATGTTGCATATTTCTTTGAATCATATACATTCTGGTTTCCACAATACGTTCTGAGAGTTTGAAAGAAATATACATAATATATTTATATATATTTGAAGTTAAGAATTGAAATCTGCAGCAAATGACCTTTAAAAAAAATCACAAGGAAGTTTCCTGCCAGTACAGATATAGAAAGATTTATATTTTTAGCCAAGTGAGCATATAATTTATCCAGACATTCGTTCGGGGGGGAAAAAAGCCACAACAAAAAATAGATAACTGCAAAAGAGAACAAAAACTGACTGAAATGTTATGCTGAACAAAATGTGAAAAATGTTCACGTCAATGCAGGTAAATTCATCATCTACCTAGAATTACACCATTCAAATATTCAAATCACAACTATAAATTTTGTTTTGATAGAAATAAATACAAAAAGGTACATTGTATATCTAACTGTTAAAATTAGCAAAAAAATAAATGGCATGCAATCCCAATGTTAAATCGAATGCATGTTTTTAAATTTTTTTGATTATTTTATTTAGGAAGAGAGGGAAAAGTCACAATAATATACTCTTGCTTAGAGGTATAAACATATATAATTAATTATAATTTATCTGGCACTTTATGCATTTTGCTTGTAGCACAGATGAAAACGCTTTATAGGTTTACGCATGTAAATGTATTCATTAAACATTTTGTCCACTTCACTGTGACCCTCTTTAACTCCTACCTAGTGTCTACCTCCATAGCTCTCCCCCTCATCCCTCTCCCTCTGATTGCTTTTTTACTTTTCTCTAGCCCCCAGTGTTTATCTCCAACACCCATCCACAGCAACTCTCTGACTCCAGTGTCTTTCTACCCCTCCATTGAAAGCCTTGAGGCTCTATCCATCACCACACAGTGTCAGTGACTCTTCCCATTTCTCATTTACCCAGAAATCTCTATCTCCTTATGTCTTCCTCTTACCCAGGTGAAGCATGGAATTTTGGGGATTTGACAGTATAACAACTACTAGTGAAAGTTATCAACAAAATAATCCTCCTTTTAATAAGACTAAGAATATTTACAAATGTTCATGCAAACATGTATCTAGTTGCCAGATCTATTTAGGTCAACTCTAGATTTACAGGGTTATTCACTAAAGTGATAATTCAAATACATTTTAAATTATATAAACTGACTTAGGTAATGATTCAAATTCAGCCATTTTGGCCTAAATTTAATATTTACTTTGAATTCTCACTTTAGTGAATAACTTTATTAGTAAACAAATCCACATACAGAGAACAATTTGATTTCAATCACTTGTTTACCTAGCTAATTCCATAGCTCTAGCAGCCAAAAATTAAATTGATTCTCAAAACATTGACGAGAAAAATGAAGTAATTGAAAAAAGAATGAGTATAACCATGTGATGATAAAAATATAAAAATAATCTAGGTGTTCTTGATTGATTTTTTGAAAGGTAATACAATGTATCCCAACTCATTACTAATCTAAGGATCAGAGATAATGCCTTGTGTCAGGTGTCTGTGATATTTCAGTGTTTCTGGCTATGAAATAAGCAAAACGAAGCCAGTTATGCTCCAAAAGAGACAAGTGAACAGATTGTTTTCTTAAAAGATTAATTGGTGATTAGGATTTTGTTTAACAAGATTATGATACAAGGGCCTTAATGCGTATTCTCTCATTAGTATCTGCACGTACAACTGCTGAATAGGGATACTTGCTATTGATAGTTTGTGGGTCATTCTTTGTTTCGAGGGAATTATACAGATCTAAAAGTTAAAAAAAAGGTTAACTCTTTAGTAAGCAACATCATTCCTTGTTGTGTAACGCTTGGTAAGAACAGAGGAAATCACCATGGCTAGCTCTTAGGGCATATGAGTTTAGATTTGAGTTTTCTCTTAATCCTTGATCAGTGCCTCGTAAATATGCCATAGTCACTAGATAGACTACAAGTTTGTAGGTCCAGCCCACTTTAAATGTTTTCATAAACACCTCTGATTCACAACCCAAAATTGTGCCACCATCACATTTAACTTGGTTCTCAATGAATAGAACAGATATATAATAATAGGCAAAGTCCAGGCAATTGACATTATTAGATTGTTTACTGTAGCAGTACTCCTTCACCCAGAACAATTAAGAACAAATTTTGAACCAGTGGCTCCTACCTATCCATCTAAATTCACCTGAGGCAGTTCACTCATTAGCTGGGCATAAAACACTGCCACTCCCTGAGAGCATTATAAGTATGGTGTTTCTTGTATCCTGTTTCCTAAGACTGACTTGGCTTGTGACCCTTTCTGTTTGGGTTATTCGTTATTGCCTGTTCGCTGCCTGCTCTGACTTTTGGAACCGTGTCTGACTACTGGATTTGCCCTTGTCTGTTTCCTCGTACCCGGTTACTGTTCCTGCCTATGCCCCCATGCACAGATTCACAGCCCAGGTAGCTTCTTATCTGGTTACCGTGGGCTGTGTTTATCTGCAAGGGTGAGCACATATCTCTGCCTACCGGAATCCCAACTAAGCTAATCCGTGACACTAAGACTGCCACTAATGGTTGTCAGATAGCCACTGTAGGCACTTCATAGTGGCTAACTGACTTTTGGTCCCCTAACTGACACTGGATGTCCTCACGCTCTGGATGAGGACATCCAGTGTCAGTAACATCCCTGTTACGCTCGTTGGATGAGGTCGGAGGAGGAGGCTCAAGTCCACAGTAACGTAGTAGGTCCATTGAGCCTTTAAAAAAACAAAAAGGGGGAAATAAAAATACTGATTCTTATGCTTTTGCTCTAAAATGTGCAGAGGAAATGGAGAACTGCATGGGGAGCATAATGTTTGTTTTCTGGCTGGCTATAAAATAACTACCCGTATAGTGTCCTTTTAATGGCGCAAAGGCAGCTATTGTGTCAATAACTACCAAATTATTGTAATTTACCCCTACACTGAAGCGTTAAGTGTAGTAAAGGAATTACGAGACAATTAGAGTAATTATTTGTTTTTGTTCTCAGTAACAGCATAGAAGATAACAGTTCTTGGAAGAAGAAGTAAAATGGTGGAGCAGCTAGTAACAGAACTTTATGACCTTCATACACCACAACATTTCCTGTAGGTATAACTGAGGGAGATCACTTCAAATAAAATTGTTATGGGCAAATGCAAATATTACAAGTTTTAGAATGAAATGTTGGTTTTCTTAAACTGTGTACTTTGTCTTTAAGAGATATTGCAAACTGACAAGGTGTTAGAAATGGAATATATTGTTTTCATAGATGTTTCTTTAAGCAATAACATCGGTGCATAATATGTTTGCGCCATTTTGTCCCAGACGAATTACAATAATGTATAAACAAGTTTCAAGGCTATGCTACGACCCTTTCAGTACGTAATATACCGTGGTAACCTTAGTAGATAATGTTCAGACTTTAAGATGCCATCTTGACCTAAGTCAGGAAAATTTCCATGACGTATACACCCTTTAGTTATGGACTTGTATTTTTGCCAAGTTAAGGGAGGTCCTAAAATGAATAAAGTAAAAAAGTTACTTTTTCATATATGAACTACGGTAACCCTAAAATGGAGACACCTAAGGTATAAATAGGTGTACTTTTAAATGGAACAGAGGAGAGACTTGGAGACCGACGCTGCTCCATCTTAAAATGACAGAGAGGCTGACATGATGACATGTCCAGAAGGGTATGTTAACCTATTAATGATATTTGCAAGCATTTATTTTAATCTTATAAACTCTGCTATAATGGATTTTATATGTCTATATTTATATTTTTATATAATAAATATCTAAAAGACAAAATATTTATATATGTTAAATAGAGGATCTCTTACACTAACTATATGAAATTACTGCTAAGATAGCTGTATGGTTAGCCCTGCTAAGTTCTATGCTTTAAGACGTTATAGTGGTAAATAAGGGAACCAACCATGGTTACAATTGGCGACCATGAATGGACTTGTACTTGGAAGCTTTAACTATAAAATAATAAATACCTAGGTAACCTCTTATACGTAAGAGAAGACACAATACTTTGTCATGACATAAGTCTTGAAATATCAAGAATCTAATGAGCTATTTGTAGCCCAGACTCAGAGAGAGATCTTCATCATTAGAGATGATTTTAATGTGAACTTGCACTTTGAGTTCAGGTGCCAGGTACATTGTAATTAGCATACAATGCTGAAATTGTGGATCTTCATATCATAAGAGAACAAATATACATATTTGATAAACTCCCTAATATGCCTAATACACCAGCATATTGTAACCGTGGCTGGTTCCCTTATTTACCACTATAACGTCTTAAAGCATAGAACTTAGCAGGGCTAACCATACAGATATCTTAGCCATAATTTCATATAGTTGGTGTAAGAGATCCTCTATTTAACATATATAAATAATTGAGAATACAATATAAAATAAGGATTGTCTTGGAAGCAATATAATTTTGTCTTTTTGATATTTATTATATACAAATATAAATATAGACATATAAAATCCATTATAGCAGAGTTTATAAGATTAAACTAAATGCTTGCAAATATCATTAATAGGTTAACATACCCTTCTGAACATGTCATCATGTCAGCCTCTCTGTCAATTTAATATGGAGCAGCGTCTGTCTCCAAGTCTCTCCTCTGTTCTTTAACATTTAAAGGTGCACCTATTTATACCTTAGGTGTCTCCAGTTTAGGGTTACCGTAGTTCATATATGAAAAAGTAACTTTTTTCCTTTATTCATTTTAGGACCTCCCTTAACTTGGCAAAAATACAAGTCCATAACTAAAGGGTGTATACGTCATGGAAATTTTCCTGACTTAGGTCAAGATGGCATCTTAAAGTCTGAACATTATCTACTAAGGTTACCACAATATATTACATACTGAATGAGTCGTAGCATAGCCTTGAAACTTGTTTATGCATTATAGTTATTGTAATTCGTCTGGGACAAAATGGCGCAAACATATTATGCACTGAGGTTATTGCTTAAAGAAACATCTATGAAAAACAATATATTCCATTTCTAACACCTTGTCAGTTTGCAATATCTCTTAAAGACAAAGTACACAGTTTAAGAAATACATTTCATTCTAAAACTTGTAATATTTGCATTTGCCCATAACAAAATAAATTCAGTGCCACATTTGCTAGTAATTAGGCTAACGCAATATACAGCTAAAACATTTTCCACTTTAGAAGGCATACATTTTTTTGCACGTTTTTTATTTTTCTAAACCAATGATTTAAAAAAAAAAAGGAAAGAAAACAGTATCTTGAGATTTAGTAGATGTATTTAAACAGCATTGAAAGCAGCAATAAAAGCTACATTTTCTATGACATGGCTACCAGAGGGAAAAATAACCTCAGTTCCCATCAAAAATATAAGATTAAACTGCAGGGGATCAAATAAAGTCATCGCCACAGAAAGGAGCTCTAAAAGAAAAGAAATTGGAGAAATGTATAATAGTCATATTTTAAGAAGCATGTAGCTATTGTTAAGTCTTTCCAATACAGCAGTTGGGAGATTTGAAAGCTATATTCTAGTAATCATAATAAGAATTATTTTAATTGTTACATATTTTTTCTCACTACGAAACTGGAGAATTGTAAAGTCTGGCATTCAATTAACAAATAAAAACAAACATAAATTAACATTATTTTTCTGTTTCAATGTTACTAATTATTATCAAATTACAGAAGATTGAATTACCCCCTCCATCCAAAAGGATTATTTCATTAACATAAAATCTTAATGAAATGCTCACATTGTGTTGGAATTTTACGGAAGGGACTGCTTTGTCTTTGTATTTTTCCTATGCTTGGTGTTACCTTTTGTCAGGCCCTCAGCCATCACCAGTGATGGTTGAGCTTAAAAATGCTCTGTGTATGGAGAATGCCGCAGTCTCGCAGGATCCTCCATACACATCAGTGCTAAACTTTTGCACATGCTCTAGAGTTTAATGTGGACGTTGAATCCTGGCTGCTGAAGCATCAGGAGCTGAAGAGGACTGGCGGGGAGAAGATGGCAGCGGCTGGAAGGGACAGGTTTAGGTATAACTCACCTTCCCCTACACCCCTCAGCCACTGCATTGCCAGCAGAGTAGTCAACGTCAGGGGTCTTTGCAATTTATGCTTGGAAATATGCATTTGTCTATGTGTGTGGCAATGTATGCGTCTATATGAACAAGCAGCTGCATGCAAACAACAACATAACATAAGCACAACCCTGAACTACACACAAATACATCCTTGCATTCAAACACCCATGCTACTGCCTTCAAATGCAAACACTGTACATGAAAACAGGCTTGCATACAAACACCAACATTGCACGCAAGCACAACCCTACAGCTGACAAAGTATTTAAGAGTTGTATGGCAGTTACATTTTGTTCATCCCTGCTCTATAAGTGAAACTTTAATATGTTGGTGCCAGGACTGGAAAAACCACAGATAGGTGTGTTAAGGTGATCCCAAGGTAAAAAAAAAAATGTTGGGAAGGTTTTTTTGAAAAGCAAGAGTTAAAGATTAAAACAACAGAAGAGTTTGGTCGGCAAGAAGCATACCAGATTGTAACCAAAGTCTAGTGGACAGTTAGTGAGTGTAAGACTGTAGAATTTATACTCATAAAGGACCATACCTTTCAATGGTCCTTTATGAGACTACGGAAATTATGCAACAAACAGATCATAGGCGATATAATATTACTAAAAAACAACGGCTCCTGATTGACAATCTAGCCAAAGATTCCAATATAATGATACGCCCTGTCGACAAGGGGGGAGGTATTGTTATAATGGATTATCAACAATATGCCCAAGAGATCAGACGGCAATTTCAAGATTCTAGCACATACAAGGTTCTTAAGGGTGATCCAACTAAAGAAATACAGCTAAAATTGGAGGCAGTTTTATCTATGAGAATAAGAGCCAACTATATTGACCTTTATCTCATTCAACGACACCCATGCAGCCCTGTAATGTACACCATCCCGAACATACACAAGAGCCTCACCAACCGATCTGGATGCAGTGGGTGACATGCTAGAACCAGTGGCCAAGTGGCTAGATGCTCTATTTAAGGAGCCAGTGGAGAGTCTCAAGGACACCCCTACTCTTTTACCTAAGTTACAAAGTCTCTACATTGAAGAAACACAACCGGTTCTCATCACCATGGACGTCAGTAGCCTCTATACCATCATCCCTCATGATGTTGGTATAGAGGCTATGAGACAAGTCCTTACTCATTCTATGGAATTCCCATTAACGCATAATTACTTTCGTTTTGAAAAAGCTTGGTTTATGCAGGTGTCTGGAACATCCATGGGTGCAGCAATGGCACCCATGTACGCCAATGCTTTTAGGTATGCCTATGAAATTGAAAATATACAGTAATTATTCCAACAACATATTACCAGCTACTTCCATTACATCGATGATGTGTTGATTCTATGGAGGGCAACAGAATCCCAAGCACACGTCATGGTAGAGTACTTCAACCATCTGCCTTTATCAGTTAGGTTGACAGCACATCAGCACAGAAAAAGTGCATTTCTTGGATTTAGAGATATCAGTTGTGGACCACAGGCTAGTTTACAGTCTATTCTCCAAACCTACTGATCGGAACTCCTTGTTACATCACAATAGTGCTCATCCTAAAGCACTAATTGATTCAATACCCTACGCCCAATTCTGTCGAGTTATTCATAACAATTCCAACAATACAGTCATGCAATCACATATCATAGAGATTATAATAAATACACATTGAAAAAGGCGTTGGAGGAAGCAAAGGGTTCACCCGCCTCAGAAATTTCCAAGACACCACCCAGGCTAGTCTTCCCTATGACTTATCACAACAGGGCCACCAAAGTCACCAATATTGTGAAGAAGAACTGCAACATGTTGACCTCCGATGACACACTGCCAAAAGTGTTTAAGGAACCACCCATGATCTGCTACCATCGGAACAAGAACTTACGAGATATATTCGTGAAGACTGAACAGGTGAGGAGTTATCAACAGGAGCAAAATACAGAAATCAGAGGCAGTGTCAGATGTCTTGGTTGTATGACGTGTGGACATATGCTCCCGTCACGTACCTTTAACCATCCACACAAAAATAAAAGTTATAGTATACATTATACCATTACATGCAAGACTCCGTTTGTCATCTATAAAATTTCCTGCCCATGCGGGTAGTCTATGTCGGAAAAACGGATACTCCATTATGTGAACGTATTAGGGGGCACAGATCTAATATAAGAACAGCCTACAGGTACGGCCACACTGATAAGCCAGTGGCTAAGTATTTTTTTGGAGTTTAGTCACTCCTTCGCTACACTCAAATTTGTGGCAATTGATCACATACACAACCTCTACGTGTTGGAGATCGCAGAAAGATGTTGTTAAAGAAAGAGACATTTATATCCATGAACTCAACACGGTGTCACCATATGGACTGAACGAATTAATATCCTACCATCCCTTCATATGAAATTCAGTGACATCAAATTATCTGACTGAATATTTTTTTTCATAATAGTTTTAGAAAAAAAAGTAAACATTTTTTTTGACAAGTTTTCTACAGATATTGTTTAAATAGAGATTATGGCGCAAATACATTAAGAATAAAATTACATATATATATTTTTAAATTTAATTATTTTTACAGTTTATTTTTAAATACTATTTAATTTTTATAATAATATATATGCAATATATATAATTATATATATATATATATATATATATATATATAATTTCATTCTATGTATATCTCCTTAACGACCATGGATGTACTGAATAAGCCCGACAGAAAACGGTCGTTAAGGACCGCAGACCTACCTAGTATGTCCGTGGCAAATAGGAGCCCTGGACTTACCTGGACCGGCGATCTGCGGCGATTACGGTCGGGGGAGGGGGCTGGACTGCTGTAGACCCCAGCAGTCCTCCTGCAACAGCTCCGGCCCTCCAGGGCCATGTGATCACTATGATCACATCGCAGCAAAAGGAGCCTAGGAGCTGCCAGCAGGGGACTGTCTGAGCTGTCAGGCAGTCCCCCAGGCTACTAAAAAGTAAAAAAAAAAAAAAAATCTTATACATATATTATATATTTATAATATATTATGCATATATAAGATTTCATTATAAGTGTATTTTGAGATATATACACATATATCTCAAAATACACTTATAATGAAATCATATATATGTATAATATATTACACATATATAGGAAATAAAAGTGTGTGTGTGTGTGTGTGTGTGTATATACACACAAATTAATTTTATGTATATATATATATATATATATATATATATACACACACATACACATGTATTATGTGTGTGTGTGTGTGTGTGCATATATATATATATATTAATTACACACATACATACAAACACACACAGTATCTCACAAAAGTGAGTACACTCCTCACATTTTTGTAAATATTTTATTATATCTTTTCATGTGACAACACTGAAGAAATGGCACTCTGCTACAATGTAAAGTAGTAAGTGTACAGCCTGTATAACAGTGTAAATTTGCTGTCCCCTCTAAATAACTCAACACACAGCCATAAATGTCTAAACCATTGCCAACAAAAGTGAGTACACCCCTAAGTGGAAATGTCCAAATTGGGCCAAATTAGCCATTTTCCCTCACCGGTGTTATGTTACACGTTAGTGTTACAAGGTCTTAGGTGTGAATGAGATGCAGGTGTGTTAAATTTGGTGTTATCGCTCTCACACTCTCTCATACTGGTTACTGGAAGTTCAAAATGGCACCTCATGGCAAAGATCTCTCTGAGGATCTGAAAGAAAGAATTGTTCCTCTACATAAAGATGACCTTAGTTTTAAGACCCAGAAACGGAGCTGCAGCACGGTGGGCAAGACCATACAGCGGTTTCACAGGACAGGTTCCACTCTGAACAGGCCTCGCCATGGTCGACCAAAGACGTTGTGTGCACGTGCTCAGCGTCATATCCAGAGGTTGTCTTGCAATGGTTGAAGGGGTGGGGGGGGGGTCAGCCTCCCAGTGCTCAGACCATACGCCACACGCTGCATCAAATTGGTCTGCATGGCTGTCGTCCCAGAAGGAAGCCTCTTCTAAAGATGATGCACATGAAAGTCCACAAACAGATTGCTGAATACAAGTAGACTAAGGACATGGATTACTGGAACCATGTCCTATGGTTCGATGAGACCAAGATAAACTTATTTGGTTTAGATGGTGGTGGGAGTGTCATGGTCTAGGCCTGCATGAGTGCTGTTGGCACTGGGGAACTACAGTTTATTGAGGGAACAATGAATGCCAACATGTACTGTGACATACTGAAGCAGAGCACGATTCCCTCCCTTTGGAGACTGGGCTGCAGGGCAGTATTCCAACATGATAACGACCCCAAACACACCTCCAAGACCACCACTGCCTCGCTAAAGAAGCTGAAGGTAAGGGTGATGGACTGGCCAAGCATGTCTCTAGACCTAAACTCTATTGAGCATCTGTGGGGCATCCTCAAACGGAAGGTTGGTGTGCGCAAGATCTAACATCCACCAGCTCCGTGATGTTGTCATGGAGGAGTGGAAGCATACTCCAGTGGCAACCTGTGAAGCTGTGGTGAACTCCATGCCCATAAGGGTTAAGGTAGTGCTGAAAAATAATGGTGGCCACATAAAATATTGACACTTTGTGCTCAATTTGGACATTTCCATTTAGGGGTGTACTCACTTTTGTTGCCAACGGTTTAGACAGTAATAGCTGTGTGTTGAGTTATTTTGAGGGGGACAACAAATTTGCATTGGAGCAGAGTTTCATTTCTTCAGTGTTGTCACATGAAAAGATATAAAATATTTACAAAAATGTAAGTGGTTTACTCACTTTTGTGAGATACTGTATATCTATCTATATATCGATTTCAAAATTTTTTCTATAAAAAATGAATAAAAACGCTAACTTTCGTCAGCGTTTGTGACTAAGTGGCTACTACAAAAGACTGGTAATAACCCACTTGGAATACCCTGGGTTGTCTACATTTGAAAATGGTATGCCATGATGGGGTTATTTCACATTCCTGGGCTATCATATGGTCTCAAAATGCATACACAGATTCAACAAACCAATCTGGCAAACTGTATTGGGCAAGCTCTATATTGGCCCTGTAACTTTCCAAAACACCATAAAACCTGTACATCAGGGGTATTGTTATACTCGGTAGACTTTGCTGAACACAAATATGAGTGTTTAAAACAGTAAAACTTATCACAACAATGAAATCACCAGTAAAAGTGCAGTTTTTAGCTTTAAAAAGCTAAATTTGGCCAGCATTTGTGGCTAAGTGGCTACTAAAAAAGACTGGACTTACCCCATTTTGAATACCCTGGGTGGTTTACTTTTATAAATGGTATATCATGGTGGGGCTAATTTTCATTCCTGGGCTGCTATATGATCTCAAAGGCAACATAGGCCCAGCAAACCAATCAGGCAAATTTCAATGTGCAAACATGGAAAAGCTCTACATTTGACCCCTGTAAGTTTGCAAAAACCCATAAAACCTGTACGTTGTAGGCACTGTTCTACTCGGGAGATGTTGCTGAACACATAACAGGAACTCAGAATCCATGCCTAAAGTACAACGTGTGTGAAAAATAACACAAACAAATTACTTCCCAAAAGGTTCACAAAAACTGGTGGTAGAATTAGTGCATGGAAAGTGTTAAAAAATACCACCATTTGAAATACCCTATGGTGTCTACTTTTAAAAAATATATGGTTTCATGGGGGTTAATTACATTGGCCGGCTTCAAAAATGTCCCAAATAGGATATGGGTGCATGATGACAAGCTGCGAAAATTCCAAGTTGGAATGCGCACCCTCCAAATAAGGTCTTTTAGCCCCCAAAGAACCCAACACCTATACATGGGGTATACCACTGTATTCAGGAGATGTTGCTGAACACATATTGGGATGTTCTTTGGCAGTAACCCTTAAAGTTCTCTGTACATGTATTCTTAAATTGCTATGTGTGTCAAAAAAATCACCAATTATTATTATTATTTTTTAATTTGGCATAGATTGGTGGTAAAATGGTGGAATGAAAAGAGTCAAAATACCCCAAGTTTAATACCTTAGGTTGTCTTCTTTTAAAAAAGATATACATGTGAAGGGTTATTCAGGGATTCCTGACAGATATTAGTGTTACAATGCGTTAATTTTGAAAAAAAAAAAACTGTTTGGAAATAGCAAAGTGCTACTTGTACTTATTGCCCTATAACTTGCAAAAAAAAAAAAAACTAAGAGCATGTTAACAATGGGTATTTCTAAACTCAGAACAAAATTTAGAAACTATTTAGTACGGGTGTTTATTGCGGTTGTAGATGCGTAACTGATTTTGGGGTCCAAGTTCAAAAATGTGTTTTATTTTTACATTTTTTCATCATATTTTATAAAAATATTTATGGTAAATTATATGATATAATGAAAATGATGGTATCTTTAGAAAGACCATTAAATGGCAAGAAAAACAGTATATAATATGTGTGGGTACAGTAAATGAGCAAGAGGAAAATAACAGCTAAACACAAACACCGCAGAAATGTAAAAACAGCCCTGGTCCTTAAAGGGACTCTCCAGTGCCAGTAAAATAATCTGTTTTCCTGGCATTGCAGGTCCTCTCTCCCTCCCACCACCCATCCCCGGTTGCTCAAGGGATGAAAACCCCTTCAGTGACTTACCTGAGACACCCGCCGATGTTCCTCGGGGGAGATTGATCCCGCCCGCCAGTTGAGGAGACCTAATGCGCATCTCTCCATAGGAAAGCATTGAAAATGCTTTCCTATGGGGAATTGAGCGACCCTAGAGGTCCTCACACAGCGTGAGGACGTCCAGCGATGCTCTAGCACAGAAAACCTGTGCTATGAAGCAGGAAGTGCCCTCTAGTGGCTGTCTAGTAGAGGAGGAGTTAACCCTGCAAGGTAATTATTGCAGTTTATGAAAACTGCAATAATTACAGTTGCGGGGTTAAGGGTAGTGGGAGTTGGCACCCAGACCACTCCAATGGGCAGAAGTAGTCTGGGTGCCTGGAGTGTCCCTTTAACGTTAAGAAAATTTAAAAGTGGTCTGGTCACCAAGGGGTTAAAGGTGGGTACACTAAATCACACTAACCTCAGTATGAGTAGGTAAATCTCTTGGAACGTGATAGTCATCTGCCGTCAAAGTATTCAATCCATAAAAGATAAACAAGATATAACTTTGCAAGCTTAATGTTACCATAAGACAGTAGTATACAATACAAAGTAAACCATCCAAGATTATTGAACTGTTTTATTATATTCCCTAAACATTAACTGGGTTTTATCAGAGCTACATTGTAATTTGAGATGATAATGATTTTATGGACTGTTTGTACATTAATCTTACTACACTGAAGAAGAAAAACAAAACAAAAAACAGACAACCATTTCATGTAATAAAATAACTGCAATAAGTTGTCCAAAGGTTTATAAAATAAACTAATGTTTGGAAACCAACGTAGTGTTAGACATATTTAATATGACAATGTAGATGTCAGTATTTTGAGGGCTTTTACCAGGTACAAATACAGTATTTAAACTACAGTTAGCTGAATGGCTTTTCTGTACATGAGGCCATTCTGTAAGACATTGCTTAACTGAGACATGGCCAAAAGGTAACTTCAGCAACTGCAGAACTGCAATTTTCACTGTGCTTTATCAGCTTTCAATAAGCACTCCAAGTACCATGAATACTAGAGCTTATTGTAAAGTATGAGCATTTTCTTACTGGCATGTACTAAACTACTGAAGTGGTTTGACAAAATTGGGGCTCTACTGGTGCTACAGCTCCACTAATATAGTTTGTAGTAAACTTATTGTGGTGGTAGTTTGTAGTACTTATTGTGGCAAGGATTGTCAGAGCACTAGGCTATTGGTTGTGGTTCTGTTTTTCTTTTTTCTTGCATTCTCTAACTGGCTGTCCTGGCATAATCACGGCAAACCATGCAAATTTAAGGAACACTATAGGGTCAGGAACACAAACATGTATTCCTGACCCTTTAGTGTTAAAACCACCATATAGCCCTCTGGCCCTCCCATGCTTCCCTAAATATAGTAAAATATTACCTGTATTCAAGTTTGCAGCTGCTACATCTGCCCCTGATCAGCCTGTTTACAGCGGACATCATCAGAAGTGATGCTGTGAGCCAATCACAATGCTTTTGCATAAAATTGGCTGAGAGTGTTGAGTAGGCAGGTCAGGGGCAGAGCCAGCACAAGCCCTGGCCAATCAGCATCTCCTCATAGAGATGCATTGAATCAATGTATCTCTATGAGGAACGTTCATTGCCTGCATGCATGGGGTGGAGACACTGAATGGCAGTATTGCTCAGTGTGCAGCACTGCCCAAGGAAGCACTTCTACTAGCCACCTGAGGAGTGGCCAGTGAAGTTATCACTAGGCTGTAATGTAAACACTGCATTTTCTCTGAAAAGACAGTGTTATTGCAAAAAGCCTGAAGAGAATGATTATACTCACCAGAACAATTACAATTAGCTGTAGTTGTTCTGGTGACTCTAGTGTCTCTTTAATTTAACCCATACAGTGTCATGTACGAATATGGCACTAAGGAAGAAATTCCACCATAAGGGCATGACTGAAACATCATGGAGTAATGACAATATTTTCAACATGAACATGCTTAGAGAGGAAGAGTTTTATGCATTACTCATTAAGTATATGCTCCAACAGCATTTGCTGGGGTGAGTGAATGACGCACTTCCACAGAAGTGACAGTGTTGCTCCAAGGCTGGTAGAGTATTTTTGGCTAAGTCATTCTGCAACAGCTGAAAGTCTACCTTTGACTCTGCCATGCTTTAACTAATTCAGCACTTGAAATGTGATTTAACAGCAAAACTTTATAGATAATAGGTCGAATACACTTTACACCCTGTTCCAAATTATTATGCAAATTCTATTTAAGTGTCACAAAGATTAAATATTTAGTTTTTCAGTTTAACTCATGCATGGTATTGTGTCTCAGGGCTCTTTTGATCACTGAAAACAATCTCGGACACCTGTGATAATTAGATTGCCAGGTGAGCCCAATTTAAGGAAAAACTACTAAAGGAGGGTGTTCCACATTATTAAGCAGAATACCATTTTCATACACTATGGGGAAGAAAAAGGATGTCTCTGCTGCCGAAAAGAGTGAAATAGTTCAATGCCTTGGACGAGGTATGAAAACATTAGATATTTCATGTAAACCTAAGCATGATCATCACACTATTAAGAGATTTGTGGCTGATTCAGAGCACAGACGGGTTTGTGCAGATAAAGGCACATTGAGGAAGATTTCTGCCAGATCCATGCATCGGAACAAGACAGCAGCTGCTAAAATACCATTACATGGCAGCAAACAGATATTTGAAACTGCTGGTGCCTCTGGAGTCCCACGGACATCAAGGTGTAGAGTCCTCCATAGTCTTGCAACTGTGCATAAACCTTCTATTCGGCCACCACTAACCAATGCTCACAAGCAGAAACGGCCGCATTGGGCAGAAAATACATGAAGACTAATTTTCAAACAGTCCTGTTCACTGATGAGTGCCGTGCAACCCTGGATGGTCCAGATGGATGGAGTAGAGGATGGTTAGTGGACGGCCACCCTGTTCCAATAAGGATGAGTCATGTTTTGGGCCGGAATCATGGGAAGAGAGCTGGTCTTTAGGGTCCCTGAAGGTGTAAAGATGACCTCTGCATGTGGAGTTTCTGACTGACCACTTTCTTCCCTGGTAGAGAAGGAAGAACTATGCTTTTTGTAATAAAATCATCTTCATGCAGGGCAATGCACCATCTCATGCTGCAAAGATACCTCTGCATCAATGGCTTCTATGGGGATAAAAGGAGAGAAAGTCATGGTGTGGCCTCCATCCTCCCCTGACCTCAATCCTATTGAGAACCTTTGAAGCATCCTCAAGCAAAAGATCTACGAGGATGGGAGGCAGTTTACATCCAAACAACAGCTCTGCGAGGCTATTCTGACATCTTGCAAACAAATTCAAGCATAAACTGTCCAAGAACTCACAAGTTCAATGGATGTAAAAATGTAAAACTTGTGAAGCTGCTATCAAATAAGGGGTCCTATGTTACAATGTAAAGTGACCTGTTAAAATGTTTAAAAAATTAAAATGTTGTTATAAGTTTGGATGAAATAGCTTATGATTTCAGTAAATATGCTGCAAATACAACAAATGACAATTTTCCGTTCTTTACAACCTATAAAGTGTTTTGAAACTTAATGTGCGTAATAATTTGGAACAGTGCATTGTACGTTTTTTATGTTTTTAAAAAAAAAAATACTGTTATTAGGTTTGTTCAAAAAAATTTTAAATTGTACTCTTAATAGTTCATAACATGAGAATTATGCTGATTGTTATTTACATCAATTATTTAGGTAAATGAGAAAAATATAATTTGCATAATAATTTGGAACCGGGTGTAGATATGGGTCTAAAAAATAATTTACACATGTAACACTTCTTAACCTAAACCTGTTAAGTAGCTGCTATGATATATGAATTATATATATTTAAAGTGTATGTTGAAATTAAAGAGTAGAGTGCAAAAAAAAACAAAAACAACCTTTAATTGTTAATGATTAGTGGAAAATTGCAGTAGTACAGTGATTGGTATACAGAAAATATAAAGTCTTGCAACCCATAAAAAAAAAAATTAAAAAAAAGACTTCCTTAAAACTCTTTTATTATCCTATATACATCTTTACATCAAAGCAGAACCCGACATGTCATAAAATAGCTTTGGTCAATATACATAATGTTCACTCAGTGGTAACGACTCTATTCCAACACGTTCAAATCAAATCAAATAGATTTACTTTAAGCCCACCAATGCTAAAACAAACTCAAGTGAGTTTACCATTGAATATTCTTAACTGAAGACCTATGCGCAGCTGTCTGATAATTCATTCTTGAAATAACTGTCGTAAAGTTTATTCATAAACTTTGAAAAAAACGTCAACAGCTAACAGATAGCATTTCATCTGCTCAAGAACTAAAGCGCCCATAGTGCATTGCTGGTGGTACAGAATTATAATTTTTTATCAACAAATATTAAAGGAACATTGTAACATTATGAATACAAAAGTGTATTCCAAATGCTATCATATCCCTCTGGCGCCCCTCCCTCGTGCCCCCCCACTGGCGCTGCAAGGGTTTAAAAGTCTTGTAACACTTCCAGCATTAACGATGTCCCTCAGCGCTTGGTCGGTACTCCACCTCCTTTGACTAATTGCTTCAATGCTTTCCAATGGGATTTAACTGATGGAAGATGTCCTCGTGCAAAGCATGAGGACGTCCAGCGTCAGTGAGGCGACCAAAAGTCGCCTAGCAAGCAGGAAGTGCCTCTAGTGGCTGTCTCATTTCAATGAGAGTTTTAAATCATACAGCAATCCATCTTTATATTATTGCTAGGTTGCTTAATTCAAGGTTTAGAACTTACAATCAGTCTAAATATCTAAACACAGCTTAAACTATTAGTGCTGGAATTGAATCAACTATCTAGTCAACGAGGAGATTTATACTGCCAAACATATATTTATCTGATGGTTTAATAGGTAGAGGATCTGCTTTATGTATGTTTCATTTCAGAGAAAGCAAGTAAAACTTCCGAAATTTTACCTTAAATTTTGGTTGAATAGATGGCTATAGGTAAAGAAGAAACAGCCCAGGGTAAGACAAATGCATGACCTGATCTATTGATGGTTTTTAAGTGGTAAGCACTGTCTAGCTGGCAAATGCATTAGTAAAACAGTAGGCTAAAATAGGGCTTCATTTTAGGATTCATGGCTAAAAGTTAGGAGCCCATAATTCACAATAATTCTTTGACTGTCAAAGCATAAATGGTAAATAAAAGGTACACACTTATTTAGTCATACTCACCCCACACACAGCCTCACCATCTGACACACTCACATACAAACACACACATGGGGACACTGAATTTTCCTCATAGAGATGCACTGATTCAATTCCCTATGGGAAAGCATTGGATAGGTTAAAAATCGGCCATTTTGATTATGTCGCAAAGGGGGTGAAGCTTGTGCCCGCAGACCCGCGCGGCGCTGGAAATAAGGTGAGTTTTAAACTTTTATAGGGGGGCTAAGGAGGGGCAAGCCAGCTAAATTGTGGGTTTACCATTATAAGGTCAGGAATACACGATGTGTTCCTGACCCTATAGTGATCCTTTAATGCCTTGGTAAGTTGTCAAATGTGTGAACAGGGATTTTAACAGGTTTCTTACATTTTAAAGGCATTTTAATGGTCTTAAACATGTTAGAATATGTCGCTTTGTAGCTACTCAGCCATGACTTTGAATATACTTTTTATTTTTATTATGTATTCTTTCTCATAGTGTTTCTCTCTAACTATACATAAAGTAGCTGTAGTATGACACACACTCATACATCTCTTACTTATAATGCCCATATTTATTTAGCTCTCATTAATTATCCTGGTGGTATAGTGTTGTGCTGAGCTAGTGCAGCAATTAGTGTTTATGTTCTATCCCCACTCCTTCACTATATGAAGCCTCTGTGAGAGAGTTAGTATATCCTTTCTCTCCCACCTCAGTGGCTTCCCATTTCAAAAAGAGCCCAAACAGCGGCACGTGTCAAGTACAGATCAGCCTGATAAGTGGCAATATGCAATAAGTGGCTTTCCTAATGAAGTGTTCCAGACTGTGATTACTGTGGTCATAACTTGATATAATGTGAGACTGGAGGAGAGATCTGCAGAATCCGCCAATCAATGTACATCAACCGTTGAATCCACATACCCCAACTGAAACAATTAGGCTCACATGCCGGCCAAGCTCTCAAGAGTTTTGCTGAGTAGTAAGGAAACTATGGATGCCATCTTTTAAATAATAACTGCCCTTTCAATTGAATTACAATTAATTTCTCAGGAACCACCACCACAGAAACTACTAAATGAGCATAAAGTCTGTTGCTTCCTTAACACATGCAGCGGTTTACTTTTTTCGTTGGGAGGATGACAAAATACATGCAGTCATATTTACATGTTTCGATCAAAAAAAATAAAAATAATAATAATTCCCTGTACAAATTACTAAACCACCGGCGAATATATTCCTGGTAATTTGAAGTATGATAGTAGAGCACTACTAGGTTTAAAATTTCAAGTTCTACGCTACTAGCCAAGCCTTAAAAGTTACTCACCACTGCAAGGCTAAAGGGTGCATGTCACACTCAAGAGGGATGAATTTCCTTGCCAATAGCTAATGAAGATTTTGTGCCCAGGAGCAGTGTGTGTATTTATAAAGTAGACAACAACTCATATACATAGTAATGGCTAAAATAGTCTATACATTAAATATCGCATCCAGTTAAAACTTTTTTGGTAGCTGGTATGACAAATACCTTTATTATCAATATCACTAATAACATTTTCAAGTATTTAAATGAACCCACTGTCTCTTGCTGTAAAGAAGTTGCTGCCAATATTGACAGTTTCATTTATGTTAAAAAAAGGTTCTTGCTGTAGGCCCCACTCTCCTTCCTCGTCATCTTCTGGCTCTGCATCAGAGCAATTTCGTGTGTTCTCATACAAAAATATCTGCTCATCTACATGTGCAGGTGCAAGTCTATTTCTTTTTGCATTTATAACATTTGCTGATGAACTAAAGAGACGTTCAGGGATGATTCTTGTGGTTGTAATGCACCAGTACTTTTGAAGCACCTTTGGTAATAATGGAAATAAAGCCAAACGGTCAGACCACCATTTCAGAGGGTCCTCGTTTAAACCAAGAACCTTTTGTGATTTAAAATTGCTCAATTCTTCTACAATTTGTGCATGCCATTCCTCTGGGTCTTCAGACGTTCCTGACTGGCAAAAGATTTCAGCCAACATATTGTTGATGCTACTGGTAGGTGGTGGGGTGGAGGAAACCATACTTTTCTTCACTGGGGGTTCATCAGACATTGAAAAAACTTTATCATCAGCGCGGAAGTTTTCTTTCCCTCTGTCTAAAAGGCTTTTAGCTTCCTCAATCACTCGACCTTCAACTTGTGCTCGTTCAAATGCAGATAGAAATGGAAGCTTTTTGTACCTTGGATCCAAAAAGGTTGCAACATTTAGAAACATGTCTATCTCTGGCGTCTGCTGATAGGTAGATGAGAGACCTTTAGCAATCACTTCTTTAGCCATGCTGATTTCTTTCAGGTCAGTTTCTTTGATGTTCAGGGATGTATTTAGTAGCATATGCAGAAGAGGTTTTACCATACTAATGGTAGGAAATTTTGACATAGAAAGCATTTCTGCTACTTGCTTAAATGGCTGTAGCAAGTCCACCATACCTTCAATTGTATTCCACTCACTAGTTTCTAACATGAGATGATGATTATTACTGTCCTCCACCAAAACACCGGCAATTGTAAATTGTTGCTCCTTAAGACGCTGCAACATGGAAAGAGTACTACCCCACCAGGACACACGGTCACTTACAAGCATGCAAGGAAATAGGTTTTGCTGTTTCTGTTTCTCACATAGCATATACATTGCAAGTGAAGACTGCTGAAAATATTCTACTAGCTTTCTGCACCTAGAAAGAAGTCCAGATAGTTTTGGTAGTTGGAAGGCTTGCTGTATTCCCATATTAAATGTATGACCTAAGCAAGGCATAACCACTGGGATATCCAGAAGGGAGCATGCTTTGATAATGTCTTTACTGTAATCTGTAGTAGCACCAAATACTTTGGTATTTATTCCCCATTCAATGAAGGTTTCATATAGGACTCGTGTTATAGTCTCAGCTTTGTTCTCCTCTGGTACCTCAAATGTTTTTAAGAACCGGGAATTTACTGATAAAAAATGCGAAGTCCCAGAGCACAGATAATGGACTGAAAGGGTCACATACGATCGATTCTGATTTCCGCTTCTCCAGAAATCAGTGGACATTCCACACCACAAAATATCTGTCAGTTCTTTTAGTATGATATCTCTCACCGCATTATATTTTTCAGGCAACACTCGTGTGCAAATAAACTTTCTACTTGGAAATTCATACCGGGGATCAGCTGTTCTCAAAAGAGCTTTAAATGTAGGTTCATCCAATATCGAAGCAGGGAACATGCCCTCGCAAATCATGCTGATTACAGCAGAGGTCAATTCTAGGTGCTTTTTGTTGTCAAAGTTATGGTTGCTTTTCATTATTAATGTTTCCTGAACAGCTTGCTGAGAAGATTCTGGCTTTAATTTGGAAAATGCAGTTGCAAAAGCTTCCCTCATCTGCTCAGTGTTACTTTTGACAAATTCACAAAACTCATCAGGGTGATTTTTCTCAAGATGGTACGAAAGGTTGGAGGTATTCCCAGAATAAGCTATTTGGGCCATGCAAATGCGGCAATAGATCTTTTTCCACTGTAAAATGCATCCTTCGGCATTGGTGTCAAACCCGAAGTACTTCCATACCTTACTCTTTGCTCTTGGATGAGCAACTAGTTTAAGGTCAGGCTGTAAACTTTCATTTTTTATCTCCATTGCTTCTTAGCTGATGTTCCTTCAGTTGGTGCTTCACTCATCAATGAGTACCTGCTAAAGGCAGTAAGATAGAGATATAATGAGACAACATATGCCTGGCTAAAAACACTAGCCTATAATTTATGCAAACATTCGCAAGAACACAATCAATCTAAAATAAATTGTAGGTAATGGAGTGGCAATGAAAAGTCTGTTTTTAATGGTTATAATCTTATTAGAACAACAATTTCTTCATGCTTTATGGGTGTTCTTGAGGAACATGAAGTGCAAAATCTCAAAACAAAAACAAAAAAGAAATCTGCTTTTGTTACAAACTGCAAAATATTAGTAAAAAGTAAAGAAACCAATTAAAGCAACACTATAGGTACACAGACCACGTCATCCTATTGAAATGGTCTGGGTATAATGCCCCGTCCCACCAGAGTGGGGGGGGGGGGAGGTCATGAGGGAGTGGGGTACCAAAGGGCACTATAATGTTAGGAATACATTTTGTATTCCTAACACTATAGAATCCCTTTAACTAGTGATAAAATTATTAAATGAATATGCTTGTTGTTTGTTTGTTTTTTACAAAAAACTTTTGAACAAAAGACTTACTTAAAGGACCACTCCACACTTCCAAACGCCCCACCAAAAAACCCCAAGAGTTTAGTAGATATACTCCCAATGAATATACACACACACACACACACACACACACACACACATACATACATACATATTTACATGTATGTATTCATTGGGAATATAGTTTAAAATAGCTTACAAAAGCTGCAGTTCTTATTACCAAAGCCTTTGTAAACCCTTCCCCTTTTTTCCCCAGGGAAGACTTTCAGTTTTTTCACAACGAAATAACCAATTAGTGGCTACTCACTGAGAAGCCTCTGACTTGCTCCCCACATGCACATGCAGCTGTTCGTGCACGCGCGCGCACCCAGTCACATGTGCAAGGATGAAGATGTCGAGCTGGTCTGAGGTCTGTGAGGGAGGGAGGGGGAGGCAGGCACACTCAAGTACAGCGTGCCTGCCACTTCATTAGGGGACTCAGGGGAGCTAACGAAAGTAGGAAGGAATCTCCCCTGGCTGTCTGATTGACAGCCAGGGGGGAGTTCCCTGGATAATTTATAAAAGTGCTGATTTCTCATAGAAAGTCTATTTTAAAAGTCAACTTCGTGGACAATAGAGAGGGAGCAATGATGTTCTATAACAAGTCAACTTCTGAACATGCTACCCTAAAATATTTGAGAGTTGCACGCTAGGAGCAAAAGCTAGGATTGTATAGCAGAGACTCATATTTACAAAATAATACACACATGCATAAATACAACTTTATTTTCCAAACAGAGCTACAATCCACCATTGTTCTTTCCCATGCTCCTAGTTTGTCTCTGAGTTTACAGTTGCAAGAAAAAGTATGTGAACCCTTTGGAATGATATGGATTTCTGGACAAATTGGTCATAAAATGTGATCTGATCATCATCTAAGTCACAACAATAGACAATCACAGTCTGCTTAAACTAATAACACACAAAGAATGAAATGTTGCCATGTTTTTATTGAACACACCATGTAAACATTCACAGTGCAGGTGGAAAAAGTACATCCAAGTAAAACAAGAGAAAACTTCATCCACCTGTCCTACTCCAAACAATTACTTTAGAGGCTTTTTATTTCTGCAGAGAAGTCAACACACTCTCGATCAAGTCCTTTGTTGCATTTTTGAGATAGAAGCTCCTTACCCTTCAGAGGTGTAAAGTTTTTAGTCAACCAGCCCGATAAAACATTTTTGACAGAAACCAAATTGTGTAGAACTTCTACAGAGTTAAATATGAATTTGGAATATGGAAAAACTGATATATTTTAAAAATATTATTCTCAACTTCAATTTTCTATTTTTCTAGAGCATCATGATTACAATTATTTAAAGGAACACAAACATGTATTCCTGACCATATTGTTAAAAGCACAGTCTAGCGCCCCTGATCTTCACCACCTCTAATTATAGCAAAACCTGCCCCTGATCTGCCTGCTTGGCTGACATCATCCAAGTATGTCAAGGAGGCAGACCAGGGGCAGAGCCAGCACAAGCCAAACACAGCATAGACCAATCATCATCAACACTGTGCAGCACTACCCCAGTGAGCACCTCTAAGTAGCCATAGAAGTGGCCTGTGGCGTTATCCCTAGGCTGTAATGTAAACACTGCATTTTCTCTGAAAAGACAGTGTTTACCGCAAAAAGCCTGAAGGGAATGATCATACTCACCAGAACAAATACAATAAGCTGTAGTTGTTCTGGTGACTATGGTGTGCAGTCGACAACAATCAAGGAACTCATACTCACCAGAACAAATACAGGAGAAGCCTCTGACTGGTTGTTTCCCAAGCACAGACTTAAAAATCTGTGCCCAAAAAGAGAAGAGAGCTTGCTAAGGCTGCAGACAGCAGGTCTGCAGCCGTTGTCAGGTTTTTTTGGTTGTTTTTTTTTTTTTTATACCCTGAAAGAAAACCTGCAGACAAAAATGCATATATGTTTACTTAAAGGGTATATTAAGTAAACAATTTAAACATATATATCAAGAAATATTTGAAGGATTTAAGCCCATACATGAGCGTACAACCAGCACTTAGCGTATGGCAGCTAAAGCACTGCTTTGTGGGCAGGCATGTGGCCCATGATGCAACCTGCATCACATACACGAGCACTCGTGCAGCACACCTACCTCCTACTTCTACCGATATCAGACCTGCCAAAGTCTGCCCTATATACACATTATGATTTGATTATAATAACTACAAAGTGGTTTACAATGCTGTGTTTATGAATACTAAGAAGTGAACAAAATAAGTAATTATGTGTCCAAACAACATGCAGTATTCTAAGTCACTATTAGTATACTAAGTACGAAAGAAGTGATGAGAATTAAATATTTTTTTATTTGTTTGTGTCTTTTAAAGGTGAAGTTGTAGTAGTTTGCTGGTCTGGAGTATTTGGGTGTGTTTTAACATGATGACAAGGAGGAAATACATCAGCAATTGTCTTGGAGAAGCAATTGTTGCTGCCTAGCAAACTTGGAAAGGTTATAAGGCTATTTAAACGCCTCTGTATACTAAAGTATTCTAGAGACAAATGTGTCATCAGTCTGACAGCTCAAGCTTGGTCAAGCTTGGGTCATGCAACAGGACAATAATCACAAACACACTAGCAAATCTACAACAGAATGGCTGAAAAAGAAAAGAATCAAGGTGTCGTAATGGCCCAGTCAAAATCCAGACCTCAACCTGATTGAAATGCCATGGCTCTGAAATGCTGTAGACCTTACAAGAGCTGTGTATAAACAGATGTACCTCAATGTACTGAAGCACCGTTGTAAAGAAGAGTGGGACAAAAAAAATTCACAAAGATGTGACAGACTGATAAAGTCATTCAAAAAAAACTATTACTTCAAGTTATTGCTGCTTAGTGTACTTAGTTTTTCACACAAATCGTCTCCATTTTGGTTTAAATTTATATAGTTTAATATGTCATTGTTTTGTTCATTTGAGGTTGTACCTAAATTTAAGACCTGCCAAGGAACAGATTGTTATTATGTCTAGATAGATAGATACACATACACACACACACACTTTGGGTGTCTGTGTCTTTTAGCTAAAAACAGCTAGCACCCTAGGAGTTAACACTAAAATCTGGAAGGTCAGACTGTTGAGTTCAGCTTGACAACCCTGCATCAGAAACGGACCCTGGATGTAGTTCCATATTTGTGCAAACAAGGTTTTATGCAACCCCTTGTCCACAGGTGAAGGCATAGGGGCTGGCTAAAAATCAGGACAAAAGTTCAATTTGTATTGCCCTTTTTGATTCAATGACTTAACTGATGTAAAGTTTGATTGCTAGGTATTTAAAATGTTATGGATCATTGCAATCACAATAAGCATTACAGCACACTGTAGTGGACACAGTGCCAGGAGTATCTGGCACTACACCATTGCAAGTAGTCATACTGTTTTAGTGTAGTGCAGGGCAAACTCATTGGCAGAGAGTGTCGGATAATGGTTCTGAAACAATGTGCAGGGCTTGCCTCAGAAAGAGAGCTTCTAGCTCTCCATTGTTCGTAGCGGAGGACGGGAGTGCCACCCTGCTTACCCCAGGTTAGAAGTTAAACTATTCTAAAATGGTTTGACTACTAATAATGACGAGTGCCGGAGCACTTCTTGCACCATAAGCAGTACAATGAGCTTTAGTAGTTATGGTGCTTGGAGTGGAGTGTTCTTTTAATGATCCAAATGAAACTTAAAATAAAATAAAGTGTCCAGCACCTTGTATATAATGCCATAACAGCACAAGGTCATTTAAATTAAAGACAAAAATAAAATATATTGTTGATTGAGAAAATAAAGACATTATTATTGCACACGTACAAAGGTTTATCAAAGAGTCATGCATAACGGTGCTTAATTAGTACAATCTGGCACTAATGTCTTTGGATTAGAATAACATAATTCATCTTTTGGTTGTTTTTTTTTTTTTTCAGGTCAACTTAAAAGTTGGATGTACAATTAAAAAACACCACATAGTCTCCAAGGTCAGAAAACTATTGCACTGTCGAAATATCCTTCATTTTGGCATGTTTATCATTATGTGGAAATTCAGCTCTTCATGTATACAACTATTTTTATTTTTTTGATGTACTATGCTGATAAACAGCTTTAAAAAAAAAAAAATGCAAATTACACACACACACACACACATCTCTGCATGTATATAACTGTACTTGAAAGCGGACTAATTTAAGGCAACTGGGAGTGTAGTAATACAATTTATTTTTGAGATCATAAAAAAAAAAAAATTATGCAGCCAGACACCTCCAGGAACAGATTCTCGTGGGCTGAAATTTAGTCACAGGAGTGCAGTGAAGGCAGAGGTGTCACCCCCGTGTTTGGGCTGCATAAAGATGATAGTTTCTTCACTGGGATGATACGCCACATCCATTTAGAACACAGAGCACCCAGCCCCGTCTACTCACAAAATGCACTGCGAATGTACCACACTGTCAAACCGTGAAAAAATTATTTGAATTTACTGCCAGATGTACCACTATCAGACATCCAAACAAAAAAGGGACAGTTAACTGCCGTAGTGCTTGTATCTTTGTTCTCAACTTCTTGTGCCTAACTACACTTCTCTGAAGATTTAATTTTTTTGATCAAATTTTTTTATTGCTTTTTAAGTAACACTACATATCTCCGAAATTATTTTGGACAAAAGACCCCTTGACAGAGTCAACTGTTAACTTGTTGCTCTCCAACTGATATGTTTCAATGAGGGTTAATCCAGCCTCTAGTGGCTGTCTCACTGACAGCCAATACAGGCGCTTCCGCGATTCTTACTGTGAAAAATTACAGTGAGAAGACACTAGACATCAATAGGAAAGCATTGAGTAATGCTTTCATACGGGCTGTTTGAATGCACGTGCAGCTCTTGCCGCGCATGCGCATTCGGATCTGACATCAGCAGGGGGTTGAGAGTTCCCAGCACAGAGGGGGCACGGCGCTGGAGAAAGGTAAGTGGCTGAAGGGGGGCCCTGAGGGTGGGGGTGACCTAATGACCCTATAGTGCTTCTATAACTTTGAAAAAACATTATTTACATTGTCTTTACAGTGTACTCTACAGAACATGGCATTACAATTAATCACCTGTAAGTGCAATGCTCATTTGGCACGTTTCGCACTTCAACTAACTAACTTTAACTGCATACCACCGTTTTTCCAGTAGAACTATTGGATTATTATTGGAAATAATTTTAATGACCCATTATTGCTCCCACCTTTAGCAACTCCACAGTCAGCAATATCATTTTCTTCAAATGCCTTCAAAGTTGCAACATAACGAGGGGCAAAAACTGAATTAACAATTGCTTGTTTTTGTTCTAGCTCTGGAAAATTGTCTAGCTGCTTTAGAGTCAGGAAATGTGTTCTTTAACAAGACAGATGTACAATCCTTTGATTTATAACTATTGCCATGCTTTACTGTGTGGAAAGCAAAAATACCTTCAGCTATAGAAATTTGTTGTTCAGCTTTACTACCTACTCCTACAAAGTAATTTGGCATTATTTTTAAAAACTCTCTCCTAAAATTGTGGTCTTGTGCTTCTCAGTTTCTATGTGAGCTTTTAAATCAGCAATACCTTTGTTTGCCACATAAACAAAAGTTCCTGGTTTACACACTGTATATTTGGCTTCCTAGTCGTTTCGGCCCTTTTTAAACACTCTTAAAGGACCACTCTAGGCACCCAGACCACTTCAGCTTAATGAAGTGGTCTGGGTGCCAGGTCCAGCTAGGCTTAACCCATTTTTTTATAAACATAGCAGTTTTAGAGAAACTGCTATGTTTATGAATGGGTTAAGCCTTCCCCCAATTCCTCTAGCGGCTGTCTCATTGACAGCTGCTAGAGGCGCTTGCGTGCTTCTCACTGTGAAAATCACAGTGAGAGCACGCAAGCGTCCATAGGAAAGCATTGATAATGCTTTCCTATGTGACCGGCTGAATGCGCGCACAGCTCTTTCCGCACGTGCGCATTCAGCCGCATGGGAGGAGAAGAGGGTGGGGGCACCCTCAGGGCACTATAGTGCCAGGAAAATTTGGTATTTAGTGCTTCATTACATTTACATTTTCCTTTCAGAATTGGTTCAGGAATGATTGATTTTACAGTTGATGTAACGCTTGTAACACTGTCAAACACCCCCAAAAAAAACATTTATTTTGCAGACGTTGGTATTGGTAGTGCTTTTATCAGTGCTTCTGACCAGCACCAAATTATTGCTTTTTCCAACTATGGCAACTAAATAGTGGTTGCACCACTGTCAAGCACCAAATTATTGCTTGTTCAGCCTATAGAAAGTAAACATTGCTTGCAACACTGTCAGATACCAAACTATTGCTTTTTCCAGCTAATGGCAACTAAATAATGCTTGCACCACTGTCCGGCACTAAACTATTGCTTTTCCAGCTGATGGCAACAAAAAAATGGTTGCACCACTGTCAGGAATCAAATTACTGCTTTTTTTCCAGCTAATGGCAACTAAATTATGCTTGCACCACTGTCAGACACCACATTATATATTTTGCAGCTATTGCCTGTGCCTGGCCCTGCTCTTTCTAGCCTCCTCCCTAACTCTTTGACAGATTCCCCCCCAACAAAAACAAAAACAAAACGCACTTTCTTATATACCCATACCAGTCCCTGTAAGGATATGAAATAGTTAACTCTTTTTGCATTATATGCTTTAAAATAATGTTTGTAATAATTATGCTAACCTTGGCAGATGTATTCTGTAACATGCTCTGAGAGGCCTCCCTTCTACAGGATGTATGACCTCGCTCGACCTCAGGATGTTCCTGTCCCGTCTTTATTCAAATGCTTATCTTTTTAATGTCAGAGAAGTATGTACTATTAACTATAAGGAAGCGATAAATCTTGCTGCTTGCGTGACAAACTGTGTATAAATGCTAGCCCTGAAAATATACTCATTGAGAACTTGTTAAGCACTCTTTCATGTTTGTCTGTCTTTATTGCTAAACAAGAACTCCCATCAATTGATGTGGTGATCGGAGATTCGAGAACTGAGGGAGTTAAATAGAAGTCGATTAACCCTTTCAGGCCCCCCTTATCCTCCTTCTTTCCATCCTTGTCTCCCTCTCCTCCTCTCTTTGGGCATCATGTGATTGGCAGCGTATATAGCTTAAAGGACCACTATAGTGCCAGGAAAACATACTCGTTTTCCTGGCTCTATAGGGTCCTTGGGTCCCCCTCACCCTCTGGGCCCCCCTCCAGCCAGGCTCTAGGGTGAGGAATGGGTTAATCCCTTACATTTTTTCCAGCGCCGGGCTCCCTCGGCGCTGGGGACTCTCCTCCCCCTTTCCCGTCATCGGCTGAATGCGCATTCTCAATGCTGTCCTATGGACGCTGGCATCTTCTCACTGATTTTCACTGTGAAAATCACAGTGAGAAGCGTGGAAGCGCCTCTAGCGGCTGTCAAAAACAAAGTAGTCGCTACTTGGTCTTATGTTTTAAAGAGAAGTAGATAATAAATGAAGAAAATTACAGATTTTGAGTTAGAGAAAAGGAAACAATAGGGGTAAGGTAAGTTTGAGGTGAGAGCTACTTTAAGCAAATACAAGAATATGTATGCTATATAATTTAGTTAAATAAAACAATTTTAAGTAGCTCTCCAAATATGTGTTTTGAACCTGTTAAACTAAAATTAGTGCAGTTTCACTAGTCTAACAGCTTATTATTCATCTTCGTCTTTACAGTTCAAAACTTTGATTTACAAGTAAACTACTGACTAGTGATTTAAAGGATCACTATAGTGTCAGGAAAACAAAATCGGTTTTCCTGACACTATAGTACCCTGAGGATGCCCCCACCCTCAAGGTCCCCCTCCCGTGGTTAAAACCCCTTCAGTTACTCACCTTATTCCACTGCTGGGCTCTCTTACCTCTCCTCCCCCGCCGACGTCAGCTCACCCGTCTGATGTCAGCAGAATACGCATGCGCGGCAGTGCCGCGCACGCATTCAAAGTGTCTATAGGAAAGCATTTCTCAATGCTTTCCTATGGACACTCTGCGTGATGGAGGCATAATATGCCTCCAGCATTGCAGATGCACCTCTAGAGGCTGTCTGGAAGACAGCCACTAGAGGCTGTCTTAACCCCAAATGTTAACCCTAGAGGGACCTGGCACCCAGACCACTTCATTGAGCTGAAGTGGTCTGGGTGACTATAGTGTCCCTTTAAATCAAATTCACCCTTCCTAGGGCTATAGTGTTCTGCTCCCTGTTTAAAATAAGGGCCCCTTCCAGCAGAGACTCACTGCAAATAGCTGCCACTCCACCTTCAGTGACATCGCCCGTAGGCAGTCTCTTTTCTTCTCAATCCAAAGCTTCACATAGAGCACTGAGTTTGTCCAAATGCTTCTCATAGCAAAGCACTATATCCAATGCTTACCTATGATCACCATTAGAGGGCATTTAACATGTAATTCCATCCAATCTGGACATTACTGATAGGCATAGAATGAAGGGAGCACACAGACAAATAAACAAGGAATAGCACCAAGTAGCAACACGGGCCATTATTTGCTATTTTTGCATAAACATTTTAAATATTTTGTTCGAAATATTAAAATATAAAA
Source organism: Pelobates cultripes (assembly GCA_933207985.1). Lineage (NCBI taxonomy): Eukaryota > Metazoa > Chordata > Amphibia > Anura > Pelobatidae > Pelobates > Pelobates cultripes. The sequence continues at coordinate 94,559,804 of OW240912.1, read as the reverse complement.
AAAATATATTAAAATGCTTTATAAAAAAAAATATATATATATTTGTTTTTTAAAAGTTTATCCAAAAATATTAAATTATTTGAAAATCTTATCCAAAAATTAAATTGAGGCAATAGTTACGAAACTGAGCAGTAGTGGTTAAAGTACTTAAAGTTTTCCAATAATGCCTTGCCACAGAAAGTAAGAAACTGAATTGGCCCTGCTAATTATTAATGGGTGAATGTATTGTGTGACAAAAGCTCCCATGCCATGGCCTTTTGGAGAATCTTGAAGGCCAGTCTCCTGCCTATGGGTCTGGTCTGGAGAGGACCAGCTGATGCTCTCTAGCAATGAATCTAGGGTTGATTACTTTTCTAGCAACCTATTTTATTACCCCTACTTATACCCTTTGTGCCACTATACCCCACTCCCTCTAGCATTATTATTATTTACATAGCGCCATCAGATTCCGTAGCCCTGTACAATGGGATGTAAGCTCATTGAGCAGGGCCCTCAACCCCTCCATCCATTTGACTGGTTACAATTACGTTTCTGTTAGTCCACACATTGTACAGTGCTATGGAATTTGTTGGTGCTATATAAATAAAATAAAAAAATAAAAATAATAATAAGAATAATAATAATAATGAATCCCACCCAAAGATTGGTGGAACTGATGACACACTAATGCAGAATAGAGAATTCCGCTTTAGCTATATTTGAAGAGAGGCAGATCCTTGGGTGCCCAAGGTAGATGTCAAAACTGCTTTGACAATTTAATGTGGGACCGCACCCAGGGATTTCTGATAACCTTATCTATTACAGTGCACTACAGTGGATATGGTGCTTAAAGTGCCTCTTTATAAGGAATGCAATTCTTTCATAAGGAACAATTCTGGATTTTAGGTGAGCTTCTCAAGATTGTGCTTAACAGGCCACAATAACAATAGCAAAAAGAAAAATCCCACTGGCTTATTTTAACAATAAATGTATTACTTTGTTTTAAAGGAAATTTGGAGCACCATAACATCCTAATCTGAATTAAGTTGTTATAGTGCCTGTATGTCCCTAGTGGCGACCTACCTTCAAGGTTCAAACCGTTAACATTTTAACCCAAAAATCTTCTGTCTGGTGCCAGTCTGCTCTGCCTCCGATCTCCCATTGCAGTCTAAGGCTTCATAAACCATTTTAGTACTGCACCATTTTATATTTTCTTTTTTGCAAGAGTGCTACATACTTGAAAATAAGTTTTGAAGTCTAGAAGGAGGAGGATACTCTGATTGAGTAATAAGCACATCTACATCATGCCTTTGTGAGTGGAACATTAAAATACTGCAGTACCTATAAACAGACAATACTGCCCTATGTCTGCCATTTTTCCTTTGTAGATACTGTGCTTTTTAATACTTTATATATTTTGAAGACATAAGGGGAGTCTTTCAGTACTTTGTATTATACAATGGTATAATTTTGCTTTAACCTTTGTGCACTTTAATTCCACCTTGTGAGTGTTTTTTTTTTTTATATCATTGAGGCTTCAAACAGGAAGTCTCAAATAAGGGCAGGCTGAGAGCGTCAACTGATACTCTCAGCTTTTCCATAGCACTACATTCACAAAATGGAGTGAGAAAAATACGTAGGTTGCTCGTAAATGGTGAGGTACTGATAGGTTGAAAACAAGGGTTCAAGACAAAGCAGACAGAAAACTTTGGGGTTAAACTGTTTATTAATACCTTAACCCCTGAATGTAATCCAATACAGGGGGCCTCATGGTACCATAACAATTTAATTCAAATAAAGTTGTTATACTGTGTGGAGTTCTTATTTAAGCTTATTTTGTTGATGTGGTTAATGGACAGACGAAAACTGTCAGACCCCACTGTTCAGAAGCTAGGGTACTTGTCTTTTGATGGCCTACTACGGTTTTCTGTTTCTGATTAATAATGATTACACCAGGGCTTGACAAATTTGTTTGCAATCTAGAAGCCAGCTAAAAAAGTAATGAGCCAGTTATTTTCTACAAGAAAAATGCAATTTTTAAAGGGACACGATAGTCACCAGAACCACTACAGCTTGATGTAGTTGTCCTGGTGTCTATAGCCTGTCCCTCCAGACTTTTCAGTGTAAACACTGCCTTTTCAGAGAAAAGGCAGTGTTTACATCGCTGTTTAGTAACACCTCTAGTAACAGTCACTCAGACTGCCGCTAGAAGTGTTCCCAGGCTGTAATCTTTAAAAAGCATTAAGAAGCCACAGGCACTAAGCACTGTGGCATATATGTATGGTGGCAATTAAGTAGTTAATCTGTTTTGTCTAGGATTTGAATGTGAGAAATTTTACATCTTGTGGTAATTGGTCAGTTAGACAGGTGTCTGGGCAGAATTGATGACACAGCTGTTTCTGGGGGCTGGAGCTGGCCTGGGATTGGTTGAAAGTTGCAAGAAGAAAAAGAGCGGGAAACTGGAACAGTATAAAAGGAAGCAGCACAAGTTTATTCCTGTCAGAGTGGACTGAAGCAGGAACGGTGCGGACAGACCTCCCCCCCTTCCCCTTACTTTTATTTAATTGTATTGTCGTGGTGTTATGAAGCATTGGGGCAAAAGACATCCTCAGGGTCAAGTTCTGAGGAAGGATATGGTGGTAAATGGTTTTAAATAAAAGGCGGTCCGGTTAGTTATGACTGACTGGCAATAAAGTTGAAAGTTTTAAGTAAAGCGCGGTCAGGTTAGTTATGACTAAGAGGCTATTTGGTGGTTAATAAAGTTAAAAGTTTTGAAAGTTGGTGAACCATATGTTATATGGTTACAGAGTTATGGTTGTATGCCCCTTGAGCTTTGAATAAACACCACAGCCAAGCCCATTGAAAAGTAATTAAACGTTGTCTGTGGTTACTGTGTGTCTCGTTTTATTTATACGAATATTGCCTACCATACATAAAATAGTCTGCATGGACAGGCTATAGACACCATTAAGCATTTCTCAGAAATTGCAATAATTAACATTGCAGGGTTAAAGGGACAGGGTTACTGCACCAAGACCACTTCAATAAGCTGTAGTGGTTTGTGTGCCTAAAGTGTCCCTTTAACTCAGGTGGACTACCCCCTTCCCACAGGTGCATCATTTTAGGGTGGAGCTAGCGAGGACAATTCCTTCACTGGCCCACCCATTTCACCTCTCTCCTCTAAACCTCTCTCTCTCTTTTCTGGTGTCCTGATTCACAGTTTGCTAAAGTTGGAAGATAAGGGACTGTTCACTTACTGCCTAATATACCCCACCCCTTCACAGGTTCCATTGTAACACAATAATCAATGTTATACACTCTTTACCTGTCAGTGGTTCTATTATTGTGGCTGATCAGTGTATGGTAACAGTGATCAGGCAAAGAAAACAAAACTGCATATTTGTTAACTTTTCCACCAAAATAGTTTATCTAACTCTAAGTCAACCCTCCTCCCTAGACAGACAGGGACCACACTCGAGAAATAGCAGACGGGGCAGTGAGTGGGCGGGGCCAGTGAGGCCCACAGCGAGCGGCGGCAAGTGGGCGGGGCCAGTGAGGCCCACAGCTAGTGGGCGGGGCCAAGCAGGTCTATGGCGAGCGGCAGCTCTCGGGAGCGCGCGGTCATCTCGTAAGGCTATCGCGGGATTGCGCCTTCCTGTGAGAGGGGTTTACTAAAGACTAATACCAGAATCAGACCCCGAAATCGCGCCCAGCCCTCCTCCCAGCAGGGGCTCCCTCCATGCCGGGTCCTGACATGAATCGTCTGATCACAGCATCGCTAACCTGGTCTATCGCCGGCTTGCTCGCGCTGCCCCCCCACAAGCACCCCGACATCCTCTGACCCCCTGGCTCTGCCTGCTCGGGCTGTGTGTGGAGAGAAACCATGCTTACCGGTCCTCCTCAGCCGATCCCGGGCCGGACTCGCTCAGTATGTCGCCGGCGGACTGTACGCAGCAGCACCCTCCCACCAACACCGCGAGCTCACAGCTATCGCGAGATATCGCACGCTATCCCGATCAAGGGGGCCCTCCGGCGGCGATATGTCCCGTTACGGCGACCGTACGGACGCGATAAAGCCCGTCACACCTGCCCCGCTCCCCCTGGGCGCCCCCCGCCCGGTGTGTGACGGCTCTCCTGGCCCTCACTGGGTTAAATCCATACATTGCATGCACCGACTGACCTGGCACGGCGAAGGCTCGGCCGAACAGCTGCTCCAGCACCACCTTAACCCCGATATAATACACCTTCAGCAGCGGCAGCAAGAGCTTCTTCAGCAGCCACATGGTCCCCGCTCCGACATAGAGCGGCCGCGATCTGACTGTCACACCCAGCGGCTGCTCCCGGTTACTGCAGCTCGGGCGGGCTGGGGACATTTCCGCCCTCTGTCTTGATATAGGGAGTACAGAGGGCACCAGGCTGCTCCTGTGCATGGAGGGGAAAGGTGGCAGTGTTCATACAGTCGATGATAGTTTGCTTGTATCAATCCGCCTTATAGCATTTTATCTTAATGTCCTGCTAACTTTTGTAAAACTAGCCACTGAAATATCCAGGCGTGTTGTAGTTAAACTTTGAAAGACAACTTGGAAGTTCCCATTTATGTCTTGGCTTTTTATTTATATATGTGTGTGTGTGAAATAATTTTTGTGCGGTGTAAACGTACTCTTTAATGCTGCCAATGTGGCACAAAATGATAATTGGGACGAGGTGTTTGCGAATTAGTGGGCACTGGAAAAGAGTATAGTGCCTGATTTCCCCCCTGCACTGTCACTCCATTCAGTCTTAAACTGTATTTAGCAGTTAATCACTGAATGGAGGTCTCTGGCAGCCTGGCTCCCTCTTTATGTGTGGATAAGTCAGAGATTCCATTCATTCCACTCATAACAGGACTGGACACTGTGATTGGCTGAAAGCAGCAAGCAATAACAGCCTGGCATTGCCACCCATTGCCTCAAAGAAAACAGATTTGAACATAGAGTGCAGCTGTGGGAACTAGGCATAGTCTTGCTCATGGTGAATGGTCAAGAGACTTCATATATCACAAGTGTTGTACTCTCTCAGCTTCTGTCAGAAGAAGCTGAAGTTGCCTTTGAGGGTCTTTGTAAATCATGCAAAGACCCTGAAAGTGACAGATCGTTTTTAACGACTGCAGTAGTGAATGTACTGAACACCTGAAATATGGAGCCCAATACTGTAATGGAAATCTAGTAGCTTTAAATGTGCAAATGGTCAATTTTAAAATCTGGCTGATGTAAGCTATCGTAAACTTTAAAAAACTGTTTTTGGCACCAGTGTTAATTTTGACAGTAAATTTCAACTTTGTTTTATTCATAATCTTTTGACTAAAACGCCATTTTATTTGTAGTCATCTGAATTGCTTTAGTTTTAGTCAACTAAATCTCCAGTAGATTTTGGTTGACACAACTAAAATCAGATGGGCTAAGTTGAAACCTCTGTGTGTGTGTGTGTGTGTGTGTGTCCTCCCCTGCCGCTCTAGTTTTAGTCATAGTCTTTTGACTAAAAAGCCATTTTTGTTTGTCGTATTTTAGTTATCTGAATTGTTTTAGTTGACTAAAACGTGACTGAAATTGTTAGTCAACAAAATTAACACTGTTGAACACTTGGCAGCAATTTATAAAGTTTTCTGCCAATCGAGTGCAGCACAAATGTCAAAAGTTTGTTCCATTTCAGTTAGCATAATTTTGCTAGCTGCACTGTGAGATATTCACAAGAAGAGTCCCATTTAAATTAACATTTAATGTATCCTAAAGGCACACTATAATCAGCAGAGCAACAAAAGCATAATGTAGTGGTTCTAACATCTAAAGCCTGTCCCTGCAGAGTTTTCAATGTAAATACTGCCTTTTTTTTTTTTTTTTCACTAAAGGTTACACCCCTAGTTGCTGTTATTCAGACGGCCACTAGAGGTGATTCCTGGGTCAGTGCAGCACTGATGTTCAGCATCTCCATGCTCTGCGTGGAGGCGCTGAGTGCTTCTCAGAGGTGCATTGAATCAGTGCAGCTTGGTGTCTTGCCGAGTATGTGCCATAGCCTCTTGGATTGATTGAGGTCCTCAGATTTGTTGATCTGAGCCACAAGGATGAAGCCAGCCACAACAGACACGCATGGCACTGGAAAAATGTTCTTAACTTTTTAGGTGGACCCGGGACCCAAAATGATTGATTTTTACATAATGTCAAGAATATATGTTTGTGTTGCTTTAACCCCTTAGCAACGCTTAACCAAAGATTTCTGTCAATGCGGTCCTGCCTTTTAAGAACGCAAGACAAAAAATTTCCATTATTCACTTAAGTTAACACCAGAGCAACGCAGTTGCAGCGCTCTTCGGGTTAAGCCTGTTGCTGGGTACCTCGGTGTCCGAGGCAGGCGAGCAACAGCCAATTTAGCTGTCCCAGCACATGTGATCACTGTGACAGCCAATGCATCAGCTAGGCTATTGCATTAACAACCTGCTATTAGACCCCAAAATGAGACATAACCTATCAAATCCATCTCTCAAAATCCTACAGTAAAAATTGAAATGGCCATGTCTCCTATTTGGCACTGTAACTTCGTGAAATAGGGCTAAAGACATACATTTGGGAGTACTGTTTTACTCAGAAGAGTTAACTAAGCATAATTTGGGGGGTTTGATCATAAAGGAACATGTCAAATATGCAAAATGCCCAGCACAAATGTTCTGCATAAGTAAAAAAGAAAAGACAAAAAAATAAATTTTATACCACAGATTTGACACCATGGAGTGCTTACATTCACAAATGGTAGGCTTTTGTGTGGTTATTTGAACAATCAAACTGCTATAATGCCCTAAATATAGACATGGGCCCAACAAATCCATTTATACATTTTCTAACTGTAGAAAGTGAAATAGCCTGGCCTCTTACAGTGAGGGGGGGAAAGTATTTGATCCTGCTGATTCTGAAAGTTTGCCCACTGACAAAGAAATGATCAGTCTATAATTTTAATGATAGGTGTATTTTAACAGTGAGACAAAATAACAAAAATAAAAATTCAGAAAAACGCATGTCAAAAAAGCCCACAGCTTCAAATTAACCTGCAATCAATGCTCATGCAATTAACTACGCTGGAAGACTGTCACTGCCTCAACCATGTAAAAATCCAAGTCATACCTATGGCAATCACCTGGGCCAAACTGCCTCACTACATTCGGTGGCTACTGGCCTCTATTTTACCACCAACAATAGCCAAGAAGATGAGATTTGATGGGTCTTACAGAGTTGCAGAAAACTCCAAAACTACTACGTCCACACCACGAGATATAATCTTGAGATGCACCTCCTTTGCAGATCAGAATTGCATTATATGAGCCCTGCGCGGCATAACACCCATACAATTTGAGGACTCTCACATGTCATTGTATCAAGATCTATCCAAGGCAACCCTGCAATGGCGCCTTTTACATCCCAATTGCATAGAGCAGGGATATCTTACCATTAGGGAACCCTTAGGCATCCTACAAGTGACTTGAAACAGGACTGTTCATACACTCCACTCCAAAGATGAAGCACCTGTACTGCTGCCCACAATGTGCCTTACAACACCGTCCCCAGCCCAACGTATTCAAGCCCATGCAGTAACTTGGGATCTGGCTTCTTCTCCCCAGCAAATAGAATATTCCCCAAACATAAGCCTAGACTTCATGAAGGGTGTAACAGGAATGAAGTTTATTGATGACACACTGGCTTTTATGAGAAATCCTCATGCAAGAGGACCTCCCACAGTAAACAAAGACAATAACCAATCAACATACAGCTTTACAGTAACCCCCGTCCTCTCTCTGCCTGGGAGATATTGAGATAAGTTAAAGAATAACCGAATTATCTCCAGGCAGAGGGCACACAATTTTCCCAAAAGTTATAACACCCCTTTTCACACAGGGTATCCCCACAAATTACATATCCCCTGATAGCCCCGATCTGGGGGACCAACATATCCAAATTTCCCCCAGATGGGTTCAGGGGTTCTTAAAAAGTATGGGAGTCACAAGTTACCGACCACACACGAGGCTCCTGCCCAAAACAGTTCCACGAATTCAGCGTGTGTGGTCGGTCAATTCAGAAAAAGGCTTAAAACGAATAAAAGTCTCGAATGGATCCTCCTGGCTCATAGGAGCGATTGCTCCCCTTGTCTGTATGAACAAAACTACCAAATGGCGCTCTCCTGGCTGTTCGGCAACTAAAGGAAGCAGGCGTTCGGTAGTTTCAGCAGGAGGTCGAGTGTCCGATTTAATTCCAGACACTCGACGACCAAGTCCCGCTGCCTCCTTTTGTGCAAACAAGATGGCCGCCGTTTTCTGTTCCACGTGGCATTCGGCTATACGAACAGCGGCCGCCCAGAGAACGCTTAATAGATGGTTCTTTTGAAGTTAATGAGCCAGTAGGGTGGTCGGTGTTCTGTAGTTTTAAACTACCGAACCAATAGATTCAACATGCACAAAATACTGCAGAAAAAGCTCGAACATAATCTATTTTCTTCACACACATCTCTTGCATTTTTTAGTATACCTACTAACATTTAGACAAGGGGTCACCACACAATTTGGTGTCGATGCAGCCCACACACCTTTTATGGCAGTTTCAGAAGACCCTGTAGATGGCATGCAAAGGTGCGCTATTAATCTCCAACCCTCCTATGGCCCCCTTGATTAGGGGCACCTCCTAACTGTGCACAATTTACTTAATCTGCTTGATACATGCGCATGGCCTATCAACCAACTACAGCATATTTCACAGACCCCACTCCATACCGACACCTATTGCATAAGGAAGCACTCTAGATTAGGTGCGCTTCAACTGGCGCCCAAATGGGAACCTTCTTTACTAATATGGAGCTTCTTGACCCACTCAGGCCATACTGACCTCATTCTCTACTGTAATATTTCTAAATGCAGTTCACATTTCATGTTCAGTAAAACGTCTGCAACTGTGAATTGACCTGTTTACACTACTGACATGATATTGTTCTTTATGTTAATTTAAAAAAAACAAACATTTCATCACATGCCAAGTATAAGTAACCAATTGTTTTAAAGTCTTTTGATTATCTATGCTCTCTTGGCCATAATAGCATAGCTGTTAATAAATGCACTGCAAAAATAATTTATATGTGTAGTCACCTCAAATTAAAGCCCTTTTTGTCCTTTAAAAAAAACAGTATATAATATGTGTTGGTGCAATAAATGCTCTGCAAATTGTGGTTGAACACAAACAGCAAAATTTGCTTGTGTCCTTAAGTGTATGTCCAGCTTCGGAAGCTGTGTCATTAAGGGGTTAAAAAAAAACCGAATACTGTGGAATACATTTGTGGTGGGGGCTGCTAAATGAGAGAAGTAAGCAGCCCAAGATGCTGAAAATAAGCATGCAGTCAAAAGCCCCAAAAGAAAACCTTAACCTGAATCTGGGGAGAATGTCACATTGGCGAGTGAATAATGCCATGGTATAGTTACTGATATTTTTGGGGGGGAGGGTAGGGGGGCAGCTATGAATGCCCTATCACTGAAGCTTGTAACTAAGGAGATGGCTCAATGCAACATATTTTTGCCAGTCCATCAGTTGTCATAGGCTAACATCCCAGCATGTGACAATCTAACTGGAACAATCAAGCCAAGAGATAATTACCGTAGATCATTGTGTCTTTTGTTAGAGTGGGACTTGAAAGTAACTATTTTAGACATACCATGGATGTAGCTTCTCCTCCTACACCAGCAGCTAAGCTGTGCTCCTGGTCAATATAAGAGTTAGAAAGAATGTAAGACACAGAATCCTGTTTAAATCCTGTTTATGTTATTCCTGTAACTCTAATTGTTTTTCCTGTATTGTTATCTTTTCCTATTAAAATGTATTAACTTCTTGTGGCTTGTTGAATGTAAACTCACATGCTTAGTGACACATCCTGCTAACCTTGCTGTATTGATATAGGTGTGGTAATTCTTTCTTCTTCTATAAACTGTGTCAGTACAGAGGGTTACCAGAGTACGTGTGGGGCTCAAGGTCAATGATCCCCTGTGCTTCTGTGCCTCCTGGTTTAGTTGGTAGCTGCAGAATTTTTGTTTTTATGCAAACCAGTATAACTTTTCAGAAATATTATTTTGGCGCGGAGTTTGTTTAATTACACATGTACACTCTATACATATTACATTGGCACCTATTTTTCATACGTAAGCCTCAACTAATACATTCCCACTGATATGTAATATATCGTCAATTTAACAGCTCCAAATAATTTTTTTATCGGTTCAGATCAATTTAATTAATGTGTTCAAAAGCTTAATGGAAGCTGACAAATACCAATTCTAAAATCGAATCCATTATCTGTATTTTACATTTAAAATACCGGATTTGGTGATTCAGTGCCAGTTATTGCATAATCCTTTAAATTTTTGACAACAAAAAGCTGTTGATAAATCATATATTGAGTACGGGCAAATAGTTAACAAATAAAGCATGTGATTATCAATATGAACTCCATATTGGTGTAAGAGCAGGTTTTTAAAAAAAAAAACATTTGATAGATAGGGGTTTGTGCAGATACATCTCTGAGAGGGTAGGAGGCATGTTTACTACACAGGGAGCAGCAATTGAAAATGTTTAAGCAGAGGTGGATAATCCTTTGCTCGCTAACCACAAGCCACCCCCAATAAAAATAACCTTACTGCCTACAGAAATACAAAAAATAGTAGACATTTGGGGTCACAATGCGAACTGAACGTGCATAGGGGAAAAGTCTTTATAAGGCTTTCCCAAACTGTGCGGTTTCAGTCAGAACACTGGGTTGGCTTGTAAGGGCTTTTACCGATTTTAAATTGTTACTCCAACCCATACGGCCCCTCACCTAAAGAAAATGAAACAGTGTTTGTTTTTTTAACCCCTTAAGGACCAAACTTCTGGAATAAAAGGGAATCATGACATGTCACACATGTCATGTGTCCTTAAGGGGTTAAACTTATTTAGGGCTCACAGTGCTGAGCTCAACTCCTCATCCAACATTATCCCTCACATGCTCCAATCATAGGCTTTTCATAGAGAAGCATGAGATTGGACCATTTTACTGCCTGCAGGGGGGGAGGAGAAGAACAAAAAGGGAGGGAAAATAAATGCTGTGCCTGCAAGGGAGGAGGCAAGTACGTCCATTGCCGGTGTGCAGGGCGCTCTGTCAACAGATGTAATTTTTGCACAGTATTGACATTTGGAACTATGGAATAGAGATCTGAGCTGCCACATTTATTTGTGCCATGGTTGTAACTGGCCAGCGGAACACAAGTGGATATATCTTTAGATGTGCAGTGCTGCACATAAATATTGATTTTTATTTTGAAGAAACACACTATACCAGTCAAGGAGAGATCATCACCTCTAGCGGTTAAGGCTATTAATGGGAGACAGAAATTATAGGTCACACCACAATAGTATAAAAAAAATCAGTGTGTACCTACATAGAGTTCCTAAATTAGTCCTAATTATAAGGCATATGGATAAAATAGTCCAAATTTATTGAAGAGTTTGAGTAAGGTATGTTGGTCGTAGAGGTTCTGAGATAGTCGGATATCCAAATTCAGTAGAAGCATGCAAATAAGAAAAAATTCCAATAGTGTAAAACTGTTTCCAGTAGTGAAAAAAGGAGTATAATTGTAACGGACCGTTTTGCACACAAGAGGTTAAAAACCGTTTAGGCGATATTCCCCTTTCAGATGCACAGACAGCTACTGCAAGCACCAATCTCCCGAACTGCAAACTACACGAATTCTCCAACTCCTGAACAGGAAACTCACAAATACTGGAAACAGCTGAACAGGAAAAACCATACGAAAGGTTTACACTCCTGGCAGTCAGCATACAATCCAATTCCCCCAATAACGAGACGACACTTCGTTTGAGGGTTAAGCAGAATCTGACTGTACTGGCACATACAGCCTCTTTTATTCCCAATCCACAAACTTAGTACAGCCCACAGGGTTTTACAGAACAACCACTCAATCTGTACAATACCCACAGACACTCCCACACAAAATCCTCCCCTTTGCCTGTGATACAATTACCTTACACAATGGGTAATCTAATTATCACAGACAGAGAAATACAGTTTCATAAAACACATCACAGGGACCCCAAAACATGCAATAACCTCATAAAAAGTATATCCTTGGAACTGGGGGATCTGGGTGAACCACATATCCAAAATTCACCCAGATCCGTTCAGTACTTTGGAAGATACAGTTTAATGCAGATTCTGCAGAACATATACAGGCTAAATGAAAAACAATCACTGTATAATGTGTCCCCTGCTGTATAGTCCATAACCACTGCACGATGTCTCTGTGCACCAAATACTGGCGAGATGGCACCGTGTTGAAAAGTCCAAACAGTGTCTGTGAGTTAAAATGGCCGCCATCCATTGTTCTCACCGTGTGCTTCATCCATTGTTCTCACCATGTGCCTCTGATACAGAAAATGGTTGCCACCCAGTAACTCCACAGTATGTCCCCAGATGGTTCTTAAAGGGCCAGCAGCAGCACAACACAAATCCATTATGCCCAAATCATGTCTTTAAAGGGCAATCCATCCCAGGGGCCATAGTCACATGGCAGGAGGCTGGCAACCAGGCTTCTCCAGTGCATAGTGGCGAGGTTGGTTCCGCCTCAATAATAACAATAGTATTACTCCTACACACCTTTTAAAGAGCTAGTACAAGCTCATGTGTAAACGGCATTCAGTGGCGTTGATCCCCCATTGGTAGGATATAGGTGTTGGTAGGTGGTGAAGGTCCTCGGTATGGGAAAAAAAATAAAACCAAAATAGTGCTCTCTGTAAGCAGTAATAAATAGTTGGTATTTTGAAAGGTATAATACATGCGAGTGAGCAGGATATACTGCTCACTATGATCGCGTGGTTGGTATAATCCCCACCTAGGATTCTTGGGCGAGTGGATATTACAAAGTACTTGATGACCATGCTAAAAAATGAATAAAATAATATATAAAAAGGTCTGTGGGACAAACAAAATTTAAGGGGCCAATATTCCTTTAATGATATATAAAAAAAAACAGCCAAATGCGTTTCGCCAACACAGGGCTTCATCAAATGGCAATAAGACATCTTATTGCCATTTGACGAAGCCCTGTGTTGGTGAAATGCGTTTGGCTGTTTTTTATTATTTTTTATATATATTATTAAAGGAATATTGGCACTTAAATTTTGAAGCAAGAGGGCTAATTGTATTATATGGCCTAAAGAGGCTTTTGAGCTTTTTAAACAAACATTCGCATCTGCTGATAGTAAGACATCCTGACACTAGAAAATCTTTCCTACTTGAGGTTGACGCCTCTGAGACAGGGGTCAGGGATGTTCTTTCTCAGAGAGCGAGTCAGGATGCCTCTTTGCATCCATGTGGATACTTCTCCAGAAAGTTGTCTCCTGCCAAGCGTAACTATGACATTGGTAATAGAGAACTGTTATCCATCATACTAGCGCTTAAGGGATGGCGACATCTTTTAGAGGGTTCCAAGGATCTGTCACGGTTCTCACCGCGACATCCAGACTGCCAGACAAGGTCACCCCACAAGAGCCCAACAGGGGATTTGAACCTGGGTGCTTTATGGTTCTCAGCCTGTGTTCCTGCCTCTGAGACACTTCGGTTCTTGGTTTGACCTGAAACTTATCCTTGCCAAGTCTCCAGCACTGGGGGCTGGACTTAACCTGTGACTGCTCATGTCAAGCGTGGTCCAGCTGTAAAGCATCACTGATTAGCCAGGTATAAGACACTGCCTCTCCCTGAGGGCATTGTCAGTTCATTGACTCTGGTTCCTGTGTTGGTGTTTGTGTTCCAGTGTTCTCCAGTTGACTCCTGACCTTGGCTTTCTATTCGTGTATCCTGATTTCTGGCATCCTCTGACTTTGGCTTACCCTTGTTTTTCCTGACTTCTGGCACCCTTTGACCTTTGGCTTATCCACGACGATTCTCCTGTATGTGTCCGTACCTCTACTGCAACTTGGAGCATTATCCTGCACAGCCCCCGTGCACAGACTCACAGGCCAGGTGAATTCGTACCTGACCACCTTGGCCTGTATTTAATTGCAAGGGTGAGCACATATCTCTGCATACCGGACTCCCACTAAGGTAAGCCGTGACAAGATCCCATTCTGATCATTACTAATCACAAGAACATGGCATATATTGGGGATGCCAAACGACTGTCTTCTAGACAAGCTATATGGTAATTATTTTTGTCTCGCTTTAACTTCATTATCACCTACAGACCCGGTTCTAAGAGCGTTAAACCTAACGCCTTGTCTAGGCAATTTGACGTTGAATTGGATCTAGAACAAGAGACATATCCTATTATTTCTCCTGAGTGTATTATTGCTTCCACTGTCCTTTCTTTAACGTCCCCTTTGCTCTGTGCTATCATGGCGGCTCAGCACCAGGCACCTTGCAACAAACCTCACGATAAATTGTTTATTCCATTGCCTGATAGGAAAGAGGTGCTGAAGGAATTCAATGACAATGTGACCGCTGGGCATCCGGGTATTAATAAAACTGTATCCCCCATTTCCAGGTCATTTTGGTGTTAGTCACTCAGGAGGGATATTAAAGATTATGTAGAAGCCTGCTCTGTCTGTGCAGTTTCGAAGGTTCCTCATAAACTTCTGTGTGGATTGTTACAGCCACTTCCTATGCCCAGTATCCCATGGTCTCATGTATCGATGGATTTCATTGTTGACCTGCCTAGTTCCAATGAGTATACAACCATCCTCATGGTAGTTGACCGTTTTTCCAAAATGGCACACTTTACTCCACTTAAAAAATTGCCATGGTCTCAGGATCTGGTGCACATATTTATACACGATATTGTCAGGCTACATGCTATTCCTCAAAATATTGTGTCTGACAGGGGTTCTCAATTTATGTCACGTTTCTGGAGGGCATTCAATAAACAGTTGGGCATTGAATTATCATTTTCCTGTTTACCATCCCCAAACTAATGGTACGGCTGAAAGAGCTAAACAATCACTTGAGCTGTTTTTACGTTGCTTCGTGAATAGTAAACAGTCTTACTGGGCTGAATTATTGCCCTGGGCCGAATTTGCAAGGAATAATGCTACCCAGGACTCATCTGGACATAGTCCGTTTTTTATCAATACGGGTCGTCATCCTGCTGTTCTCCCTGCTGCATTTTCTGATACAGCTATCCATACTCTGGATGATCACCTCACCTCTATTTGTGATACCTGGACTAAGGTTCACTCAGCTCTTGAAACTGCGGCTGCTCGCTTTAAGTTTCATGTGGATACACAGTGGAGTGCCAATCCAGTTTACCAGGTGGTTGATTGGGTTTGGTTATCCTTATCCAACATCAGGCTGGAGGTTCCCAGCATAAAGTTTGCTCCCAGGTTCCTTGGTCCTTTTCGTGTGCTTAGGAGAATCAACACTGTTTCTTATTCTCTGCCCCTTCCAACGTCCTTATGTATACCTTACGTATACTTTTCATGTGTCCTTGTTCAAACTGCTTGTTTGCAATCGGTACACAAGTCCGGTTGTTCACCCTCCTCCTTCAGTTGTTTCTGGACAGGAGGAGTACTAAGTCATTGATTCCAGGTTTTCTTACATTATTTGGTTGATTGGAGAGGATATGGGCCTGCTGACCGTTCTTGGGTTTCGGCTTCTGATATCCATGCTGGCCTTAAACTTGTTCTTTTCACGCCAAGTTTCCTCTCCACCCGGTGGGTAGTCTTCAGGTGGGGGGTAATGTCACGTATTCATCCGCACATAAAAATGTGGTTAATGGCATTTACCATCCTGACAGTAAAAGTTGTGCCGATCAACATTACCGTCTTGACAGGAAAAGTTGTGCCGAGCAACATTACCGTCCTGACAGGAAATGTTGTGCCGAGCAGCAATCATGCACTTGGAAACCTGGTAATTGCTTTTGCGCTCAGAGGCCGGTTACGGCCAATGAGATCCACAGGAGGGTTTGTGCTGAGCAGCAATCATGCACATTGAAACCTGGTAATTGCTTTTGGGGACAATCGGATACACAGAAGGGGTATTTAAACCCAATTTTCCTTTTGCCCATTGCTCTGTCGTGGTTTTATCCTGATGGTAATCCGAGAGTGCGTTCCTGATCTTGATTTTCTGGTATTTGACTTTGGCTTTGTTTTGACTTCCCTGAATTCTGGTATCCTTGACTTTTGACTTTCCCTCATCTTTGTGTCTGATTCTGTGTTTCTGACCTCGGCAAGTATTTTGACTATTCTTGGATATGTAAAGTCCGGCCATTCTAAGGTCCGGTTATACATTATCCTTAGTCCTAGGAGTGACACGGTTCTGCGTGCTGGACCAACTTTTAATCCTGACACCGCTTAGCCCAGCAGCCCCACTGGACCCCAGAAACTGCATGCTAGCCACTCTGCTCCGCAGCCCCACTGGACCTCAGGGGAATAGAGACTCCATGACAGCACTCCAAAAGATTGGGAGGCTGAGTGGAGTGAAATAAAATAAAAATAAAAAATAGATTGTGTGTGTGTCTGTTAAGGAGTTTATATGTGTGTTTGTCAGTTAGTGTGTGTATGTGTTTCTCACTGAGAGTGCATGTGTGCTTGTCAGTGAGAGTGCATGTGTGTCAGTGAGAGTGTGTGTATGTGTGTTTGTCACTGAGAGTGTATGTGTGTTTGTCAGTGAGAATGTATGTGTGCTTGTCAGTGAGAGTGTATATGTGTTTGCATGTGTGTCTGTCAAAGAATATGTGTCTGTCAGTGAGAGTGTATGTGTGTCTGAGTGTGTGTCAAGGTTTGTGTATGTGTTACTGTGTGTATCTGTGTGTGTGTATATGTCAGTATGTGTGTATTGGTGTGTGTATGTGCCAGTGTATATCAGAGTGTGTGTGTCTGTGGGTGCAAGTGTGTGTATATGTCACTGTGTGTATCTGTATTTGTGTTTGTATTTGTGATCCAATATGTGTGAATGTGTCACTGTGTGCATCTGAGTGTGTGTATGTGTATCTGAGTGTGTGTATCTGCGTGTCAAGGTGTGTATCAGTGTGTATCTGTGTGCCAGTGTGTTTGTATCTGTGTGTCAGATAGATACATAGACACACACACACACACACACACAGATAAACACACTGGCACATACGAACACAGATACACACATCTTGACACATAGATACACACACCTTGACACACAGATACATACACAGATACACACTGTGCATCAAGGTGTGTGTATATGTGTGCCAGTGTGTGTGTGTATCTGTGTGCCACTATGTGCCAGTGTGTGTATCTGTGTGTCAGATTCTGTCACGATTCGGGGAACCCAACACGCTGGCACACACACACACAAAAGGTGCCGTACCGGACCTTAGAGTGGCCGGGCTAAGCACACACAGAATAGTCAGGAAACAAGCCAAGTAAGGGGAACCAGAAGACAGAATAACGTGAAACAAGCCGAGGTCAAAGGGTAGGAGAAAGACACAAAGTCGGATAAACAAGCCAGAGAGTACGTAACCAGAAACACAAGGTAAATTGCAATACTAGCAAGCAAAGACCACAACAGGGCAGAATTAACAATCACACGTGGGAGATATCTAGACCTCCCACTGTGATTGAGGCACTGTGCCTTTAACGCCGGGTCAGGTGACTGACCCCGGCGTGTACAAACTTGGGCGGTCTCCCAGCGTGCAGCATCATGTATGCTGCTGCTGGTGGATGTGGAGGGAAACCGGGCATGAAAGGAGCGGGCCAAAGAGGGAGCGTGCACATCAGAGCTCGAAACCCAGGACCGCTCCTCAAGACCGTACCCCTTCCAATCCACCAAATATTGCAGCCGGCCCCTAGAAACACGAGAGTCGAGAAGAGCGGCCACCTCGTATACATCATCAGAGACAGCGCGAGGGGAAACGGGCCGCCCGAGGGGATGAGAGAACCGGTTACACAGCAAGGGCTTCAAAAGCGAGACGTGAAACGTGTTCGGGACACGCATGGAAGGAGGCAGATCAAGGGAGTAGGAAACGGGGTTAACCCTACGTAACACCTTGTAGGGACCAAGAAACCTGGGGGCAAATTTCATCGAGGGAACCTTGAGACGGAGGTTCCTGGAGGACAACCATACCCTATCACCCGGAACATAAGAAGGGGCCGCAACCCTACGGCGATCAGCAAACTTTTTCTGAGCAGCTGCTGAACGAGACAGCGCAACATGGACCTGATCCCATGTCTTCCGCACAGAGGCGAGGTGCTGGTCCAAGGCGGGCATTCCCTTGTCGGAGAACGCACCGGGAAGGACAGAAGGACGAAACCCATAAGCAACCTCAAAAGGACTTAAGCCAGTAGACGAATGAGACACCGTATTCCTGGCAAATTCAGCCCACGGAAGAAGGCGAGACCAGTCATCCTGGTGAAGCAGCGCAAATACAATTCCACAGACTGGTTAGCACGTTCGGCCGCACCACTAGATTGCGGGTGATAGGAGGAAGAGAACTACAAGGAGACCCCCATCTCAGCACAAAAGCCCCTCCAAAACCGAGAGACAAATTGAGGACCCCTGTCAGATACGATATCCTGAGGTACCCCATGCAATCGGAACACTTCTTTGGCAAACACCTGAGCTAACTGAACCGCAGAACGCAGTTTCTTAAGCGGAATAAAGTGCGCCATTTTAGAGAACCTATCCGTCACAGTCAGTATCACCGTCTGACCATCCGAAAGAGGCAGGTCTACAATGAAATCCATGGATAAGTGGGTCCATGGTTTCTTGGGTATAGATAGAGGCATCAGAAAACCCTGGGGTCTCATATTAAGGGACTTACACTGCGTGCAGACCCGACAAGCCTGAACAAAATCCACTACGTCTCGCTTGAGTGAAGGCCACCAGAACTGTTGAAGGAGGCCCTTGTAGGTTTTGGTAATCCCCGGATGACCAGCAGCTTTGGCTGTGTGAAATAAAGTTAACAACTTTTTTCTGTCATTTGTTTCGACGTATAGTTTACCAACCGGCGTCTCAGGGGGTGCCCGGGTTTGGTATGTCTTAATGCTATCAAAGAAAGGTGAAGAAACAACCAAACGGGTAGCAGCTATTATCTGAGACGCAGGTACAATAGGTTCAGGAGTCGGGTTAACAAATTCTACTGGTTCATGCTGCCGAGAGATAGTGTCAGCTTTGGCATTACGGCAACCAGGTCTATAGGTAATAACATATTGGAAGCGTGAGAGAATTAGAAACCATCTAGCCTGCCGGGCAGATAACCTTCTAGCATCAGCAATATAGGATAGGTTCTTATGATCTGTTATAACCATAATTTTGTGTCTAGAACCCTCAAATAGTAGTACCTCCATTCCTTGAAAGCTAACACAATAGCTAATAGTTCCCTGTTCCCAACATCGTAATTCTTCTCTGAATCAGACAACCTTTTAGAAAAATAACAACAGGGATGGAGGGGTTTGTCATATGACAACCTCTGGGACAGTACGGCTCCCACACCTGACTCCGAAGTGACTACTTCCATAACAAAGGGAAGAGAAGGATCAGGGTGGTGCAGCACTGGAGCAGAGGCAAATGCCTTCTTGAGGGTTTTGAAGGCCTTAAGGGCTTCAGGAGTCCAAACCCTAGGGTGTAGACCTTTTTTAGTCAGCTTCGTTATAGGAGAGATGAGTGGTGAAAAGTTTTTTATAAATTTCCTATAATAGTTAGCAAATCCTATAAAACGCTGGATAGCCTTCAGTCCTTGGGGAAGTGGCCAGGACATTATAGCTTCCAATTTAGCAGGATCCATACTGAAACCCTGTTCAGTAATGATATATCCTAGGAATTGCACAGAGGTCTGATCGAATAAACATTTTTCTAACTTACAGTAGAGTCCGTTCTGCAATAGCCTTTTGAGCACCATCCTAACATGGTTATGGTGTGACTTCAAATCAGGAGAATGCACAAGTATGTCGTCAAGGTACACTACAGCACAGACATGCAATAGATCCCTAAGGACATCATTTATGAGGTCCTGAAACACGGCAGGAGCATTACACAGTCCAAAAGGCATGACCAGATATTCGTAATGCCCACTGCGTGTGTTGAACGCTGTCTTCCACTCGTCATTCTCCTTTATACGGACAAGGTTATAAGCCCCCCTGAGGTCTGATTTGGTGAAGAATTTAGAACCTTTAACACGATCAAACAACTCAGTGATGAGGGGGATAGGGTAGGCGTTTTTAACCGTTATATTGTTCAGACCCCTGTAGTCTATACATGGCCTCAAATCGCCCTCCTTCTTAGCCACAAAAAAGAAACCAGCACCAGCAGGAGAGGAGGACCTTCTAATAAAACCTTTTCTTAGGGATTCCTGTATGTACTCCTCCATGATCTGGTTCTCTTTTTCAGAAAGAGGGTAGACCTTTCCCCTAGGAGGCATAGTGCCCGGTAAGAGGTTTATGGCACAATCATACTCACGATGTGGAGGTAGCTTATCTGCCTCCCTCTTTTCAAAAACCAAGGCAAGGTCTGCATAAACAGAAGGGACAGAAACCGAGAGTGGTTTAGCCGTGGGCACGTTAAGTAAACAAACAGGACGTACATGAGCCATACAGTCTCGCTGACAAGATTCCCCCCAGGAGAGTATGTCTAAACAACCCCAATCAAGAACAGGGTTGTGTTTAACTAACCAGGGAAAACCTAGAACGATGGAGGCTGTTGGGGAGTCAATTATTTGGAAGGTTAACTTCTCCTTGTGCAAAACACCCACAGACATAACTATTTCCTGGGTTTCATGGGTCACCAGATGTTTCTCCAGTGGTCTACCATCTATGGCCTCAACGGCCAAGGGTGTCTCCTTTCGGATCAAATTCAGGGCTGCGGTTTTGGCAAAGGTCTCATCCATAAGGTTGTCTGCCGCACCCGAATCGATCAGGGCTTTGGTTGTTATAGTGGTTTTATTGACCAAAAGAGAAACCGTAATAAACGGTCTGGAGATGGACATATGAGGGGACAAAGTCATAACACCCGAGGCCGACCCCTCTCTAGGCCTTAGGTGCTGCAGTTTCCCTGTACTTTAGGGCAGGCTTTACAGTGATGCCCCCTCTTCCCACAATAAAGGCATAACCCCTCCCTTCTACGGTACGCTCTTTCGGCCTCAGTTAACCCCGTAGCACCCAACTGCATGGGTTCAGGGGATGGTTGCATAGGTAACGCTAGCAGTGAAGTATTGGGTAGAGCAGGTAACACCCGTGTATCCAACCGTCTTTGGTTACGCCTCTCTCTAATACGGTTATCGATAAGAATCACATTGTCTATAACATCATCTAGAAGAACAGGTAATTCCCTGGATGCTATTTCATCCAGTATATAAGCGGCCAGACCCTCCTGAAAGGCTGTTACGAGGGCGTCATTATTCCAAACCACTTCAGCTGCTAGAGTACGAAATTCGATAGTGTAATCTGCTACAGATTTGTTACCCTGTCAGACCCTAAGCAGAGCCTTGCCAGCAGAAGCAACCCTACCGGGTTGATCAAACGTGCGTCTGAAAGCTGTCAGAAAATCTGCAAAGGACATAGGAGACGTATTTTCCCAAATGGGGTTGGCCCATGCTAAAGCTCTCCCGGACAAGTGGTTTATCAAAAAGGCAATTTTAGATCTGTCAGTGGGATAGGAGCGTGGATTCATCACCAAATGGATGTCGATTTGGTTGAGGAAACCACGACACAATGCTGGGTCACCACTGTAGCGCTGTGGCGGCGTCATGTGAACTACATGAGCGGGAACAGGTACTGGAGTGGGAATGGGTTCGGGCACAGCAGCAGCAGCCTCCTGAACGGCAGGTTGCAAGTGTGCAGTACGAGCCAGAATGGTTTGCAAAGCTTGAGCAAACTGATCCATACGGTGGTCCAAGCCATCCATTCTAGCCTCTTGATTAACTAGGAGCTGTGGTATGTCAGCAGGTTCCATTATGGCCCTGTTGTAATGTCACGATTCGGGGAACCCAACACGCTGGCACACACACACACAAAAGGTGCCGTACCGGACCTTAGAGTGGCCGGGCTAAGCACACACAGAATAGTCAGGAAACAAGCCGAGTAAGGGGAACCAGAAGACAGAATAACGTGAAACGAGCCGAGGTCAAAGGGTAGGAGAAAGACACAAAGTCGGATAAACAAGCCAGAGAGTACGTAACCAGAAACACAAGGTAAATCGCAATACTAGCAAGCAAAGACCACAACAGGGCAGGGAGGAACAGGAAAGGTAAGTATTTAAACCATCAGGTTAATTCTGATTGGATAATTTCCAATCAGAATTAACAATCACACGTGGGAGATATCTAGACCTCCCACTGTGATTGAGGCACTGTGCCTTTAACGCCGGGTCAGGTGACTGACCCCGGCGTGTACAAACTTGGGCGGTCTCCCAGCGTGCAGCGTCATGTATGCTGCCGCTGGGGGACGTGGAGGGAACGGCGGGCGGCATCCGAGGCTGGAAGGATGCCGCTCGCCAGACCCAGGAGGAGGAGGGGACCGCGGGATCCCGACAGATTCATACACACAGATACACACACTGGTACATACAAACACAGATACATACACCTTGATACACAGACACACACCGGCACATACAAACACAGATACACACACTTTGACACACAGATACACACACAAACACTGTGTGTCAAGATGTGTGTATCTGTGTGTCAGTGTGTATCTGTGTGCCAGATACACATTGAGACACAGACACACACCGACACATACAAAAAATGGCGCACATTTTTTATTTTATTTTTTTACGAGGGGGAGACCACTATGTTGATATACTATGTCAAAGGGTTCCAGGGGAAAATCCAATGGGAACCCCTGTCATAGAGAATCACTGGAGCATAGTTATTGGTAGAAAATCCAGCTGAAATACAGAAAGCAAAGGGAGAAATGACATGCAATTAGAGGAGGAGCAGAAAATAGTGCTTTCACATCCTTTCACTTTACTGTTTAGATACAGGCTTCCCACCCATTGACCCCTTCTCCCCTGTCATGTTGTTTTTTTTTATTCTTCATCCAATTTCCTTGTCAATTGCAAACTCATTTGAGCAGTACTCTCTACATGTCTTGGTTCTGTTGCCATTGTTTGTCAATTATCTGTCTAATTCAGTTGGAATTAAGTGACAATGCAACTGACTTAGCAATTAACTGTGTAGAGATTTCTCCAAGATGGGTGTGTCGCTTTATGGTAAACAAGTGAGTATTCATTTGGTAACTATTTGAATATTTGTGTGCACATTTTTATCTGTTATCTAAAAATGCATTGGTAGAAGGCTGTTATTGTGTATGGATAACAAATAGTTAATGTGTAATTCAACACATAGGGAAATTATTTATAAATGAGTCATGCTCTGTAACGTGGTCTAAAGTATTAAAAGTGGAGCAATTACAATTGAAACCAGTAGAACCAGTAAGCACATTGTATTGATAACCCACACCTTTTCAGAAGTTTTTATACATTACCCCCAAAGCCTTAAAATTTTTTTTTTTTTTTCTTTTCTCCAGTTTAGATGCAAGTCATTAAATGTTTTCGGTTGTGCTTGATGTTATTATATAATAGTGCATTTTTATCTTGATAAATATTTTCTGACAAAATTCTTCACAGATAATTTCAGTTTTAAATGTCATTCATTTCACATAGATGAAATTTAACTCTCATATTAATGTCATAAAATAAACACACAGACAGAAATAATGAATACAAAAACAGTTTATTCAAATACAAAGGAATACGTTAGCTAAACAATAAAAAAAAATGTACAAAGATGCCAAATTAACACGGAACACTGTAAATGTAATTGTAGTATTTTGTTTCAATAGTGAACCAGATCAAAAATATTTGTACACATTTAAAAAGAAAAAGAAAAACACGCGAAAACCTGGACAAAAAAGACAGACAATAAAAAGTAAATTTAACTCTGCATCAAACTCACGACAATGGCATATTGCACCAAAGCAGTGTGTATGAGTATTTCACTTAGGTGTATTCAACAACTGGCTGGTATGACACACTGACTGTGTGAATGGCTCGCATGTATTTCTATAGCTTTAATAATTGCATGAATGCAATTTTTCAACAATGCCTAGTACAGTTTTTTTTATATGGGCATGTTCTATGATGTTTGTCATTTTTTGCAAGCCACTAATTCTGAACTATTTTCTGCTCTTTATTACCTTTTTACTGCTCATATGGTGCTTTAAGGAGACACTAAACACAACATTTTTTTTAAACACATAGGTTAAAATATGGGTTGTAACTGAACAGTGTAAAATGTACATGTATCATTGGACATACATGCTGTTTTACACTGAGTGTAGCCCCACAACAGATAAGACAGAAGGCATTAATTAAAAATATCACGATGTGCACCAGCCATTTCCCTCAGTTTTAGATACAATTGTTATAATTGAGTGCCTATTTATTAGTTGTCTATAAAAATGATGGTCTGCAACTTGGGAACCCTGTACGTTGTATACTTCACCAGAGGGACTCACCAGCTGAGGATTAAATGGTATGTATCTAAAAATGTACATGCCACATTTTTATCATCATGTTTGTTTTTATTGTCTTTTAATTGTTGATTATTTTAATTATTGTATCTTTAAAATAGAATTGTTAAAAACGTGTATCAGGTCAGGTCAAATTGTAACATGAACCTACAAATGCCATTTATAACAAAACAGCCACCGACTGGACAACATATTCAGACTCTAGTACTTGTGTTATAATTTACCCAAAAAGTGAGGGATAATTTGTAAGGGAAACCTAGGAAAGTAAAACAATAGACAAATATCTTTTTAACTCTCTTTCCAGGTACTCCTCGAGAATGTTACCCTGGCATTCATTTCCTTAACTAAGGAGTATCAGAGCCAGAATATCTGACTTATACTTACTAAAAAAGTTAGATACATTAAACGTACAGACAAAAAAATCAAAAACATTTAACAACTGTAACAACGAACAAGAAAGAATCATCATGCCCCATGATGTCTCCGGTGTAAGACTAGTTATTCGTACAGTATGGTGTCCATATTTCCACAGTTTCATCATTTTGTAGATAGTCTTTATTTTAGTATCCCAGGAGAACAAACTAAAAACAAAAAGACACAAAACATTATAAATACCAATACATATCTTGAAAAATAGACAAATTGCAGTCAAGTGGGATTGTTAACTAAAGAGAGAATTATGGAGATTTGACAATAGAATATGACACTCTAAAATAGGCAGCCTAAAGCATGTATCTGAGCATGTATGCCATTTATTTCTGGTTATTCATTTTGGCTTCGTTTGACTTCCCTGTATTTTGGTATCCATTTATTTCTGGTTATTCACTTTGGCTTCGTTTGACTTCCCTGTATTTTGGTATCCTTGACTTTTGGCTTTCCCTCATCATTTTGTCTCATTCTATGTCCCCGACCTTGTCAAGTATTCTGACTATTCTCTGGTACGTTAAGTCCAGCCACTCTAAGGCCCGGTAAGACGTTATCTTTAGTCCTAGGTGTGATACAGTTCTGGGTGTTGGATCAACTAGTATCCTGATACATATCTGGAAGGAGTTCAGGCACCACAGCCTGAAAAAATTTCAACAGGTAGCTAGACAATCCTGAAGCAGAGACAAACTCAGGTATACCTCTGAATCTGAGGTTATTTCTTCTGGACCTGTCATATATTATACAGTTGTAGTTTGTAATTAGCTAAGGCATTTTCTAATTCTTGCAGTTTATCAGTCAGATTGGTATGAGCCACTGCATTATCATCCATCTTATGTGCTAAGTAGCTTGTTCTCTGCCCCAGTTGTGCCAGCTCTTAATCTCACCAGTTGTGGAAGTGTGCAGTCAGCGTACAGTTTAATTTTGCAGAGAGATCAGCTAGTAGAGTCTTCATCTCTATGAAGGTCACATACTTATCTTCCACCATTGTAGTTGTGAATTCTGGAGGAGATGGTAAGCCTGCTCTATTTGCAGCCATGCCAATATCTTTTAACCTGGAGAAAAGAGACTTGATCCATCCTGTCCTCCCTTGTTTTGCCCTACTGGAACATGGTAGGATTTTAAAAGGTTGCATAGTTAATATGCAATTATGCAAACATTTTAAATAAACAAGAGTAGCCTGGAGGTATAGCAACTCCTGCTCCATCAAGCTATGAATCAAGGCTGTTCAGACATGTATTCCCCTACCCTATGGACTTTTGTTTGTGACTACTCTGATAGCGGGACGTACCCCAGAATATTGTTATTTGGCAGCAAACTACAGCATTTCAGACTGTGTCAGTTCAGAGCGGCTTTTCTCTGCAGCCTCAAAAGTCACTAAGTAGGAGAGCTTCATCACTGGAAACTCTGACAGGAAATAAAAGTAACTCTCTATAGGCATACATTACCAAACGCCAGGTGTAACTCCAAGATATCTTCTCACAGGATTCTTGCCTGTTTGGTAAGGCAAAGAAGGCACATCCCTTGGTCACCCTACAATCATGCTTCCATTTAGTGAATCTTGGAGCCAGCACAGTTGTTATGTAGGAAATCAATTACAAGTATTCATTGCAGCACATTATGGTATGCCAATTGCAATTACAAAAAAATCTGCACCGGCCTCTGAACTGCTTGTATCAGTTTCAATGCTACCTGCAACAAATTCTGTACAACTAGCACAAGCTCTCACGTCACCATTGTCAAATTCAGCAGGCACATGACCTACAACTCCATTAGTCTAGACATCTTGTCAGTATTTCTCTAATTATAATGATGCACAGGAAGAACCTAGGAAGGCTGAGAGTGCAGTTAAAGGTCTACAAAAGGTAGCTCAAATATATTAAGAGCAGTTGATCATTATGTTGCACCATCTAGACATGATCAGAATCACTTACATGAAAGCTCATGGGATACTCAGCACTGAAATTTAAACCTAAAAATGGATAATGTTAAATGATATGAGAAATGAGGGAGCAGTACCAGCTAACACACATTTGAGACAGGGACACCATCTGCCAAAGAACATACGTTAACTGGTGAAATAGGTGGACACCTCTCGTAACTGTATTTCAGCCTCACTCATTGGTAACGGGTGCATAAAATCCAACACATAACAGTGAAATTTCCCTTACACAAATATTGAGAGAAAAATAGGTTGTACTGAAGAACTAAGTTATTTTATTTATGGCACTTTGAAAGGATGCTACCTTTCCTACAAGACAGTTTCTGAAATGTCTAGATCTGCCCGGTCCATAAGTGCTACTATATTAAGGCGGTACCATTTAGGAGGAAAAACAGCCCTGCCACAAAGTGGTAGGACACCAGGTATACTCACAGAGTGAAGGCACTAAATACTAAAGTATGAAGTGCATAAAAGTAATATGTTGCTTCACTCACTCCAGAATTCCACACTGATTCTGGAATCTACATCAGCACAATAATTGTGGGTCTGTAGCTTGTACATAAGCCTCACATCATCATCATCAGGAAAGCTTTTCTTAGAGTGATGAGTCATGCTTCACTTTCTACCAGTCTGATGGAAGGATGTGGAAGATACTAGGAGAATGCTACCTACTACAATGCTGAATGCCTGCTGTAAAGTTTGGTGGAAGAGGTATACTGCTTTTGGGTAGTTTTTCAAGGTTTGGGCTGGGTCCGTTAGTTCCAGTGAATTGTTAATTTAATGCTACATTATACAAAATATTCTTAACAATTGGACTAATTTAACTTTTTGCCAACAGTATGGGGAAGGCTCTTTCCTTATTCTAGTATGATTGTGCACAATGCAAGAGTCATGAATACAAGGTATGATGAGTTTGCTGTGGTCTACACAGAGCCTTGATCTCAACCGCAATGAGCACCTTTGTGATGAAATTCAACTCCAGTTGTAAGATATGTTCACCAAGCAACACCTTTTTTTTTATACTCCAGCAATTAATCCTAATACATGTGTTGCAAAGTTAGATTATCCACGCAGCCATCTAATTTTTACTTACTGTTTCCGCAGCATCTCTCCATTCTGCATTCAAGGGGTTCCATTTAAATTGACTTTGCACAGATGGAACAAAATATAGTGGCACTCAAAGCTGAGTCAATACAAAGGTATAGGAAAATATATCTACTCCATTATTACAACATATACATAACAAAGTGAATTAAAATATGGCAGATAGTAAAGTATAGTGCCAGTATTACTGACCCAAGGGGAGGGGGGCACATGAGTTAACAAATGACAGTCTCAGATATACTTTTAATTTATTTTCTTATGTTTTTTTTTTTAAATAATAATAATAATAAAGACATGTTTTTCCTTTAAATTTTTATCAACTCCTCTCTGAGTACGAAGAATTTTTGACATATATTCAAAGTCAATTCCGAATGTAAGCCAGACCTCATCCAGTATCAGTGTCTGACCTCACAAATGATTTGCGTGGCTGCAAACAATCCAAAATCTTGTGGAAAGCCTTACCAGAAGAGTGGCAGATGTTAGGTTGCAAAGAAAGGGCTAACTCTATGGTCATGATATGACAACGTGGTGTCCAACACGCTCATATAGGTATAATGGTCTGGTGTCCACATACTTATGGCCATGTAGTGTATAATTATCCACATCTCCTGCTTCTGGCATGTCTGCACAAATACCTTCCCGTAATAATAGTAGTAGTGTGTACTGAGCACACAGAATTATTAAGTATATTTAAGGCGGGTGTTTAAAATTTGTTCATATTATGTACCCAGTAGAACAATGCAAGCGTGTTAGAAATGCTATTACTGGAAAATGGCTAAACAATCTAGTTAATTTAGTTCTGTTTAAAAAATTAAATTGTGAATGTGTAACCTTTGCACATGTTTCTATATATATATTTCAAACTGTTTTCTGATGTGGACTTGCTCTTTATCATTAGGTAGCTGGTTATAAAATACATGTATGCTCTGTCGTGTTTCTCACTAAACCTTAACTTAGCATTTTGAATGGTTAATTGTATTTTCACGTCCATAAGTTATTATGATAGAAAATGTAGCAACGTGGGCATAGTTTCAGCCAGCATTTTTATTTATTTTTCAGGTAGAAGAATGTGATATCACCAGCACATTTCCAGTTACAGAAAAATTGAGTCTCACTTCAGGTTTCTAAGCATCATGGGAATATTTCCAAATAACACTGCAGAGTACAAGGTCAAGATCTGTATAGGACCATTAGTGTAGACATTTTTTGTTAATTTCACACCAATCGACCTGAATTTCCCTTTAGGTAATGTTAGCATGTGTCTATTCGAGCCACGGGGTTTGGGGCATCTGGTTGCCATCTGGTATGTTAAATATTAAAACATAAAAAGATTTCAGTGAATTGCAATGATCTATGGATTTGTAGCAAAAATAACACTAAAATACATACTCAGAAAAAGCATAGAAATATATGTTCCTAGAATGACCATGGATTTGTATATATGTTTTATAGAAATCCAAGACAAGAAATCTGGTTGTTTTTTTGTGTAGGAGATTTTGTTAGAAAGAATTACGTAACTGAAGCATATTGTGTCAGAACTCCCATAAATAAAACAATATTTATAGGATTATCCTTTAAAATGTTCTTCTTATATATGAAATATTTTAGCACTTCTTCCGAGATGGACTGACCGATTGGGCAAATCAGTTAAACATCAAGTGGCAAACAACATCGTTTTGGGGCTTACAATGGTATGGATGTCGCTGAAACCTTGTTCATACTTCTTTATGTCTCTTATATGCTGTGTGAGCCAGCTGGAACCTGGATGAAGCAGACAGCAGTCTCTTTACCTATGGTTTCATTGCAATACTGGTGTCTGAGTCTGGCAGGTGTACATGTGTTCTTTTGTTATGTCCATGCCTCTTCCACCTACAGCACAGTCCACCCCCCCCCCACCCACCCGCACAGAAATAATGCTATAAGTGGAAGAGTCAGGAACATAACATAAAAACGTATCTATACCTTTGATTCTCGGACAAAGCTGTCACTGAAACCATAGTAAAGAGGCTTGGCAGAGGAAATAAATGCAAAATGTCTCCACCAAGTTCACACAACAACTAAGAGACACAATAGAAGGGGTTCAAGAGAGGCAGACATAAGTGGGAAGGTATAACACATGACTGGGGATAGGAGTAAAATGGGACAGTCCCAACTGTGGAAGACAAGTTGATTGGAGATAGAAAAATGTGAAAATATAGTAGAGATGGGAAGAGACATGAATTCACAGTGGCGGAACTACCATGATCACAGCTGCGATCGGGTCCTGTCGACCACTGCTGATGTATCTTGAGTCTAATCTAGTGGCGGAACAAGAAGGGTCACAGAGGTCCCAAGTGCGACTGGGCCCTCTGTGTTTCCCGCCTGTCATGGGGGGCTCAGGAGATGGCCAGTTGGCCACCTTTGAAACTTCTGTCACTGAAAATGTGTGTTGGTTAAACAGTTTGTGTGCCAATGACTGTGTGTCTGTGTCAAATCAGAGTGTGTGTCAATGAGTGAGTACGTGTGTGTCAAATCAGTGTGTGTGTCTGACAGTTAGTGAGTGTGTGTGTCAGTGTGTGTGACTGTCAGTGTGTGTCAAATAAATTAATGTGTCTGTCAGTGAGAGTGTTTGTCTGTCAGTGTGTGTCAGTGAGTGAGTGTGTCTGTCAGTAAGTGTGTGTGTGATTCTGTCACTGAAAATGTGTGTTGGTTAAACAGTTTGTGTGCCAATGACTGTGTTTGTCAGTGTGTATGTGTGTCTGTCAGTGTGTGTTTCGGTCGGTGAGTGTCACGTTCTGTTCCTTGCTGCGGATCATTCTGGCAATGGCTTTTGGTATCCAGTACTCTTTTTGCTGTCCTTGCTTGGTTTTTCTGGTTTTCTGGTCTATGGTTTTCTTTGTTGCTGGGTTTCTGAGTTCATTCTTATAGTCTGTCCCTGGATTTCCCAGTCTCTTGGATTTACTTAAATGTTTGTTTTATGTTGCCACACACGTTTGTTTCAGCTTGGACCTGCAGCAGTATTTCATCTCTCTGCCCTTTCTTGCAGGTAAGTGCTATTGTGGTATAGTGTGGTTATTTTAGTATACATTAGGCAGTGTAGGACCTGCCAGATATGGGGTACATTGACGTTGTTGGCAGGCTTATGCAATGCATGATCATATAATGTAACTAAATCCCCATACTTTTCATAATTAGTGCTTAGCTATGTTTCCTCTTGTTTTACCTTGTATCTCTTGTCTTGTTTTACCTTGTCTTGTAATCCCAGTCCTTGTACAGTCCTGTCCAGTCATGTCCATGTTATGTTTTTGTTTTCCTCATGTCTTGTGTACATGTTTTAGGTTATGCTTTCTGTCCTGCTCTGGTTCTGGGTTCTCCCAGTTTTGTCTTGTTTTCATGTATGGTGTCTATTTCTAGTCTTGCCTTGTTCTCCTAGTTTGGTCTTGTTTTCATGCAATGTGCCTATCTCTAGTCTTGCCCTGTTCTCCTAGTTCTGTCTTGTTTTAATGCATGGTGCCTAGTCTTGCCTTGCTTCAGTACTGGATACATCCCTGCTGCAGAGCCTCCCTATTCAGCTCCTGGGAGTTCTGCTTAATTACCTGCTCCTAGTTTCTGGGATCCGCATAAGCTGAATCAGGGTTCTGGTATGTGGCTGCACAAACACTGGTGCTCAACACCAGGTGGCGTGCGGTTGCCCTGCATCAGACCCTGCTAATCCACCACCACACTGTGACTCCTACTCTGAACATCAGGCACTCAGGGGTCCCGGTCCACGCACCACCGCCCGGACAGTGTCTGGGTCCCGGGCACTGGACCACCCTGACAGTGAGTATGTGTCTTTCAGTGTGTGTCAAATCAGGATCTGTCTGTGAATGTGTGTCTGTGTGTGTGTGTTTCTGTCACTAAAAATGTGTGCTGGTTAAACAGTTTGTGTGCCAACGACTGTGTCTTTTTTAAATCAGTGTGTGTGTGTGTTTGTCAGTGATTGTGTGTGTGTCTGTCAGTGAGTGTGTTTGTTGTTGTGTGTGTCAAATCAATGAGTGTGTCTGTCAGTGAGTGTGTGTGTCTGGCAGTGTGTATCAGTGAGTATGTGTGTATGTCAGTGTATGTCTGTCAGTGAGTATGTGTGTGTCTGTCAGTGAATGTGTGCATGTCAATGTATGTTTGTCAGTGAGTATGTGTGTGATTCTATCACAAAAAATGTGTTAGTTAAATAGTTTGTGTGCAAATTACTATGTGTTTGTTAGTGAGTGTATGTCAGTGTATGTGTATCAGTGAGAGTGTAAAGTGGGCCCTTCTATGATTCTTGTACAGGGGCCCTGTGATTCCCAGTTACACCCGTGAGGAGAGACACACAAGTGGTAGGGAGAATTGATATGGGGGCACAACTGGGGAATGTGGAGGAAAGACATGAGAGATGAGATAAGGAGAAGGTACACAAGTAGGGGAGAGGGATACACAAATGAGGAGAGGCAAAATTGGGGGCGATAAGGAGAGATACACAAATGCGTGTAAGGTGGAGAAGAAACACAAGTGGGGGGGGCGGGATGGGAAAAGATACAGGAAATACAAGAGAGGAGAGGGGGACACAGGAGCCGAGTAAGAGGGAAATAGACACATACTATGGGGAATCCAGGAAGTCTAAAAGAACAAAATACACTTGTAATTACTTGTATACGCATTGTACACTTACACCCCTATATTTACACATTTTACACCCAATCTAAGACAGAAAGTACAGTATGGGTTTGATAATATATGTCGATTTTTCAGTCTAGCTCTGTCAGTGGTGGATTCTACTGTTGTGGGTGCCTGATGTTGTGGGTAACATTACACTCACTGGCGTACATATAGGGGTCGCAAGGGTCGCAGCTGCAACCGGGCCCATCACTCCAGGGGGCCCGGCATCCCTGCAGACCCCTGCGACCAGGTACCAGCCACCATGTTTTGCGGCACCGGCCTGCGCGGCAAACCGCCATGGCCGCACGTTCAAGGGACCAATCGGGTGGCCCATGCTGCTGGACCACCCGATGGGTATGGAATTCCAGGGGGCCCCGGTCAGTGCAGGATGAGATCACTGCTGGGAGGAAGTGACTGCCCCGGTCACTACTCCCAGCTATCAGAGAGCCGCGTGGGATGAAGGAGAGGGAATCAGAGTGGAAACTCTGACTCCCATCAACCTGAGCCACCACTGGACCCCAGGCAAAGTCACCTTCCTGCACCTAAAAAGGTAGGAAACAGGAGGGTGACTTTAACATTTTGTATATGTGTGTGTATGTGTCTGTTTGTATGAATGTGTGTCGTGTGTGTGTCTGTCTCTATGCATGTGTCTGTGTGTCTGTATTTGTGTATGTCTGTCTGTATGTATGTGTCTGTGTGTATGTATGTGTCTTTATGTTATGTGTCTCTGTGTATGTATTTGTGTCTATGTGTATGTGTGCGTCTGTGTGTATGTCTGTCTGTGGGTGTCTGTCTGTGTCTTTGTATGTATGTGTGTCTTGTGTGTGTGTGTGTATGTGTCTCTGTATGTATGTATGTGTGTATGTATGTGTGTGTGTGTCTATCGGGGGGGATTGGAGGGGGGTGAAGATGGAGCACCAGGGCCCCATCGATTGTGTGTACGCCACTGATTACACTAACTCACAAGCACCTGACAGTATATTCACATCACACGATTCATTATATTATTAAATAAAGATTATCATACAACTGTGAAAGGTTTTTACTTAATGCAGTGAAGAAACTACATCATATACTCCCAGGTGCTAATACAGGCTTCACAAAGATTCAGATTTGTTGGTGAGGGAAGCTTAGGACTGAAGTCTGCAATGCAGCCAACTTGTGTCTAAGTGCTTTACACCAGAAAAGTGAAATGTAGTCAAATACCTTTTAATAATGATGGTTTTTACATGGTTCATGTGTACTTTTGTGGTAGTAGTTGTGTCTGGACATAAAACTCCAGGCAGAGTGAACTGTCAGTTCTGGTCACACTTCACATGCAACTCTGTCACTTTAACAGTATCTATTCTTACCAAAAAAGATGTCATCTGATACCCCTTAGAAAATAGCCCTATGAGATATGAACCTAACAGTCCTCCTTTCTTCACCTTTGCTAGAGGCGAATGGCCACAAGGAAGACTCAAGGTACCAGATTGAGGGGATATGTTGAAGGTTTCCTCAAAGTTTTCAATTTAATTTTGCTACCAAGAAAAACATTGTTAAAATGTTATTTAGGTAATACACTATTGCTGTTTTTGCATAGTTAAAACTGCAGCAGACATCTGTTTGCACTTATGTGATCGCCCTGGTATGGGACACCTCTATGTAAATGTGGTATATGTATCCGTTACACCGTGAATAGGGTTGGTGGCAATATGCATTAGGGATGTGCATGGGCAAAAAATTTGGTTCGGTTCGGAAATTAGGGTATGTAAAAAAATGCGTCTGCTTCTGCAATTCGGACCAATGGCATTCGGTTCGGTTCGACACTTCTGAAATTCAGAACTTCGGCAATTCGGACGTTCGGAAGCATCCCTACCTTGTTTTGCCACTTTTCAGAAATCCGAAGCACTTTAGCACCACAACTACTTACACATCTGTAGGGCTCCCTAACCACCACAACCACTTACACATCTATAGGGCTCCCAGTGCCCGTACTGCCACCACAACCACTTACACATCTGTAGGGCACCCTAACCACCACAACCACTTACACATCTATAGGGCTCCCAGTGCCAGGAATTAGCTTATTGGTCAAGATTCCTGTTATCATTCACGTAATTTTCCCTCCCTCTCTTGTTTTGCCACTTTTCAGAAATCCAAAGCACTTCGGAAATTTGGCAATTCGGTTTAGCTCCGTACTTCGAAAATTGGGCACTTCAGAAATTTGGCAATTCGAACTTCAGACATTCATAAGCATCCGAATTTCACGAAATGCGTCTGAATGTACATTCGTAACGAAACGAATTGCACACGTCTAATATGCAACTTTGCCTATGCAACCAAAGATTTTTGCAGGCCCAGCTGAGTGCACCTCATGATGGTTTACTACTCTTTTTCCATTTTTCTTTTGTCCTTGAATTGTAACTATGCCTTCTGATGCATGTAACATTGACAGTTATTATTTTTTTGTGCTGCCATTGTATATATGGCATGCTTTTTTTCCGTTTTTAATAAAATTAAAAAAAAAAATTTTGGGCACCGAATATCTCAATTCATACTTTTTTTATGCAGCTTGTGTCATCTTTCGTGAAACATACCAGAATGTACTCTTTTTTTTTTTTATACATACATGCAAATACATATATAAACTGCGCACACACACGTCACATACGTCTACGTAGTACAGACTGGATAAAAGATTGCAGTCAAAAAGTCAAGACGTATTTAGTATAACTTCCCATTTTAGATGACGTTGCATTGTATTCACCAATTTTCCATGCAGATGAGATATATATATCCCTGTATATTCCATTGCTGCAAGGTAATCTGTATGCCTTTTAAAATAGCACTCGGCATAATTATGGGTTAAAATCAGAAGCTATTTTATTTATTACGTATATTTCTCTAGGTTACAATGGGAATAATTACAATCAGCCAAATCTTAATACACACTTACAAGTTCTAAACCACAGTGAAAAAAATCATGCAGATCCGGTCAAATGAGCAGTGAATCATTGTCACATGCCTTGGTATATCTTACTGCAAGCACTTCCCAAGTACTCTAAGGCTTTTTTTTTTGTGTCAGCAAAGTAGGTGAAATGTAATTTTAAGTGTGTTCAAGGAGGAATGTAAAAATCAATGCTTTAGATATAGACTTAAATGAAAAAAATAAAATAGTAATACAGTTTTTAAGGTAAGGTTTTGGTCATTTATCCATAAACGTAACATCTGTTTGTACATTATAGTGTACATATGTGCTAAAATTACTGTCTTGGTCCCCTCCTGCCAAGTAAAGGGTTTTAAAAAAAAAAAAAAACCTTTAACACTTACTTTGTTCCAGCGCTGAGCTCCTAAACCTGCGCGCACTTGCACTTGCGTGCACTTGAATCAAAGCTTTCCTATGGGGGATTTCAACATTTTAGACGTCCTCATGCAAATCAATGAGATTAAGTGGTCTGGTTGATTATAGTGTTAATTTAATACATGACTATCTCTGTTAAAAGTTCCCTCTCACTGGTGAATACAGTGTTAAAGTGATATAGCCCTTTTCCCCAAACACCAGACGACACTGGGTGAAGGGTAAAACATACACACAGATGTTGCGGAGCTCAGTACTCAGGCTGAGTCGCTCTTCGGTGATTATAGCTTATTCCCCAAACACTAGATGACACATAGTGTAAGGTAGAACAGCTACTCTGCTTTATTGAAAGCAGCACATCTATTCATACCCCCAGAACCTCATTTACATACCATAGGGTTACAGTGGTACACAAAAAATCCCCTCCAGGACCTCCACCGTAACCCCTCCCAAACACCACAGTGAGTCAAAGCCAAGCAATAGCAGCAAGGAAGTGGAATAGTAACTGATTACACTACATATCCCAAGTCAACCAAAGCAGTATGGAGTTGGGATAGTAGCCGATTACATTACATATCCCAAGTAGTGATGTCCCGAACGGTTCGCCGAACGGTTTGCCGCGGACGGCGAACATAAACATAAACTTTGACCCTGTACCTCACAGTCAACAGACACATTCCAGCCAATCAGCAGCAGACCCTCCCTCCCAGACCCTCCCACCTCCTGGACAGCATCCATTTTACATTCATTGTGAAGCTGCATTCTTAGTGAGCTGTCCAGGAGGTGGGAGGGTCTGCTGCTGACTGGCTGGAATGTGTCTGCTGTCTGTGAGGTACAGGGTCAAAGTTTATGTTTATGTTCGCCTTCCGTGGCAAACCGTTCGGCGAACCGTTCGGGACATCACTAATCCCAAGTAAACCAAAGCAGTATGGACTTGGGATAGTAGCCGATTACACTACATAGCTTCTTGCAACAATGGAACATAAGATAGGAAAAGTGAGGAATAAAAAACGTAACAAACAAAAGCATTATGCACACTCTGGGGACCTGCATAAAGTGTCTGTCTTCTGTCCCCAGTCAAATAGTGGTAGCTCCTGCGGTTAAACAAAGAAGGGCTCCCCCTAGTTCCCAGGGATCGATTGTTTCTGCAAGTTGGTTCAAAACAGTAGCTAAACGTTACCGGGAGCCACAAGTTCAAGTAGCCGTATTTGAGTTCCAGGAAGTTCATGGCCAGGTACTGCTGGGGACTATTTGGAAGTTTGGTTAAACCAAACAGCTGCCAGGGGAGTTGCCTTCGGCAGTAACATTTGGGAGAAGGGAAGGTACCGAACTAGGGGGACAGTGGATAGTTTTTTTTGGGACAAAGGATGGGTATAAGTACAGGGTCCGCCACACAGGCAATATCTGACTGTTTTCATATCAGTGTGCTATAAATAAATGAGATTAAAGGGAAACTATAGTGCTTGAAAAAAAAAGTTGTTTTCCTAGCACTTTGTTACCTATAGTGCCCTACTTCCTTAAAAACCCATTCAGCAGTTACCTGATTTAAACGCCGATGTCTCTCGGCGCCGGTTCAGGCTCTGCCTCCGCCAACACATGCATTTGAAGCTGGATGTCCTCATGCAGAGCGTGAGGATGTCCAGCGTCAGTTAGGTGGCCAACAGTCTCCTATCCACCCAGAAGTCCCTATAGTGGCTGTCTGGTAGACGGTGACTAGAGATGGAGTTAACCCTGCAAGGTAACTATTGCAGGGACAATGCACCCAGATTACTTAAGTAAGCTGAAGTTATCTGGGTGCCTACAGTGTCCCTTTAACAAACTCCAACCATACTCCAACTTTATAAAGGAAGATTTTGAATATATTTAACAGTTATAAGCTAGACCCTATGCAAATCATAGCATGCTGGGAGAAGCATATTGCAAATAAGGCTGTAAAAAACTTTTTCTCTGCATGTAAAACCTTATCTATTTTCCAAACTTTTCAATATCTGACACTTGACACTTTATAGGATATAATAAATAATAAAGCATTAATTGTGGTTGTGTATCTAAATAATAACCAATTTGCATTGTTAAGTTATGTTCTGTGGAAAAATTACTATAATAATCATGAAATTAAAGAATCACTATAGTGCCAGGAAAACAAACTTGTTTTCCCGGCACTATAGGATCTTTAGGTCCCCCCACCCTCAGGGTCCCACTCCCGCTGGGCTCAAGGGGTTAAACACTTACCTTTCTCCAGCGCCAGGCTCCCTCGGCGCTTGGGAACTCTCCCCCCTCTGACGACGTCAGCGCCGAATTCGCATGCGCGGCAAGAGCTGCAGTGCATTCAAACAGACCATAGGCAAAAAATTCTCAATGCTTTCCTATGGACGTCCAGCGTCTTCTCACTGTGATTTTCAGAGTGAGAAGCGCGGAAGCGCCTCTAGCGGCTACATTTTAGAAGCCAGAATAAGGTTGTTTGAATGCAGACAGCACACAGAAAAACCTCAGCAATCAACCATAGATTGATTGGTTATATATTGTAACCACTCCTGTAGAGCTCGATGGAAATATAGCTGGACAAAAAAAAAATATAAAGCCCTTGGTATTTGCAGAAGTAGTAGCATTTTTAAAGGGATACTATTGGTATCATAACAACTTTAGCATAATGAAGCAGTTTTGGTGTATATATCATGCTCCTGCAGTTTCACTACTCAATTATCTGCAATTTAGGAGTTAAATCCCTTTTGTTTCTGTTTATGAAGGCCCTAGACACACCTCCCATGGCAGTGGCTCTCACAGCCTGCACGATCAAATGGTTTAATTTGCAGAAGTAAGCTTACTTTGACAGTTTTTATCTCCTGCTTTGTAAATTGAACTTGAATCACACACAAGAGACTCCTTCAGTGTCTATCAAGAATTAACAGAGCAGGAGAAATTCTAAATTAAACAGACCGTGAAGTTGAAACATTAGATCTCTTTACAGGAAGTGTTTAGGAAGGCTGTGCAAGTCACATGCAGGGAGCTGTGACTAGGGTTGGTTAAAGAAAGTAATTTATTGACTAATGGCATAGAATTGAGCAGTGAGACTGCAGGACACGGTTTATACATCAAAACTGCTTGAGTTGTTTTGGTGCTATAGTATGCCTTTAATATAACTTTTTGGAAGGTGAGTCTATAGATTGCTGTATTGAATTGGCTAAGTGTGTTATCACAGTTACAAGAAATTGTATCACAATTTAGAAGTTGCTACAAATGTAAGTAAAATTAGTCAAAATAACCAAACCAAAGTAAAGTACAGTCCACACAAATCTAACAGATTCAAACAGTAGTCGATCATTTCTTGCAGGTACACCAGATCCTGTTCTTGCAGTTTAAAAAATATGAAGATGCAAAATGCACATATCTGATTACATTTTAGGGTTTGTTGATGATACGCAACTTACAAAAAATGAACTATGTACGCAAGCGACTATCAGGCATCAATTGTACTTGTCCAACCCAAAGGTTGACTTGACAAATAAATATTGATTGAATTTTATCTATCCCGCAATACAGGAAAAACACTAAAAGAGCATAGAACATAATTGCCATAAATATATAACACAGAGAGAAAAAAAAACACTCTACTTACCGAAAGAACTGCAGACCCATTTTCAGTTTAAAGGGACACTATAGTCACCTGAACAACTTTATCTTAATGAAGCAGTTTTGGTGTATAGAACATGCCCCTGTAGCCTCACTGCTCAATCTTCTGGCATTTAGGAGTTAAATCCATTTGTTTATGAACCCTAGTCACACCTCCCTGCATGTGACTTGCACAGCCTTCCATAAACACTTCCTGTAAAGAGAGCCCTATTTAGGCTTTCTTTATTGCAAGTTCTGTTTAATTAGGGATTTTCTTATCCCCTGCTATGTTAATAGCTTGTTAGACCCTGCAAGAGCCTCCTGTATGTGATTAAAGTTCAATTTAGAAATTGAGATACAATTATTTAAGGTAAATTACATCTGTTTGAAAGTGAAACCAGTTTTTTTTCATGTAGGCTCTGTCAATCATAGCCAGGGTAGGTGTGGATAGGGCTGCATAAACAGAAACAAAGTGATTTAACTCCTAAATGACAGTGAATTGAGCAGTGAAATTGCAGGGGAATGATCTATACACTAAAACTGCTTTATTTAGCTAAAGTTATTCAGGTGACTATAGTGTTCCTTTAATTTAGTGTGGAAATGCCATTTACAGAGCAGCAGTAGATTTAACATTATCACATCATTGAACTCTTCAAATGAGTGCCCCGATGAAATGACACATTTCGATAAGTGATAGATCCCTTTTCGAATAGCAGGCCACAGCTTAATCACACAGGACTCTAACATGAGAAAATAGAAAAAGCTGGTGGAGGATCCGTTGATTCAGTGTATCCATTTTTACATTGCTTCTTCTTTGTTATGTCCTCAATTAGCAAACAACAAATAACACATTTATTATTGTATTTGTATGTCCCTTTTGATTATTAAATTATTCTAAAATAAAAGTATATCTAAAACACTACAATTAGGGAAATTCTTGTAGCTAAAATAGTTCAAATCAGTTTGGCTCTGAAATAGCTCCCTAAATTCATTTAATACAGAAGTAGAAAATAGGAATATAATATGCAGGTGTTTTTATACTCAAGTTCTTACCATTCCCCTGTGATTTCTCTCAATGTCTCATATGTAGGCCTTAGCTGACAAAGGATATAATTTGAAACATAAATAAACAAAATGTGTAATCTACATTTTGTCCCTTAAAGGGATATAGGTGTTAATTCCACATCTCAGTTTTCTACAAAGTTGTATTCTTAGCACTATAGTTCTATATGGTCACCTCTCAAAACCGCAATGTTTTACATTGTATTGTATAGTAACCCTTTAACTGTCGTAGTAGTGTTGTGCGATGTTGCATGTAATTGTAAGTACCTTAAAGGGACACTATAGTCACCTAAACAACTTTAGCTTAATGAAGCAGTTTTAGTGTATAGATCATGCCTCTCAGGTTTTGCAGCTCAATTTTCTGCCATTTAGGAGTTAAATTACTTTGTTTCTGTTTATAAAGCCCTTGCCACACCTCCCCTGGCTCTGATTGACACAGCCTGCATGAAAACAAAATTGGTTTCACTTTCAATCAGATGTAATTTACCTTAAACAATGTTATCTCTTGCTCTGTAAATTGAACTTTAATCACATACAGGAGGCTTTTGCAGGGTCTAACAAGCTATTAACATAGCAGGGGATAAGAAAATCTAAATTAAACAGAACTTGCAATAAAGAAAGGATAAACTTTAGATGACTCTTCACAGGAAGTGTTTAGGAAGGCTGTGCATGTTACATGCAGGGAGGTGTGACTAGGGACAAAGTTATTAAACTCCTTAATGGCAGAGAATTGAGCAGTGAGGCTGCATTGGGCATGATTTATACACCATAAACGGCTTCATTAAGCTAAAATTGTTTTGTTGACTGTAGAGTCCCTTTATTATTTCAAACAACACAGTGCCTTTATTTAACCCCTTAAGACCGGAGGGCGTACTATTACGCCCTATTCTAAGCGGCTCTAAACGCCGCCCGGCATAATAGTACGCCCTCCGGTCTTTCGGTACTTACCCGGTCGCAGGTGATCCCATGCCGGCGATCGCGGTGGGGGGGACTCCCAGGGAGCCCCCCGCGGCACGTCCGTCCTCCTCGAAGCCCCCTGGCCGTGTGAGAGTGGGGTCCTTGCGAGGACCCCACAATCACATGGCCAGGGGTAGCTGGCTGCAGCATTGCCAGCAGGGGGACTGCCTGTAATGACAGGTGGTCCCCCTGCTGGCTGAAAATAAAAATAAAATAAATAAATAGTGTAAAAAAAATAATATATATTTAGATCATATATATATATATATATTATATATGATCTAAGTATATATATACACATATACATACACACACGTACACCGTCTAGGTGTATTTTACTATTAATATATATATATAATTCTATATATATATTAATATCAAATTACACGTAGACTGATACTGATTAAATATATATATAATTATTGTTTTATATATATTTATATATAATATAAAAAAAATGTAAATACGTTAAAAAATAAAATAAAAAAATAATTAAAAATAAATAATTAAAAAATATATAGATGTGTGTTATTTCGTTCTAACTGTATTATGAAATTAATATATATATATATATATATATATATATAAATACACGTAGAACGAAATAATATATATATCTATATACATAAATATATACGTATATTTTAAAAAAATTATATAGATATATACATATATACACATACGTATATATATACATATATTAATTCTACATATATATTTATGTAATATTTTTACATAATTAGGTATCTTAATTAATTACAATTAGCGGGACCTGCCTGACAACCCATGCCGAAAGTAAAGGGAATTTAATTTGCTAGCACTATATTTAACCCTATAACTTTCCAAGACACCATAAAACCTGTACATGGGGGGTACTGTTCTACTCGGGAGACTTCGCTGAACACAAATATTAGTGTTTCAAAACAGTAAAATGTATTACAACGATGATATCGCCAGTAAAAGTGACGTTTTTTGAATTTTTCACGCACAAACAGCATTACACGGACAATATTATTGCTGTGATACTTTTTACTGTTTTGAAATGAATATTTGTGTTCAGCGAAGTCTCCCGAGTACAACAGTACCCCTCATGTACAGGTTTTATGGTGTTTTCAAAAGTTACAGCGTCAAATATAAGGCTTGCGTTTCATTTTTTTCACATTAGAATTCGCCAGATTGGTTACGTTGCCTTTGAGACCCTATGGTAGCCCAAGAATGAAAATTACCCCTATGATGGCAAACCATTTGCAATAGTAGACAACCCAAGGTATTGCAAACAAGGTATGTCCAGTCTTTTTTAGTAGCCACTTAGTCACAAACACTGGCCAAAATTGGCGTTTTTTGCATTTTTCACACACAAACAAATACTAACGCTAACTTTGGCCAGTGTTTGTGACCAAATGGCTACTAAAAAAGACTGGACATACCCCATTTGCAATACCTTGGGTTGTCTACTATTGCAAATGGTATGCCATTATGGGTGTAAATTTCATTCCTGGGCTACTATACAGTCTCAAAGGCAACGTAACCAATCTGGCGAATTTCAATTTCAAATGTAACGTGCTATATTTGACCCTGTAACTTCCCAAAACGCCATAAAACCTGTACATAGGGGGTACTGTCTTACATGTGAGACTTTACTGAATACAAATATGTGTATTTTATTGCAGTAAAAGCAAACAGTATTTATATATAATATAAAAAAAAATGTAAATACGTTAAAAAATAAAATAAAAAAATAAAATAAAAAAATAATTAAAAATAAATAATTAAAAAATATATAGATGTGTGTTATTTCGTTCTAACTGTATTGTGAAATTGGGCACATTGACCGTTAAAATGTCATGTAGAACTAAAAGAATAAAAAAAATTGTATTTTCTCCCATTTTTTTCATATTAAATTATGTTTCATAGCTAAATATTTGATATTAAATGAAAGCCCTGTTTCCCCTGAATAAAATGATATATAATAAGGGTGGGTGCATTTACTATGAAAGAGGTGTATTACGGTTGGACAGACATGTAGCGCAAATGCCAGGTTTTGTTTACATTTTGTTTTGTTACATAGTTACATAGTTACATAGTTACATAGTTACATAGCTGAAAAGAGACTTGCGTCCATCAAGTTCAGCCTTCCTCAGAAATGTTGTTGCTGTTGATCCAAAAGAAGGCAAAAAACCTGGTCTGAAGCACTTCCAATTTTGCCACAAACTAGGAAAAAATTCCTTCTTGACCCCAAAATAGCAGTCAGATGTCTCCTTGGATCAATCAGCTATTACCCCACTAATTAGAAATTATATCCCTGTATGTTATGTTTTTGTAAGTATTTATCCAATTTCAGTTTAAACATCTGTATGGACTCTGACAAAACCACCTCTTCAGGCAGAGAATTCCATATCCTTATTGTTCTTACTGTAAAAAAACCTTTTCTTTGCCTTAGATGAAATCTCCTTTCTTCCAGCCTAAATGTGTGACCTCGTGTCCTATGTATAACCCTGTTTATGAATAGATTTCCAGATAAAGGTTTGTACTGGCCCGAATATATTTGTATAAAGTTATCATATCCCCTCTCAGGCGCCGTTTTTCCAAACGAAACAGATTTAATTTTTGTAACCTTTCTTCATAACTAAAATGCTCCATTCCTTTTATCAATTTTGTAGCTCGTCTCTGGACCCTCTCCAGTGCCATGATATCCTTCTTTAGAACAGGTGCCCAAAATTGCACAGCATATTCAAGATGTGGTCTTACCAGCGATTTATACAGAGGCAAAATTATATTTTCATCCAATTATACAATTATATTGTTCACAACGTGTACATTTGGCTCCGTCCTTAAGGGGTTAAAAACAACAACAAAAAATCATAAAGGTAATGCAAGCAGTTAATGCCTGCAATTTATTGTTTATTACAGCAATAAAAGTATACATAATCTTATACAGCTTCATGTTGGTCACTCTAACCTTATTTTAAGACCTAACACCTGGGATATGCAACACAGTTTATATTTAGATTTGCTGTGATGTTGTTTTTGTACTTTTTGTAGTTGTAGTTTGACCATATGATCTTTAAATGTCCTTTCTTATTATTTCTTTTTTAGAATTTTTAAACTACCATGAAAAGTACAAATTGAGCTGAAATGTAACTTTACTACAAA
Organism: Pelobates cultripes; assembly: GCA_933207985.1. Taxonomy (NCBI): domain Eukaryota; kingdom Metazoa; phylum Chordata; class Amphibia; order Anura; family Pelobatidae; genus Pelobates; species Pelobates cultripes. The sequence continues at coordinate 94,515,028 of OW240912.1, read as the reverse complement.
TATTTATTTTAAAGACAGATATAGAAATATCAGCCATCAGTTAACAAAATGATTCCAGTGAAGCATCAGAGGGTTTCAGCAAATGGACTGAATTTTGTACGAGCTGTGAATTATTAGATAGTAAAGTATGAAATACATCACAGTTGTCAAAAAGAGGAATTTGTCAAAAGTATATCATTTATTGAAATTAAAGTATATACAGTTGTATTATTTCTAAATTTTATGTTATAGCAAATTATACAATTCATCAACATGTCTGATTAGTAGTGTGAATTTATACTCTACTTTTTAGGTAATGTAGAGAATGCACAGGTATCTATCTAAAGTACTTCCTAACTGTTTTATTACAGAAGTGTGCTATTATGTTTACTGGTTTAATATTATCCAAAGTAGGTATTCGGTTAAAATATTTACTGTTTGTAGCTCTGCATATGTTTTTTATGTTTTCCTGATTACAATATTGTCCTGACTATGTTGATGGACTCCAGGAATTCCACAATGTCCAGTTTGAGATGACTTTAAATTCATTGGCCACTAAACTGTGCAGCTTTCAAAGGACTCCACTTTTAAACCCCACAATTAAAGTTGAGTGGACACCTGGATGTTCGGGTTCGCCGGGTTTGGCTGAACTTCGGCAAAAAGTTCGAGTTCGGACTCGAACTTGACCCCGAACCCGAACCCCATTGAAGTCAATGGGCACCCGAACTTTTGGGCACTAAAATGGCTCTAAAAAAGTCCTGGAAAGTGCTAGAGGGCTGCAAAAGGAAGTAAAAATGGGGGTAAGAGTAGGACAAGTGCCCTGCAAACAAATGTGCATAGGGAAATAACTTAAAATAACATAAAATACATAAAAATTTAAAATAATAATCTTGAACTAGGAGGAGGAGGTGCATGTGGAGTAGGAGGTTGAGGAGGCGGTGACCGTGGCGGTGTAGGTGGAAGAGGTGGTTGAGGCGGAGGAGGTAGCCTACACTATTTTTTTTATTTTTTTTTTATTGGGGTAGCCCCCAAAATATTGGGACATATAAAAAAAAGAAATACAAAGAACAAGTGCACTTGAGTATAACAATGGCTGGGTGAGGCCGGTATAAATGTCTATTCTGCACAAGGTACAGACAAGTCTGGTGGGATACATGCCTGGTTCATTTTAATAAACGTGAGTTTGTCCATGTTGGCTGTGGACAGGCGGCTGTGCTTGCCTGTGATAACACCTCCTGCCGTTCAGACAATACACTGGCTGCAGGACAAGCCAACACCTCCAAGGCATAAAGGGGCAAGCTCAGGCCATGTGCCCAATTTGGAGACCCAGAAGTTAAATGGGGCAGACCCATCAGTCAGTACGTGTAGGCGTGTGCACACGTACTGTTCCACCATGTTGCTGAAATGCTGCCTCCTGCTAAGACGTTCCATATCAGCTGGTGGTGCTGGTTGTTGTGGCGTGCTGACAAATCTTTTCCACATTTCGGCCATGCTAACCCTGCCTTCTGAGGTGCTGGCAGTGCCCCAGCTGCGTTGGCGACCTCTTCCTCCTCCTCTGTCTTCGCCTTGTGCTTCCACTGAGCCCCCGGTGCCAGTTGGGAATGCCCTCAGCAGTGCGTCTACCAGCATGTGCTTGAAGTCGCGCATCTTCCGATCACGCTCCAGTGAGGGAATTAAGGATGGAATGTTGTCCTTGTAACAGGGATCCAGCAGGGTGGGTACCCAGTAATCAGCACAAGTTAGAATGTAGGCAACTCGGCAGTCATTGCGCAGGCACTGCTCATGTGTGCCAAGCTGCCCAGAGGCAAGGATAAGCTGTCCTCTGTGGGAGGTGTATCGTTTGTGTCCTCCATATCCCCCCAGCCACGCTCCAGTGATGCCCACGAGCTGCATTGGGTGCCACCCTGCTATGAACACGGTTCCTCCTCCTCCTCACCCTTATCCTGTGCCCTGGCTGGACAATTGTGTACCTGGCCTAGGCTGGTGCAGGAACCCACCCTCCGAGCCACTTGTGAATGACTGGCCTGATAACCATGGAAATTACCCCTCTTCCTCTTCCTCCTGTGCCACATCCTCTTGCATCATCGCCCAAAGCGTTTTTTCAAGGAGACATAGAAGCGGGATAGTAAGGCTGAGAACGGCGTCATCGGCACTGGCCATGTTGGTGGAGTACTCGAAACAGTGCAACATGGCACACAGGTCTCACATGGAGGCCCACTCATTGGTGGTGAAGTGGTGCTGTTCCGCAGAGCGACTGACCCGTGCGTGCTGCAGCTGAAACTCTACTATCGCCTGCTGCTGCTCGCACAGTCTCTCCAGCATGTGCAAGGTGGAGTTCCACCTTATGGGCACGTCGCATATGAGGCGGTGAGCGGGAAGGCCGAAGTTACGCTGCAACGCAGACAGGCGAGCAGCAGCAGTATGAGAACGCCAAAAGCGCGCACAGATGGCCTGCACTTTCTGCAGCAGCTCTGATATATCTGAGTAGTTTTTCTGGAATTTCTGCACCACCAGATTCAGCACATGCGCCAGGCAAGGGATGTGCATCAAACCGGCTAGGCCCAGAGCTGCTACGGGATTTTGCCCATTATCGCACACCACCAGGCTCAGTGGCAACAACCACTCATCGGTCTGTTGTTCTATGCCTGTTCCCCAAACATATGAGTTTTAAAACAGCCTGCTGTCGTTTCCCCCTGGCTGTGCTGAAGTTGGTGGTGAAGGTGTTACACTGACCTGATGAGGAGGTGGTAGAGGAGGAGGAAGTGGAGTAGGAGGAGGAGGCAACAGGAGGCAAAGAGAAATGCCCTGCAATCCTCAGTGGCGGAAGGACATGCACCAAACTGCTATCCGCCTCAGGCTCAGCCGCCACTACATTTTCCAAGTGTGCAGTTAGGGAGATATAGCGTCCCTGCCCGTGCTTACTGGTCCACATATCATTGGTTATGTGGACCTTGCCACAGATGGCGTTGCGCAGTGCACACCTAATTTTGTCCACCAATTGGTTGTGCAGGGAAGGGATGGCTCACCTGGAAAAGTAGTGGCGGCTGGGAACCACGTACTGTGGGATAGCCACCGCCATCAGGTTTTTAAAACTATCCTTCTCCACCAGATGGAATGACAGCATTTCAAAGGCCAGGAATTTTGAAATGCTGGCATTCAGGGCCAGGGATTAAAGGTGGGTAGGGGGGTACTTCCTCTTTCTCTCCAGTGTTTGGGAGATGGACAGCTGAACGCTTCCATGGGACAGTGTGGAGATGCCTGGGGATGGTGGCGGACGTGGTGGAATTGCTGCCACATCCTCTGTTTGCGTGGTGACCGGTGCCACTCTCACTCCAGAGGTGGAGGAAGAGGCTGAGACAGCAGCAGAAGGAAGCAGGAGGAGCCTGAGAACTTTCTTGGTTTTTGAGGTGCTTACTCCACTGCAGCTCGTGCTTTGCATGTAGATGCCTGGTCATGCAGATTGTGCTCAGGTTTAGAACGTTTATGCCTCGCTTCAGGCTCTGATTGCACAGCATGCAAACCACTCGTGTCTTTTCGTCAGCACATTGTCTGAAGAACTGCCACGCCAGGGAACTCCTTGGAGCTGTCTTTGGTGTGCTCGGTCCCTGGGTGTGGTGGGCAGTAACAGGCGTACTGTCCAGGGGGCGGCCGCTCCGCTTTTGCACCATGCTCCCTCTTAATCTTGTCCTGGTGCCTCGGTGTTACCACCGCCTCTTCCTCCAAACTGGACACGTCACTCGCATGACCTTGATTCCATGTGGGTTCTAGGACCTAATTATCCTCCACATCATCTTTACCGACTCCTCAACCCTGCCCTCCTTGTAGGTCTGCACACTGTAGAAAGCCACACCTGTGTTTCTTCATCATCAGAGATGTGCTGCGGTGGTCCTCGCATGTCCACACCCTGACACATAAGTGGTTGTGCATCAGTGAACTCAATCTCTTCCACTTCTGGGCAGGGCTAGGTGGATGGCCCATGGAAACCCCGCCAGCAGAGTCATCAAAAAGTATAAGAGACCGCTGCATGACTTGTGGCTCAGACTGCTTGGCTAATTTGCAAGGGGCTGATGTGAAAGACAGATGGCCATGGGCTGCAGGTGCCAACTCTGAGCTTTCAGCAGGGGACTGGGTGGGAGACAATGTGAAGGAACTGGAGGCACTGTCAGCCATCCAATCTACTATCGCCTGTACTTATTCTGGCCTCAGCATTCGGGCATACCAAATAACAATGAAGGTTCTGTTGCCTACTCGCACCTGAGGAAGGTGTTTCACTTGTGCGTGTAGCTGGCACAGATCGACCACGTCCTCTCCCTGCAACAGGAGCTCCACCAACACCAGTAGCACCACGACCAGGGCCACCTCCCTTATTTGACGCTCTTCTCATTCTTTGCGTTCACCCACCAAACTAACAGATGGTTTAAATATCTGTAGTTTGCAGATTCAACACCAGAATTCCTTTCTAATATGTCCCTCACAGCTGCAGCATCCTCTCCCTCCACTAATAAGAGCTCATGTGACTCCAGCTTATATAGAGGCTGGGTCATATGCTGCACTGGCCAATCACAGCCATGCTATTAGTAGGCATGGCTGTGATGGCTTCTAAGGGCACACAAGTCAAACGCTTGTTGATTGGCTGCCCTGCAGCTTTTCAAAACAAGCCATTAAATCACCGAACTCGAACCCGAACAGTTTCTGAAATGTCCAGGTTCGGGGTCCAAAAATCGTAACATTCGGTACGAACCCGAACTTTACAGTTTGGGTTCGCTCATCTCTACCCACAATCATTTTAAAGGACCACTATAGTGCCAGGAAAACATACTCGTTTTCCTGGCACTATAGTGCCCTGAGGGTGCCCCCACCCTCAGGGTCCCCCTCCCGCCCGGCTCTGGGGAGAGGAAAGGGGTAAAAACTTACCTTTTTCCAGCGCTGGGCGGGGAGCTCTCCTCCTCCGATCCTCCTCTTCTCCTCCCCGTCTGCTGAATGCGCACGTGCGGCAAGAGCTGCGCGCACATTCAGCCGGTCACATAGGAAAGCATTCATAATGCTTTCCTATGGACGCTGGCATGCTCTCACTGTGAAATAAGGGAAGGCTTAACCCATTCATAAACATAGCAGTTTCTCTGAAACTGCTATGTTTATGAAAAAATGGGTTAACCCTAGAAGGACCTGGCACCCAGACCACTTCATTAAGCTGAAGTGGTCTGGGTGCCTAGAGTGGTCCTTTAATAACTGAGTAGGTTAAATCATTGAGCGTTACATAGAAAATGAGAACTTATATGCATTAAAATTACATGATCTGTGATGTGTTTAAAAGAACTATTAGGGAAAATTAGACTTGGTCATGGCTGACTTGGGGTATCGTGGGTATGTAACATTTTTATATTATAATTTAGTGTTCCCAACTACCCCTTTGCAATATACAGTTGCAAGAAAAAGTATGTGAACCCTTTGGAATGATATGGATTTCTGCACAAATTGGTCATAAAATGTGATCTGATCATCATCTAAGTCACAACAATATACAATCACAGTCTGCTTAAACTAATAACACACAAAGAATGAAATGTTGCCATGTTTTTATTGAACACACCATATGTAAACATTCACAGTGCATGTGGAAAAAGTATGTGAACCCCTAGACTAATGACATCTCCAAGAGCTAATTGGAGTGAGATGTCAGCCAACTGGAGTCCAATCAATGAGATGAGATTGGAGGTGTTGGTTACAGCTGCCCTGCCCTATAAAAAACACACACCAGTTCTGGGTTTGCTTTTCACAAGAAGCATTGCTTGATGTGAATGATGCCTCGCACAAAAGAGCTCTCAGAAGACCTAAGATTAAGAATTGTTGACTTGCATAAAGCTGGAAAGGGTTATAAAAGTATCTCCAAAAGCTGTTCTCTTGCTGTTCATCAGTCCACGGTAAGACAAATTGTCTATAAATGGAGAAAGTTCAGCACTGCTGCTACTCTCCCTAGGAGCACAGCGCAGACTGCTCAATGAGGTGAAGAAGAATCCTAGAGTGTCAGCTAAAGACTTACAAAAGTCACTGGCAAATGCGAACATCCCTGTTAGCGAATCTACAATACGTAAAACACTAAAGAAGAATGGATTTCATGGGAGGATACCACAGAGGAAGCCACTGCTGTCCAAACAAAACATTGCTGCACGTTTGCACAAGAGCACCTGGATGTTCCACAGCAGTACTGGCAAAATATTCTGTGGACAGATGAAACCAAAGTTGAGCTGTTTGGAAGAAACACACAACACTATGTGTGGCAAAAAAAAGGCACAGCACACCAACATCAAAACCTCATCCCAACTGTGAAGTATGGTGGTGGGGGCATCATGGTTTGGGGCTGTTTTGCTGCGTCAGGGCCTGGACGGATTGCTATAATCGAAGGACAAATTAATTCCCAAGTTTATCAAGACATTTTGCAGGAGAACTTAAGGCCATCTGTTTACCAGCTGAAGCTCAACAGAAGATGGGTGTTGCAACAGGACAATGACCCAAAGCATAGAAGTAAATCAACAACAGAATGGCTTAAACAGAAGAAAATAAGCCTTCTGAAGTGGCCCAGTCAGAGTCCTGACCTCAACCCGATTGAGATGCTGTGGCATGACCTCAAGAAAGCGATTCACACCAGACATCCCAAGAATATTGCTGAACTGAAACAGTTCTGTAAAGAGGAATGGTCAAGAATTACTCCTGACCGTTGTGCACGTCTGATCTGCAACTACAGGAAGCGTTTGGTTGAAGTTATTGCTGCCAAAGGAGGTTCAACCAGTTATTAAATCCAAGGGTTCACATACTTTTTCCACCTGCACTGTGAATGTTTACATGGTGTGTTCAATAAAAACATGGCAACATTTCATTCTTTGTGTGTTATTAGTTTAAGCAGACTGTTATTGTCTATTGTTGTGACTTAGATGATGATCAGATCACATTTTATGACCAATTTGTGCAGAAATCCATATCGTTCCAAAGGGTTCACATACTTTTTCTTGCAACTGTATGCACTGATGCTACTCAGTTTGTGTTCTCTTCATGGTTTCCTTAAAGGAACAATATAGAGTCAGGAACACAAACATATATTCCTGACCCTATAGTGTTAAAATGGCTTCCATTATCATTTATATGTAGATGACACACAAATCTACCTGTCCTTTCCTGATCTCTCTCCGACCATCTTGACTCATGTCTCTGACTGCCTCTCTGAGATTTCCAACTGGATGGCTGCTCACTTCCTTAAACTCAACCTGAAAAACAAAACAGAACTTCTGGTCTTTCCTCCCTCAAGTGTTGCTACTTCCGTGTCTGTCTCCCTCCAAGTCAACGGCGCCACCATCACCTCTACCTCCCAGTCTCGCTGCCTAGGTGTTCTCTTTGATTCTGACCTCTCCTTCACCCATCATGTCCAGTTGATTGCCAAATCCTGCTGCTTCCATCTCAAAAACATAGCTTGCATCCGCCCTTATTTAACACCAGACGCAGCTAAGGTGCTGGTCCATGCCGTTGTTTTTACGTGTTCCCTGATTGCACCGCTATAATCTATAATGAATGAGGCGGTGATGCTCATTTTTCTGTTTGCCCGCACCTCCCACGCCTCCCGCCTCTGTGAGTCCCCACATTGGCTTCCAGTTAGATATAGGGCTTAATTTAAGATTCTGGTGCTTGCTTACAAGTCCCTACATAATGCTGCTCCAACCTACCTATCCTCCCTAAAACACAATTCAAAGCCTTGATAAAGGCAACCAGTTGGTGCCAAAACATTGGGGGATTTGGTGACTTGTGTTTCTGCCCCTGGGCTTGTAATATTTTTACTGTTACTTTGTCTAGTTTGGTTTTTGTTTGATATAAAGATTTTTTCTACTTAAAAAAGTTGTATTATACTTAATGTTTGAAGTTGTTATAGTGTGAATTCTATATTATATAGATAAAAACTTTTACTAGCCATAAGTAAGTAAAAATTCAGCCCTTGTAAGTGTGTCATGCACCTGCCAGGCCTGCAGTGGCAAGTAAGCTTTAGGCCAGCTAGTAGCATAGGAGCTGAAATTCTGAGCTAGTTTGAGATGTTTAAAGGGTACTCAAAGCATCATAACCACTAGTCAGTGGCGGATCCAGGGGGGGGGGGGCAACGGGGCAATAGTGTAGCTGCCGAGAAAATAGTGCAGCTGCCATCAGTTGAGCGACCTCATTAGGGGCTCGGTCGGGTGCTGCAGCCCTTTGGCAGACCGGGCCCCTTTAAAGTTGCAGGGAGTGCTGGGAGGAAGTGACTGTCACTTCCTCCCAGCATACAGACCGCGTGGGCTGAGAACACCCAGGATGAAGCTGGGAGAGAAGACACAGGCAGCTGGGAGAGAAGACACATTCAGCAGGCAGCTGGAAGAGAAGGAGGAGGGAGGAGAGAGAGCTCTGCAGCTTCAGACTCCCATCAGGCTCAGCCAGCCTCAGGAAGTCACCTTCCTGCAAAGAAAAGGTATTTAAGCAGAGGGGAGAGGGGAGGGTGCTTAACATTATGGAAGCTGCAATTTGTGTGTGTGTCAGTGTGTATGTTTAGATATGTGTACATCTGTGTGTGTCAGTGTGTATGTTTATGTATGTGGACATCTGTGTGTGTCAGTGTGTATGTTTAGATATGTGGACATCTGTGTGTGTATGTTTAGATATGTGTACATCTGTGTACTTCTGTGTGTGTCAGTGTGTATGTTTAGGTATGTGGACATCTGTGTGTGTATGTTTAGATATGTGTACATCTGTGTACATCTGTGTGTGTCAGTGTGTATGTTTAGGTATGTGTGTATGTGTGCATCTGTGTGCCAGTGCGTATGTTTAGGTATGTGGACATCTGTGTGTGTCAGTGTGTATGTTTAGGTATGTGGACATCTGTGTGTATCGGAGTGTCAGTGTGTGAATCTGTGAGTGTTAATGTGTATCTGTGAGTATGTATCTGTGTGTGTGTACCACAGACAATGTCGTCCACTGCACTCAGGTTCCGCTTTTCACTCTGGTCCACAGCCTCAAAGGTGCTCTGGATTAGATAGACACTGCTAATCCGTCCAACAATACAAGGTAATAGAATATACAGGCAACACACCAGGTACCGAAGGTGTATTTATTCGAGGGTAGAACACCACATAAAAGTGCAACTTTTCAGCCCTAGAGGGACTTAAACATGATTAAGGCCCCCAAGGGCTGAAACGTGTTCTACCCTCCAATAAATACACCTTCAGTACCTGGAGTTATGCCTGTATATTCTATTACCTTGTATCTGTGTATGTGAAGGTATGTGTGTCATTCTGTGTATGTGTAGGGATGTGTGTGTGCGGTTTCGCCAGTGTGCATGTGTAGGTATGTGTGTATCTATGTGCCAGTGTGTTTGTGTGCCAGTGTGTGTGTGTGTGTGCCTGTGTAGGTATAGGTTTGTATCTGTGGGTGTGCCAGTGCCATGTTAGGCTGACATCATATTCCGGCTCCTGGCATCACTCTGCGGTGCGCGAGGAAGCTGAGCAGAGTGCTCAGGGGAAAGTGCTCCCTCGCCAGCGCCACCCAACCGACTGGATTGTTAGTTAGCCGCAAGGCTAACAAGACATTTGCCCTGGGCATTTGAGGGCGGCTTTTTTTTTGTGCCACCCAAGGCAAATGCCTTGTTTGCCTCGCGGCTAATACGTCCCTGGTCATTGTCTTGGGGCCCCAGGCCAGCTTGGGGCCCCAAGCAATTGCTTGGTTTGCTTGCCTTGTCGCGACGGGCCTGGTCTTATGTATTTATATAGCAATGCTTCTACATCTATAGCAGACATGGAGGTTGAGGTTACTGATCTATTTGCCATTTTTCAATGATTCTAGTTGAAAGCATGATTTTATAATCAATATCTGTGTACATAAATATATTGAACATGCATGTTGGTATGAATGTGTGATTTAAAAAAAAATAAAAAAAATTTTTGTGTCTCTGTGTTTATGTATTGTGTTATGGTAGTATCTTTTAAAACAGACTTCTAGAAATATATCTGCATATCCAGTATTAAAGATATATAAAAATATTGAGCACACAAAGTATTTCTAGTAAATGCAAAGAAAAACATTTTACTTGTAAGTAAAATGTATAAACGTGAATGTTTAACCTGTATGTATTTTATGCTTTTCTTGCATTGACTTTTAAGTCCATCGTTTAGGTTGTCTGGCTCTGAGTTGTCTTTATTTTTCCTTGAGTTATATATATACCAGATTACCATTTCTTTAAGAGAATCACTTTATCATATATACATATAATAAGGAAAAGAGCACAATTTATTGTTTTACTGCCATGAAGACAACAATATAAAGTTAGAACTATGTTACTGACCTCTGCCTCCCTGGAGGTCTGCTCTGTGATTGCATTAAACGCCTGACATTTTTCCAAAAAGCAGCACTGTACACCCTTTTCATGGAATGAGCCTCAGATATTTAAGATTCATTTGGTGATATTCAGGATCCTGTTTAAAAAGTGATGCAATACAATTAATCAGTTTAATCATGAAGTTTGTAGACAGTAATGCCTTCCTTAACTACTTCATATACAGTCAGGTCCATAAATATTGGGACATCGACTGAATTCTAATCTTTTTGGCTCTATACACCACCACAATGGATTTGAAATGAAATGAACAAGATGTGCTTTAACTGCAGACTTTCAGCTTTAATTTGAGGGTATTTACATCCAAATCAGGTGAATGGTGAAGGAATTACAACAGTTTGTATACGTGCCTCCCACTTTTTAAGGGACCAAAAGTAATGGGACAGATTAACAGTCATAAATCAAACTTTCACTTTTTTTTTTTTAAATTCTTTATTTTTAGTTCGACACCAAGTACCACTGACCAACAAAAAGTGGCCCTCGCAGGGGTCCGTATGTAACATAAATTTCAGTTAATTATACAGAGAAGATTAAAAGGTTTGTCGGATAATCTGGTTGTCGTGGACCGTTTGGTGCCTGTTTTCAATTTTAGGGCCGTTCAGGTCCCGATATCAAACGTGAACAAAAACTGGTACTTTACAGTGCGTGTAACATTTATATATCATAAAAACCATTAGTCTTTCACAATCCTAACTTCCGTCCAGCCGTTGCGTCATGGTTTTGGTCTTCGTCAACTGCGTCTCCCGGCGATCGTGTCAGCCGGCTGTCCTAAGTTTTGGAGTCTCGTATGGTTGGTGGTTTAAGAGTTGGGGAGGGGGGGGGTGGCTACTAAGCGGTGCTGTGGGGAAGGAGCAGGAGGGGGAGAGGAAATGTTTGTTATTTCTCGGGGCGCCCGGCGGGAGGAGGTCCGCCGAACCACTACGAACCTTATGCAGGCTATATAGCGTCTTCGTTAGCGTACACTTCCCAGGGAAGCCAGATTTTTAGGAATGTTTTTTCCGTATTTCTGATTTGTGCTGTGAGTTTGTCCATCAGATATGAGTCTTTGATTTTAACTATCACGTCGTTGTCTGTGGGGACTGTGGGTTTAAGCCACATCTGCGCGAGGGCTCGTCTCGCAGCCAGTGTGAGTTTATTTAAAAGTTGTTGTTCCTTCCTAGGAAGGCCGTCCGTTGGTCGGGACAGTAGCATCGCCCAGGGGTCTAAGTCTATGTGTCGCGTGAGAACCTCTTTCAATAATGTTTGAACCCTTTTCCAATATTTGGTCACTTCAGGGCACTCCCACCACATGTGAACAAAGGTGCCTTTGCCTCCGCAGCCTTTCCAGCATGTGTCTGTCGAGGTTTTCCCCATCTTATGGAGTTGGACCGGTGTTGTGTACCACCTCATAAGCATTTTATAGGATTGTTCTTGGTGTAGTACACAAATTGACGTTTTGGCCGTCGCTTCCCAAATATCAACCCAGTCCTCCCCTTCTAGGGCCCCCCCTAGGTCCTCTTCCCACTGGTGTATATACCTAGGGTCTGCGGTTCCCTTTTCTGGGGAACTCAACTGCGCATATATGGCCGTGATCAGCCCCTTTTGAGTAGTTTCTGCGTTGCACATTTGTTCGAAAAATGTCATAGGGGTTTGTGCTGCTCTTTTGATATCTGGGTTTTTGGCAAAGTCTCGCAACTGTACATATCTGAATACGTCTTTGGTTGTCAGGGAAGCCATGGCTTTTAGGGTGTCAAAGGTTTTGAAGGAGTCGCCGTCGTACATATGTCTGTATCTTTGCATTCCTGTGTATTCTATCCCCCTAAAGTCTCGTGCGGTCAGCCCGGGTTCAAATGCTTTGTTCCGTAAGTATGGTGTCAGTGGCGAGGGTGTATGTTTTAGTGCGTATTTGGTGGCTGTTAGGTCCCAGATCCTTATGGAATTAAGGATCGCCGGACAAGAGGTGTGTAGGGGTGGTCTGTCTTGTTTGGGTACCCAGATCCAAAATTGTGGGAGGTCCGTACACATAAGTTTTGTCTCTAGGTCCACCCACCTGTGCGAGCCCTCCGGAGTGTGCCATGCTATTATTTGGGCTAATTGCGCCGCCAGGTAGTATTGACATAAGAGTGGGAGTCCCAGTCCGCCCTTCGCTTTCGGTCGGTACATTACTTGTCTAGCAATCCTATGTCTTTTCTGTGCCCAAATGAAGTTATCTATGTGTTTCTGGATTATCTGCAGGTCTTGTTTAGTGACTTTGGTGGGTAGGGCCTGGAACAAGAACAATAGTCGTGGGAGTAGTGTCATTTTTATTGCGTGTTGCCTGCCAATCCACGATATGGGCTTTTCGTGCCATTTTTCCAAGTCGCGACAAAGCGCCTGGATTGTAGGCGGGTAATTGGCGCTGTATAGTTTCGCCGGGTCTGAGGTGAGTTTAACGCCGAGGTATTTAATTTCCGATCTCGTAAGTTTGAGGGGATAGGTGTTTTTAATGTCGTTAATGCTATCTGCATCCATTTCTATTGGCATGGCCACCGATTTTTCGAAATTTATTTGATAGCCTGTGATGCGTCCGTATTCCTCTAAGAGGGTCATAAGTCGAGGCAGGGATTCTCTCGGGTTGGTGATCGTGACCAGGACATCATCCGCGTATGCGGAGACTTTAAATTCGTCGTCCCTCGCCTTGACCCCAGTTATGTGCTCGTCCTCCCGTATCCTCTGCAGGAGAGGCTCCAATGAGAGGACGAACAGCAGAGGGGAGAGGGGGCAGCCCTGTCTCGTGCCGTTGGCGGGCGTAAATGGGGTCGGGTTGCTCCCTGTACGTTGGTCTGGGCCCTCGGGTCTGTATAGAGGGCTTTTATACCTTTTAACAAAGTTTTCTGGCATGTGTAGGCGTTCTAGTAGCGCAAAAAGGTAGCACCATTGCACCCTATCGAACGCCTTCTCCGCGTCCAGGGATAGGATCAGAGAAGGCGTCCGGGCCCGGGTCGCCCCCCATATGAGATCAGCACCTCTCCTTGTATTTTCATATAGTTGCCTAGCCGGCACAAAGCCGACCTGGTCTGGGTGTACTATGTTGCCTAGGAGGGGGTTTAATCTTGTTGCCAGTATTTTTGCAAAGATTTTTACATCATAATTTATTAGGGAGATGGGCCTGTAATTTGCTGCTTCGGTTGAGTCCCGTCCTGGTTTGGGTATAAGTGCGATGTCAGCTGTGAGCATGTCCGGGTTTGGATGTCCACCGTCCATCCACTCATTGTACATCTTCGTCAGTCTCGGAGTCAGCACTTCTCTAAATGTTTTATAGTAGGAGCCGTCGAAGCCGTCCGGTCCCGGGGCTTTATTTCCCTTAAGGGCCGAGATCGCCCTGTCTACCTCATCCTCCCCGATGGGCGCCCCCAAGGCGGTTAGGGCCTCCGGGTTCGGTCCCGTCATATTCGTCCTGGTTACGTAGTCAGTTACGTCATGGATGTATTCCCTATTTTTACTGCTTAGTTCTGGGGAGTGGTTGTATGTATGTGATAGGAACTCCGTGAAGATCTGATTGATCTCCGTAGGATTGTGGGTTATCCGACCATGTTTATCTCGGATTGCCGAGATAGTTTGGAAGTGAGGCTTGGGGTTTAGTGCCCTAGCCAGTAGGGTGTCCATCTTATTGGAGCGTTCGTTGTAGAGGCGTTTTTTACGAACTAGGTCCCGCCCGAGGTCCTCAACTGCTGTTGTCCTGATTCTATGACGGAGGTCTCTAAGGTCCCGGAGGCCCTGTGTCGTGGGGTTGCGTTTGTGGTAGGCTTCAGCCCTCCTCAGCTCCTTTTGGAGCTCGAAGAGAGTTTCGGCCCTTTGCTTTTTACGGCGGGTTGCGAGCTTAATAAGGATACCCCTCAGGACCGCCTTGTGAGCGGCACATATCGTGGATTGGGTTAAGTCCGGATTGTCATTGTCTTCAAAATAGGTCGTGATTTCGTCTAATAAAAGTTTCTCCGTTTCTGGGTCCTTTATTAGTGTGCCGTTTAATCGCCATTTCCATGGGGGTTTGGGGCCTGGGAGTCTGAGAGTGAGTTCTACGTCGGCGTGATCCGACCAAGTGATAAGGTTGATGCGCGCGGATTGAACCCATGGGATCCCTGTTTGGTTGACTAAGAACATGTCTATGCGGGAGTATGTGGAGTGTGCTGCCGAGAAGAACGTGTAGTCCTTCACTCCTGGATTGCATAGCCTCCAGGGGTCTATTAAGTTCGTGTTCTGTATAAATTTGATCAAGAGTTTGTCTTGGCCCCTTGTGGTCTGCGTCTTGTGGCTACTAGTCGGGGCGCTGCGGTCGACTGTGTGGCAGGGTGTAGCATTTAAGTCTCCCCCTAATATTATGATTCCATACGGTAAGGTGTGGATTAAATTGTGGAGCTGTTCCCAGAACTCCGGGTCTGGCTGGTTAGGTGCGTATATATTGATCAGGTGGTACGTGGTGGCATGTATTGTCCCCGTGAGGACTACGTACCTGCCCATAGTATCCGTGTGCGTCGTCTGGGCCACGAAAGGGCATTTTTTATGTAGGAGTATTTCTACTCCGTTTTTTTTGGCCAGTGCCCTGGAGGAGTATGTCCTGGTATATAGATGGTCTGTTAGTTGGATCCGGGCTGACCGCAGAAGGTGCGTTTCCTGTACAAATGCTATTTCAGTTTTTTGTCTTTTTAATTCCCTCATCAGCAAACGTCTTTTGGTCGGGGTGTTTAAGCCATTTACGTTCAGGGAGGTAATTTTTAAGGTCGCCATGTTATGTGGCTTCGTGGGGTCCCACTCTACCCCCTGTGCTCCGTGTCTGAGACCGTCCCGCCGTGCGCCCCGTTGAGGCCTTGTGGGTTTGTGGCCCTTGCTGGCCTTTGGGTGGGGGCGGGGAAGGGGGAGGATGGTGAGGGGCGGTGGGGGGTGGGGAGAGGGGGTGGGGGTGGGGAGGGGGGAGGTAGCGGGGGAAGCTACCTTAGTCTGGGAAGTGGTGGGGAAGAAAAGTGTCCCGGTCTTATCTAGCTGTGCCGGGTATCTCGGGGGGTGGCCACCCGCTCCGTGGCGAAGTATATAAGCATGGAGGGGGCAGTCATCCGCCGAGCACCCTGGAGTCTGTCCGCTAAGTTCGGTCATCTCTCACCCGAAAGTCCAGTCTCTGCAAGGTCGGTGGGTCTGTTCGTCCGAGTGTGTCACGTCTCATACATATTTACACAACAACATTATTTACAATAAAACATCCCAGCTTGGAATAAGGCACAGGAAAACCACAATATAATACGATACAGTGCAATACAGTACATTACCCCCCCCCTGTCCCTTTTGTTTGTGTCAGTGTAGGCTATCTGCGGTTAACTAATTCCTCGACACCGGTGTTGTGCAGGGGTTGTGTTTTTTTTTTTCTCTTTTCCTCACCCTCTTGCTTACTACCATGTAGACCCGGGGTCCCCGTAAAGCCCGTCGTCCCAGGTATGGGTGGGGGCTTTTACTCTAGTGCCGTTATGGGCTGCCTATTCGCAATCCCTAATCTATCTCTGTGTATGGAGGTGGCATGGGATTGCCTGGGGTGTCCAGGGTGGTCTAAGTCCCTATGTGTGATGTTTTTAAGATATGGGGCGAATGTCCCAGTGCTTTACTCCGGCGTCCCTCGGTTCCATTGCTTAATTAGCTAACCCCCCTGTCCTCCCCCCTTGTGTGTGATAGAGTGTAGCAAAGAGTATAAACTTGCGTATCCGGGCGTGATCATGGTAGGCACCCCCGTCCTTAGCATGTCCAGTAGGTGTACCCAGGGGGACACCGGGTCTGTCGTTCTTTCAGGCTGGTTGTTGATTGTTTTCATGCCAGTTGACAAAGTCCATTTGAGTCTATAGGCGTGGCCGTTGGTGGGTCTTGTCTTTAGCTTCAGGTTGTCTCCGGCGTCGCTTTGCCAAGGCAGTTCTCTAGGGTGTCTTGATCCTCTGTGGAGGTGTCCGTTGGTGGTGTTCCTTTGTCCCCCAGCTCATGTAGCTGTGATGTATGTCCGTGTGAGATGTCATGCGCAAATAGCTTCTCCTATGGGGTTCTTCGCCTTGAGTCGGTAAGCATTGTCAGTCCTGTGTGGGTTTGTTTTCTCGTCCTTTATATATTTAGTGCGAAGTTTTCCCTTGTCTTCATGTGCTAGGTTTTCTTCATATGTTGGGGTGAGGGATGGGGCTGCACTATACCGCACCGCCCTTGTCTTCATTACTAATTCCGTATCAGTATTCTCTGTTTTTTTTGTGTTGTTTGTTGTTTTTGTTGTTTTTGTTGTTTTTGTTGGGGGGGGGAGGGGGGTTTGCTTTTTTATTTTATTTTATTTTTTACTTGTTTTACTTGTTTTGTTTTGTCCCTCCCGTCCCTCCGGTTTTAAGGTAGGTTTGTCTGGGATTGGCACTTTCAGAATTTTGGTTCCCTATACCTTTAGAGCTGTAGGTTTCTTTGAGTGGGATGTCCTCTGCTGTCCATGCGTCTCTGTTCGTTGTTGGCTGGTTCTTATTGCTTGTGTGTGCTGGGGAGAGTCGTGTGCCTTCGATGTTAGAGAGGTTGTTGTGCTTTGGAGCGAGGTTCTGCTTACTGTCTATGAGGCGCGTTACGTTCAATCACTGCCCCGTCTCTAGGTATGGTGCCTAACGCTGGGGTGCCCCGTTGGGGGAGGTGGAAGTCTGCCGGGACCTCAACTCCTATCTCTTGAAGGAAGGCTCTGGGGTCCGCCGTGGGTAGTAGCACCGCAGGTCTTGGCCCGTTGAACACTAGCATTTTAAAGGGGTGGCCCCATGCAAAGTTAAGGCCTTTTGCTCTGATTAGGTCTGCGATGGGCTTCCATTCTCTGCATCTGGCAAGCGTGGCTGGCGCTATGTCTTGGAATAGGTGTAATGTAGCGCCGTCTATTGCATAGGTGTGGTGTCTGGCACTTTTGAGTATAGCCTCCTTGGTGGAGAAGAAATGCCACCGCATGATTACGTCTCTCGGTGGCCCGTTGGGGGGTCCACGGGCTCACAACGCCCTATGTACCCTGTCGATAACCCATAGGTTTTCCGGTATAGCTGGCAGTTGGTCTTTAAATAGAGCGGATAGTACCCTCTGTAGGTCTGTATCTTTAATCCTTTCAGGCAAGCCCTTAATTCTCAAATTGTTTCTGCGTGACCTATTGGATGCATCTTCGATTTCTGCCTCTAGCTCTGCCACTTTTGCCATTAGGGTGTTGGTGGCTGAGGCTGCTTCATTATGGGCCGTCACCATGTGGTCCATTCTCCATTCTAGTGCCTCCGTGCGCTGCCCCACTGTTTGTATCTCTGCCTTTACTTTGCGGGCTGATCTCTCTATCTCCCCTGCAAGGTAGTGTTTTACTTCTGCCAGTGAGTGCAGGATGTCGGAGGTGGTAGCCTGCTGTGGCAGGGCGGACCAGTCACTGGCGCTCTGTGGGCTCGGGTAGTCCGCGCAATCCTGGCCGCCGCCATCTTTAGGCGCTTGCGGCCTAGGTGTAGTGAGGAGGTCGGCAACTGAAGGGGTGCTCTCCCGCGGCTTCTTACCGGTTTTCTTTTGGTGTGCCATCTCCGGTTCGCTCCCTCTCGCTTGCCGGGTGAGTTGCAGAGGCTGTGGTCGGGTGTGTGCGTCTGGCTTGGCTTTGCGGACCGCTCCGGGTGCAGAGCTCTCTGCCTAAGCGGCCATCTCGTTCGGCGGTCGAGCCACGCCCCCAAACTTTCACTTTTTAATACATGGTTGCAAATCCTTTGCAGTCAATTACAGCCTGAAGTCTGGAACGCATAGACAACACCAGACACTGGGTTTCATCCCTGGTGATGCTCTGCCAGGCCTCTACTGCAACTGTCTTCAGTTCCTGCTTGTTCTTGGGGCATTTTCCCTTCAGTTTTGTCTTCATCATCAACTGAAATGCATGCTCAATCAGATTCAGGTCAGGTGATTGACTTGGCCATTGCATAACATTCCACTTCTTTCCCTTAAAAAACTCTTTGGTTGCTTTTGCAGTATGCTTCGGGTCGTTGTCCATCTGCACTGTGAAGCGCCGTCCAATGAGTTCTGAAGCATTTGGCTGAATATGAGCAGATAATTCCCGAAACACTTCAGAATTCATCCTGCTGCTTTTGTCAGCAGTCACATCATCAATAAATACAAGAGAAGCAATTCCATTTGCTGCCATACATGCCCACGCCATGACACTACCACCACCATGCTTCACTGATGAGGTGGTATGCATTGGATCATGAGCAGTTCCTTTCCTTCTCCATACTCTTCTCTTCCCATCACTCTGGTACAAGTTGATCTTGGTCTCATCTGTCCATAGGATGTTGTTCCAGAACTGTGAAGGCTTTTTTAGATGTTGTTTGGCAAACTCTAATCTGGCCCTCCTGTTTTTGAGGCTCACCAATGGTTTACATCTTGTGGTGAACCCTCTGTATTAACTCTGGTGAAGTCTTCTCTTAATTGTTGACTTTGACACACATACACCTACCTCCTGGAGAGTTTTCTTGATCTGGCCAACTGTTGTGAAGGGTGTTTTCTTCACCAGGGAAAGAATTCTTCCGTCATCCACCACAGTTGTTTTCCGTGGTCTTCCGGGTCTTTTGGTTTTGCTGAGCTCACCGGTGCGTTCTTTCTTTTTAAGGATGTTCCAAACAGTTGATTTGGCCACGCCTAATGTTTTTGCTATCTCTCTGATGGGTTTTTTTTTTTTTCAGCCTAATTATGGCTTGCTTCACTGATAGTGACAGCTCTCTGGATCTCATATTGAGAGTTGACAGCAACAGATTCCAAATGTAAATAGCACACTTGAAATGAACTCTGGACCTTTTATCTGCTCCTTGTAAATGGGATAATGAGGGAATAACACACACCTGGCCATGGAACAGCTGAGCAGCCAATTGTCCCATTACTTTTGGTCCCTTAAAAAGTGGGAGGCACATATACAAACTGTTGTAATTCCTACACTGTTCACCTGATTTGGATGTATATCCCCTCAAACTAAAGCTGTAAGTCTGCAGTTAAAGCACATCTTGTTCATTTCATTTCAACTCCATTGTGGTGGTGTATATAGCCAAAAAGATTAGAATTCTGTCGATGTCGCAATATTTATGGATGACTGACTGTAAATCCATTTCAAAATACACCAGTGGGTTACCAGTAAATACTCGGCAAATATCACGGACAATGTATGGATTCTTCTCCACGTTTTGTTTTAAAAGAAAAACACAACAACAGAGAGTTCAATTATACAAATTTTAAATGATATAAATAGATAAAATTTAGCTTATATTTATTAGTATCTCCAACAAATGCAATACACATTCACACACTGACTGCTTAATACATACACACACTGACTGCTAAATACACACACACAGTCCGCTGAATACACACACTGCTGAATACACAGACTGCTGAATACACACATACACACTGCTGAATGCATACACGCAGTCTGCTGAATACATACACACACAGACTGCTGAATACACACACACAGTCCACTGAATACACACACACAGTTAACTGAATAAACACACACACTGCTGAATACATACACACACAGACTGCTGAATACACACACACACAGACTGCTGAATACATACAGACTGCTGATTACACACACACATACTGCATTGAGGGGTGCAGTGTATGTGTTTGTGTGTAAGGGTGTGCTGTGTGTGAGGGGTGCTGTGTGCTATGTGTGAGGGGTGCTGTGTGTGTGTGAGGGGTGCTGTGTGTGTGGGGGGGTAGAAGTACTGTGTGGGGGTAGGGGTGCTGTGTGTGTGTGGGGGGTAGAGTTGCTGTGTGTGGGGGGTAGGGGTGCTGTGTTTAGGGGGTAGGGGTATTTGTGTGGGGGGGGGGGTTGGGGTGCTGTGTATGGCGGGATAGCGATAAAGATACATAAAAAAGGGATATTAAATCTGTATCCCCCCCTCCCTTCTTCTTACCTTTGGTGAAGGGGGGGGGATAGCCATCCCTGGTGGTCCAGTGGTGGTAAGTATGTGTCTGGCTGCAGCTCTCCTGTCCTCCCACGCGATGCTGGGTGGAGCGTTGCCATAGTAATGTGCGGCAACGTTCCACACAGATTGCTTGCGGGAGGAAAGGAGAGCTTCTTCCCCCCGGTCCTCCCGACACAGAAGCAGAGTAGGCACCTGCTGTTTTGGGCAGGCAGGTGCCTACTCTGCATTGATGCCGTCAGCCAGCGGCCCCCTCCTCCGGCGACCTATGGCCGCGTGCCCACAGAGAGGGCCCGGCGTGCCACAGGTTCGCCATCACTGGTATAGACAAACCAATACAAAAGGAATAGAGGACCCTGTTGAATGACAAGTATGTGATGTTGAAAGACACGTCCTGATGCCATGGTCCTTCCAGAAAATTGAAGACTAACATAACCATGCAGATGGAATTCTCATAGTGCACCACTATCGATGGCTTCCAAAAACAGACTAGTTATGATGAATGACAACCTTAAGCAGAAGAAGAAACATCAAGAATTATGTCTGATAAAAAATGTTTTCAATGTATAAACATACCAAAAGATTTCCATTGTCCAAGCTTTCTTAGGATTCCAATCAGTAAAAGTTTGAAATGCATTGTTTTTCTGCTCCCTTGTGATGTTACTTATTGTGCCGACTTCATGAATGATAATAATGTTAATGATCTCAAGATCACATGGACTGTGAAGTTCTTTTGGTTCCGGCATTCCTATACATTGCTATATGGAGTTGGAGACCTCCATGCATGGAGTGCTTGTAGAGAGGCAGTGAGCGCTCTGATAACATTTATCTAGATGCAACTACCATATATTTTGGCATTCAGATCATTTATTTACTTTATTTTTCTAGAAAAAAACTATCAAAACAGATTAGGATTCACTGATTATTTGACCAAAGTTAGCATTTCTAATCGGTATGTGGCATGATTGCTTCTACTGTCATCTCTTTAACTCATGCAGTTCCCTACAGTTAATAATACTATTTATATCAGCTGTGCACAACAAATTCATGTGTAGGGCATATATCTCATTGGATCATTGATTTAGGGACTGGACCCTACTAAGACAACAATGTTGTGTTTCAGGATTTTGTCAGGAACTCTAAATTGTTGTGCTAGCTCAGTGCATAGGTATTACAATGTTGGGTTATAATATCTAGAAGCCGATGAAAAACTAGTAAACACTGCCTGTATCCTTCCAGATTAAATGCACCAATATTATTATTTATTTTCTTCTCTATATTGGGTACAGCATTAAATTAGAAATTCTTGTTGTGTTGTTAAATAGCAGGTATGTTTATGTTGATTTTATATAAGAATATTATAAACAAATAAAAAAAAAAAATCCCCAATTCACTAAACTCAACATATTTTGTAAGCACATATTAAGTTTGCCCAAAGCATATTGAAATGAAAACAAGACTTCTAATTATTATGTTCCTGCCATTGTTGAAGGTACATAATGATATATGAATTATTCATATTTTACATCTGTCGTGATCCAAGTCTTCCAATCCCAATTGACCATTGTTATTTCTGATCAGCGCACTGGGAGCAAGTGCAGACTAGAAGATTATGCTTCTTTGAATGTTTGTGTTTTTTTAATTCTTTATTTCTTTAGAGAGAGTTGCCGTTAAAGCCTTAAGGCGGTAAATTTTACACTTTCAGTTGAACACTGTAATTATTAAAATAGTTGGCAACGGCAAATGAAACATTAGTAGCTCAGCAATACCATTCAAATATTATGCGGCATTATTAAGTATCAGAACTCAAGAAAGATAACAATGATATTATGTATAAATAGGGTTGTATTCTGAAAAGTGGTACAAATATGTAAAAGGAAATGGGATGTGCCTGCTGGTTCCTTTGGTTTCCATGGTAATTGCCCCATTTTTAGAACTTTGCAACACAACATTTTTTAGACATAACCCCCAATGCGTAATTTTGGAAGCAATATCAGTAGGTACATAGTCTATACATCTTTTTGAGGGCATGCTGATGGGAGAAACAAGCAGCCTCCAAATTATTCTCTATGGAAATGCATGAGATTGGTAGATATCACTTCTAATGATGATCTCAGTCTGGGGTGGGGCGGCTTCCTGGAGAGACCAGCATGGGATAGGTTATGAGTTATATTGATTTGTTTATCTTTTCCAGGAGGGCCAATCAATTTAAAAAAAAAGCTGAGAATATTCTAACGCTAGAGATACTTGCTTTTGTTTTTATTTCTAACGTTAGAGTACTCATTTACAGTTTAAAAAGAAGAGTGTGGGAAAATGTTTAGTGTCAGGTCTTCATTGGCCTTCTAGAATTATTAGGTTTAAGGGTGATTAAAAGTTAAAGATTACCTACTTTCAAGATGCTGTGGACTGTAACTTCTATGAGTAAGTTCCTAAGCATAAGTCTCCCCTAAGCATAAACATTCCTAAAGAGGCTCTGTTATACCCTCTGCCTCCCTACCAAAATGTGTACTTCATTAAGATAAAGTCTAATGATCAAATGATATACTAAGATCAAGTAGGAACTACTTTGTCTTAATATATTCCCTTACACTTGACAAAAGGCAGAGCTACCACCGTCAAGGTTTCTAATTTCCCAGAGCCGTCACTAGTGCATACACAAGAGTACAGCACTGACGTGGACTCCTGGTAGATTAAGACAGGGGCCGAGAGAGACAGTTTCAGGTAGACAGAACTCACCTTTCCATGCAACCTGTGGCCACTGGACACCATGCAGCGCAGTCACTGGAGGAGGTCTTTGCAAAATATGCAAAGACTCCTGATGATGACAGATCCACTAGAGCAAGCATGTCAAACTCAAAGACTAACATGGGCCAAATAAACAAGGTTTAAGTTTATGTGGGCTGTAAAAAAAATGAAAACTTTTCATAGAATTGTAGGTTTATTTAAAAAAGTACAGTAAAAAAAAACAGCTCCCCCTCTACTAAACCTTAGCCCCTCCTCTACTAAACCCTAGCCCCCCTCTACTAAACCTCGGTCCCCACCCCCTACAAAACCACAGCACTCCCCTGTACTAAACAAAACATTATTACAACAAGCCGACTCCACTCACATTGCCGCCGCCAGTATCTGACTCCGGCCTCTGGTATACACCCAATGGTGCCGTCCACACCCTGTGCCAGAGCGGATCCTCCCGTTACTCCTTGAAACTCTGCGAAGGTGGAGCACTTCAACGTCACATCAGAACGTGGTGTTGCGGGCCTCTGTACGCCTCCAGGTCCTCAACTGTCCAACTGCGGCCATCGCAACACTAATGGCACCACCCTACTGCATGCCATCCAGTGCGGACTGTCCCCCTCCCGCCCAGTGCCGATCCTAGGGTCACAGACCCCTAGGTGCAGATTTTATTTGGCACCTCAGGTGGGTGTGGTCACCTTGCTCACTGTTGCCATAGAAACATGCATGTCTGGACTTGGCAAATGTCCAGTCCAGACAAGCATGTTTCTATGGCAACAACTCCACCTCTCCATCAATATGCCACACACATTTTTGTAATCAGGCACACTTACTGACAGTCACATACTGACAAACACACCCTCTAATTGACAGACACACAATCTCACTTATTTGAAACACACACTGACAGACACACACACACTGACAGTTAAACTCACTGACAGTCCAGTGGGGATCATCTCTCTGGAGATCTCCTCACTGCTCCTTCATGTGCACAGTTTAGTGATGCCGAGCTGCAATGATGTCATATTCCAGCACCTGGCATTACCACAAAGGACACGCAAGGGAGAAGTGAGAAGCAGGAAGAACAGACTGCGCTCCATCACTGCCGGCAGCTTCCTGCTTCCTTTCCACCCGGTCTAGAAACATAGTGACGGCAGATAAGAACCATTTGGCCCATCTAGTCTGCCCAATTTTCTAAATACTTTCATTAGTCCCTAGCCTTATCTTATAGTTAGGATAGCCTTATGCCTATCCCACGCATGCTTAAACTCCTTTACTGTGTTAACCTCTACCACTTCAGCTGGAAGGCTATTCCATGCATCCACTACCCTCTCAGTCTACTAAATTTCAGCAGAGTAGGCACCTGCAATATGGGGCACCACTCCGAGGGCGCCCCTAGTTGACAAGCTGGCCACCACTCGGGCCCATTGTTACACTTCATCTATCCGCACCTTACAGCCATTTGTTCATACATACCCTTAAATTGCAGGTTGCTATCCCTCCTCTGCTACCAGAGATATTTGGGTTCTACCTAAAATTGATCTCAATCAGAGCAATCTATTTATCACCCATCTTAGGAAAGCAGTAAGAACCAGTGTGCTTTGCTATATTGAGCTAGACTAAGTGAAAAAGGTGAGGCACTCAATATTAATTGCATTTGTCTCAACAATCTTCTTGGTAAATCTCATTCAACAAATGCAAAGACATGAGTGGTACTGTAAATACTTATTTTCTTAAACATGTTTTCATTACAATGTTCAAATTCTATAAATCAAGCTGATGTGATCTGAGCCAGAGGCTGTTTTTGGATCAACAGCAAAAAACAAATGTGAGGAAGGCTGAACTTGATGGATGCAAGTCACTTTTCAGCTATGTAACTATGTACCTATGTTTAACTTTTCTTAAAATTATGAAATGTCCACTTTTGAATATATTATATCATGCAAATTAGAATTGGGATTTTAAAGCTAAACCTTTTTAAAATGTGGTCTTTGTGTTTGTGTTCTATTTTTTCAAGTGTAAGTTTGTATATGATTAGAAATATTTAAAATGGTATGCCTTATACAGTGGCGTACATACAGGGGTCGCAGCTGCGACCGGCCCTTCACTTCAGGGGGCCCGGCCACCCTGCGTGATGGTGCCCATTGGGTGGCCCATGCTGTTGGGGCCACCAAATGGCTATGGATTTCAAGTGGGCCTGGTCAGGGCTGCGGCGTTTTAACAGCACAAGCGGGCCCCCTGAGATGACGTCAGACGCTGGGAGGAAGTGACTGCCGCGGTCACTCCTCCCAGCTATCAGACAGAGCCGCGCGGGAGGAAGAGAGGAGGGAGTCAGAGTGGGAACTCTGACCCGAATCAGGCTGAGCCACCACTGGACCCCAGGGAAGTCACCCTCCTGCATTTAAAAGGTAGGAAACAGGAGGGTGACTAAAATATTTTGTTTATGTGTGTTTGTTTGTATGTATGTTTGTGTGTCTGTATGAATGTTTCTCTGTTTGTGTGTGTGTATGTTTGTATGTGTGTGTGTATGTATATATATCTGTGTGTGTGTGTGCATTTGTATGTATGTATGTGTGCTTATATGTATATGAATATATGTGTCTCTGTGTGTATGTGTGTGTATGTATGTGTCTGTATGTATGTGTGTTTGTTTGTATGTGTGTGTGTGTACAGTGACGTACATACAGGGGTTGCAGCTGCAACCGGGCCCGTCACTCCAGAGTGCCCGGCACCTTATTTTGGAGGGAGGGGGGGCCCACGGATCAGTTTTCGCACTGGGCCCCATGGATAGTGTGTATGTCACTGGTCTTATACCAAACAATACAAAAAAAATATTGTAAAGTAATGGACAGTAATGGACAGTAATGAAGTAATCATATAACACTACTTGTTCACAGGTCCTTAATCCAGAGACATAAAATCTCACTTGTCTTAAACCCTGCACAGTAACGGATCTTGTGATCTCCCATTGTTTTCTACATAGTCTTGTGGCCTTTTTGTCACCATCACCCCAGTTTGTCCTGATGTGATGCTATTGGCATTTCAATGAAATTAATAGTATTTTTAGAATTAGTTTTGATTATAATGATACATCACAATAATGTCTTAAATGCAAAAAAGTCAAAACTCCAAACATGTTGTTATGTATTTAGGTTTTTACCTTATGTGAAATGTTGTACTTTACAAAAACTCTCTTTTATTTATGAAACCTTATAAAAACCTTGTATCATCGCTGATAAAGGTTTAAGGGTTAACAAGAGCGTCATTACATGTTTTGATTTTCTGAATCTAATACGGACATCAAGTTGCAGCGACATTAATCAATACTAAGAGTCCTTGCAATGTAATGAACAAGGGAATGTCATGTGGAGAACAGTCATAGCTCTATGGATTTGTAACACTTTGACTTCATTAATGCTTATTAACATGTCTATCCGCAACGTGACAAATAAAATGACTGTGCTTTCAATTAATTTCTCAGCCTTTCTGTGCTGGGTTTTCACAAATATGTATAATAGTATAAACTATACATTTTATAGCTATACCCTCAAAACAAAATAGAGCTTTTCTAAAACAAAACCGTTGGAAGCAGAAGATAATACTAGAAGCCAAAGACAATCTCAATTTAAAAACATACATTTTTCCTCCAATGCATAATGTATTTCTCTCTCAACTCCTTTTCTCTGACCTCATCTCCATTTGCACACCTGAATCTGACCCTTCATTCTGCTCATTCTTTTTTTTACACTATTTATTTAAAGTTTTTGTTAAAAGTTTCGTGTCACATACAATAACTTCTGAATAAAACATACTGACATAACAGTGTTATAATCGGGGGGCGTGGCCTGGACGAGCATGGAGCAGGACGCTTAGACACTGAGCTCTGTGTCCCCTGCCGACGACCATAAGCCATAATATCGCATTACCGCTCACCTACCGCTGCAAATGGTCCACAATAAGAAGCAGTCAATCCCAGGGACTGCAGCGACGGGCTCCCCCCGCCGCCACATGGGCCCGATGGACGGGTATTTTCCCTTGCAACCCGACGGACGT
This sequence comes from Pelobates cultripes, assembly GCA_933207985.1. Taxonomy (NCBI): domain Eukaryota; kingdom Metazoa; phylum Chordata; class Amphibia; order Anura; family Pelobatidae; genus Pelobates; species Pelobates cultripes. Next base: position 94,487,935 of record OW240912.1, on the reverse strand, counting down.
GACATGCGGCCCGCAGACAAGATGGCACCGGAGGAGGAAAGCGCGGGTGGATCCCAGGTGGAGGGAGACCCGGCAGGGGAACTGACGCTGATACGAGCTGAGCTAACTCAAATCTCGTCCAGGATGCTCACCAAAGCGGACACTAACCAAATGGTGCAGGAACTCAGGGGGGCACTATGGGAAGAACTGGCAGGCCTGCGCACTGACCTGACCGCGCTGGAGGGCAGGGTGGAGGAAGTAGAGGCCACGGCCCAAGATTGTGCCCAGCAACACCAGGCTACAGAAATGGCGGTCACCAGGCAGGGCAACCTATTGCTCACCAAACGAAGGCAAGTAGAAGACCTAGAGAATAGAAGCAGACGCAGCAACATACTGGTGCGCGGTCTGCCTGAAACTGACGCTGCCCCGCTCACCAGCACGTTGGAAGCGCTGTTCCAGCACATCCTAGGAGCCGAAGCACCAGATGCCATTCGCTTTTAGATGGCGCACAGAGCACTGGGCCCCACGCTGCAGGATGGCAGCCCAAGAGATGTCATATGCTGCCTGCACGACTGAGGCCTGAAAGAGAAGATCATGGCAGCCGCGAGAGGGGAGCCCGCCATCAGGTTTTGCGAAGCCGACATATCCCTGTACCAGGACTTGTCTGCACTAACGCTAGATGCAAGAAGAGCCCTGAGCCCAGTTACAAGCGCACTCCATGACAAGAGGATCCCATATCGTTGGGGATTCCCTTTTAGCCTCCAAGTGAAGCAAGGAAACTCATGGGTGACCGCACGCTGGCCAGAGGACATACCGGGTTTCCTGAGAGCCCTGCATTTACCGGCAGTCAGAGTCAGAAATTGGATTATAGAAAAAGCAGTTGCCCTGAGGAGAGCCCCCACTACCCCGGTGTTCCATGAGGGGGCGCAGCGGGAGAGGAACGCCCCACAACGCAGGCCCGGAAGAATAGGAGGTCGGGCGGGCTGACTGAGTGGCGGGTGGACGGTGAGTTGACTTGTAAAGGGGGGGACTCCTGGGGTGAACGGGCGGACACATGGGTGGTCAGAGGACGTTTTTGGGGTGGGGGGCATCAGGGGATACCAGGCACTACGCCTAGCCACGGATACGGCCAGGGGGATGTAGTACAGGCTTTAAGTTTACCTACTTTTGGGAGGGTGCACGGGGGGCAGCGGAACTCTGAGGGTCTAGAGACTGGAGGGCCCCTGGCATGGAACGAAGGCGCACCACCAGACAACAGCCAGCTGGGTCCCCAGCACGGTGGAGGGGGCATCAAGCTTCGGCCCGGGACCTGCTGCCAATATGCGGCACAACACCAGACTCACTCCTACACTACACCCCACTACAAGCGGCTGACAGGCAGTACACTGACACGGGGGTGGGCATTGATCACACCCTAGCAGGTAGGGAAATAGTGAGGCCTGGGCAGGGGGAGGGGGGGCTCACGGCTCCATACACAAGCGTTTCTACCTGGTTGAGGGACAGGGGGGTGAGGACGGATGCAACTGCTAGGGAGGGAGGGAGGAGCAGACAAGAGGCCCAAGCTGGATTTGACAGGCATCACAGAAGGGGAACCACGCATGACAAGGGGGAGGGGAGACGGGACGACCCACACCACAGCTTGACGGGACTCACAAGACCGAACCCTGACTGCCGACTGAAGGGGGGCCCCTGACTACATCGACACCCAGGCGGGACCTCAAACGAGGGACTTAGAGATTAAGCACAAACCCACCGCCGCTGTTGGCATGCTTAGACCCATGAAAGAGACCCCAATGCGAGCACAGATGACGGATCACCCGCCGCTTGGGCTTACCGCTCACATCTACACTGATACACCACGACATGTAATGTCCCTACTAGCGAGTATATGACCATGGCATTATAATGCAGCACAAGCCAAGCCGGCCGGAGAGGCGCACACTCAAAACCCTTAGTTATCCACTCTATCTTTACAGTCATACGCTGGTAGAGTTATTAGTAACAAGTGCACTAGGCAGGCGCGCTGTGCTGGGCACGCCAGCGCGCACCCCAAGTGACAGGTACCTTTATTGCCCTGGTTTGGGAGGTGGGGTTAGCGCCGATAAGGGGTGCACCACTCTACACCGGACCACAGGTACCAAGTTACCATATACCCCAGCTATGGGGTCCAGCTTCCGCTGGCCTCGCCCCGGACCCAGTGGGGCCCCCTCACAGGGGGAACGCAGAACCTGATCTAGGTGCACGGCTCTCCCCGTTGCCTCTGCATCCCTGCCGCCCCTGCCACTGGGGATCCCTCCCCCGCCCCCCATGTCCCTGCCCGTGCTCCCTCTGGGGGGCTCCCCACTCCCCCTTTTGACCCTGGAGGGCCCCGGCCTCGCCGCCTGAGGGGGGCCTGGGGTTCTTGCCTGCTCCGCTCCATCTATGCTCTCACCTCCATCTATGGTCTCACCTCCATGTAGATCTCACCTCCTGCGCTCCCTATGGGCATCCTGGGTCTCCATCGCATTCTTACAGGAGACGCACTTTAGGGAAACGGTTGGCCCGGCGCTCCGTGACTCCAGATACCCAGTGGGGTACTTCGCCAACCATCCCTCAGCTTAAAAAGCTGGGGTCGCAGTTCTGTTTGCGAGCACGGTTCCGTTAACTGCGAGGAGGTCTGTGGAGACCCCATGGGACGTTATCTGTTTCTGAGAGGCTAAATAGCGGACACCAAGTATACTTTCGGATGTATCTACGCTCCCAACACACGGCAACACCGCTTTCTGAGAAGCACGCTGCATAAACTCGAGCAGTTCCGGGAAGGACTGCTCGTGGTGGCTGGCGACCTCAACGTGGCCCTGGAACCTCAATTGGACACATCCACAGGTGCCAGCTCACTACCGACCCATTGTTTACGAGACATCAAGGAGGCACTGAGGGGATCAGGCCTCATGGACTGTTGGAGGGTGCTACACCCTGCCGATAGAGATTACTCTTATTTCTCCTCGGTCCATAAGAGATACAGTAGGCTGGACTATATTCTCCTTGCCCAAGAATTCCTGCCCCTACTCATATCGGTGGATACACGAACGATGGGCTGGTCAGATCATGCACCCGTTTCAACTCATATCAAATCCCCCCCTATTCAGACCCCGAGAGCACCACTGGAGGATAAATGAATCCATCCTGACGGAGTTGCCCATAGTAACAGACCTGCGCGCCACAATTACCACCTGTTTCGAAGAAAATGATACACCTGAAACCCCACCGCTAACCACCTAGGAGGCGCATAAATGCGTCATACGAGAACATCTCATCAGGGTATGCACGCAGAGAAAACGAGAACGGAAGGAACAGATGTCTGGCTTGATCCAGAAAATCAAAGAACTAGAGGGAAAGCACAAAGCCACGCAGGAAGATGACATCTACAAAGCCCTGCTGGACATAAGGGGTAATAAAATTACAACACACCATACGCAAATCTACGCGTTTTTTCTATGAATACTCAAACAAATGTGGCAGACTGCTGGCCAGGATGCTGCAAAAACAGAGACACATGTGCCATATCACCAAAATCAAGCCCCGAGAGGGACCGGCGACCCAACTACCAGACAAAATCGCGGAGGAATTTCATAAATACTACTCGGCTCTCTATAATCTGCCACAGGGAGACCGAGCTGCCGGGGAGCAGGAGAGGACAGCTCATGTCACTAAGACCCTGAGTCAGGAGGACATGGAAACCTTGGAGGCCCCAGTCACACTAGAGGAATTACAGGCAGCCCTGAAGTCAGCTAAACTGAACAAGGCTCCAGGGCCAGACGGCCTACCGGTCCGGTACATTAAGGAATTCGGGGACGTGCTTTTGCCAAGACTCCTCAGAGGTATCAACTCCATCCGGGACGGGGGTGCCTATAGTCGTCGCTATATACGATCCCGAATGCCAGGATTCGGATAAATGGAGCCCTCTCACCAGCGTTCCAGATCCGGAGCAGGACAAGGCAGGGGTGCCCACTCTCCCCCCTTCTGTTTGCCCTCTCCCTGGAACCATTCCTGGGGGCGGTCAGACGGGACAGGGGAATATCTGGGTTTACCCTGAAAGGAACCACCCATAAGATTGCTGCTTACGCCGATGACATGCTATTCTTCATCAGCAACCCCCTGGTATCCTTGCCAAACCTATTAAAGGCTTTCAAGGACTACGGCCATATCGCGAACCTGAAATTAAATACAGAAAAGTCGGAGGCTCTGCTCATCTTCGCGAGTGAGGGGGAGACCGCTCACCTACGAACACAGTTCCCATTCATGTGGTGTGAGACCAAATTGAAATACTTAGGTATCTGGTTAACTGCGGACCTCACCCAGCTAAATATCCACAATTTCGCTCCGCTCCTACGGACTCTAAAAAGGGATATGCTATGGTGGTCTAGCCTATGTGTCTCATGGTTTGGCAGAATGAACGCCATTAAGATGAACCTCCTCCCTCGACTACTTTACCTATTCCAAACAATACCAATTTGCCTGCCCACGTCCTTCTTCCAACAACTGGATGCCGACATTTCGCGGTTTATCTGGTGAAACCAATCATCTCGAATCAGGAAAACACTGCTCCATAGGCTGAAGGCACAGGGAGGGGTGGGACTACCCACGGTCCGGAATTACCACAGGGCCACACATCTACAGCGCATAGTGGAATGGCATGTGTCCAGGACAACCAAGACCTGGATACACATGGAAAGAGCCCAGATGGAAGGACACATTAGAAGAGCACCATCCGTTCATAGGTGCGACCCTGAAGATCTGGTGCGCGATAAGGATGAAACTTATGCTCACCACTGTACCGGGGCCTCTGACCCCAGTGGCGCTTAGCACACGCGGACCTTCTCGCGTTCTGAGGCACTGACTGGTCCTATGTGCAGCAGTGGTGCTCAAGGGACGATCTCAAACAACTACCAGACCTGATGGGGGACAGGATCCCGACTCCCTTAGATAGGTTACGCTATTTCCAAGTCAAGTCATACTATAAAGCACAAAACGGGAAACACCTCTTCCACAGACCCCTGACAGAGTTTGAGGGACTGTGCACAAATAGGACACATCCCCCTAGGGGGATCTCACTCTTATATGCCCTGCTAATAGCAGCAACCCCACTAGAACCGGCAAAACACGCTGCACACTGGGAGAAAGCCACGGGAATCACGCTCACTGACCCAGAATGGGAGAAAATATACATACTGACGCATCAAAGTTCCATGTGCTCTAAAATGCAGGAGTTGAACTACAAACTGCTCACCGGATGGTACCGGACCCCATACAGGCTACACCGTATGCTACCTGATGTCCCGGATACGTGCTGGAGATGCGGGGGACGGCCGGGTACAGCTCTACACATCTGGTGGTCCTGTGATAAGACGATACAAGGATGCTCAACATGGATGCTGTCCAGGAGGTGGGAGGGTCTGGGAGGGAGGGTCTGCTGGAGATTGGCCGGAATGTGTCAGCTGACCAGAGTTTGCCGCGAACGGTTCGTGGCGAACCGTGGCGAGCCGTTCGCGGGAAGTTCGCGAGCAGTTCGCGACATCTCTACTGTGCACTCTTCCATCTGGCAGATCTCCTCCACTTGACACAGCCAGCTCTGGTGGGAAGGTGGGCCCTGTTGCACTGTTGCAACCAGAGGGCAGGGATCAATGATTTGGCTGCTGTCAGCAGATGCTTAGATTGTGTTTTTTTATATTTAGAAATGGTTAATTTAGTACAGCTCAGGCACATATCTTCAGGGTGGAATTCCACTGCCTACTTCTACTCATTTGCATATCATACGCCCTTCTCCAGAAAGGAGACATAACATTACCAAAGGATGTGCAGTAAGGATCTGAAGAGCACCCAGCATCTCCAGCATCGGCCCATTACGCCTGGAAAGAATCTATGCAGTTTTTGCAAAGTGTTGTACCAATTTGTTACTATTTTACAGTTAATTTCTTGATACTTCGAGCATTGAGATTGTCAGTATCAGCATTTGTGTCTAGTCTTGGTCCATAAAACATTGTTTCCAAGCATACTCCAAATAGGACTTAAACCTAAACGGATCACACTGGGCTCCAGCAAGGACCACTTGGTACAATGTGTAAATGCTGCAATACAGTGGTTCCGTGAGCGCAGTAGCAGAGTTTTTCAAATGGTAAGAGTTGTCTTTGTAGGGCCATCCATGACATTATGAAAGTGTTGAAAACTTGAAGGCCCATTGATTACTACCTGCTGGAAAAGCTGGGTTGCCTGTATTTGGATGCATTGGTCCAAAATTAGATGAGAGCATTAAATGAAAAAAAGTTTTTAACCTAGCTACTATAAAAAATTGTGTTTTAATAAAGTTCCCAGCTACTCCATTTGCCAACCAAACCACAGGTGGAAACAGTCCTTGCCCTTCTTCTCACTTACGCGTCAGAAAGACACATTGAGTCTTCGTGTGATACCACTCTACTACACAGGCGAGGTGAGCTGCCTGGTAATAGTTTTGAAAAGATGGGAAACCAAAACCTCCAGATTGCTTTAGCCTCTTCCATTTCCATGCATAGAGAATTAAATCAGAGTTGAGGGATGAGAAGAACGCGTGGGGTATGGAGATTGGAATGGCTTGAAACAGATAGAGCAGTCTAGATAAAAGATTTATCAAAATAGAGTTTATACATCCAAACCATTAGAAATGTGGAACTGACCAGGTATTCATCTCCTCCTGAAATCTAGTTAGCATCAAAAGAAAGTTGTGTCTGTAGTGGTTTTTCACATCCTTTGGACATATACTCCTAGGTACCTAAAGTGTTCCTGACAAGATTGAAATGGGAATTGTGTGAAAAGGTTTTTGCTTCTGAGGTGGGTATCAAGAAGTTCAGTGCCTCAGACTTATCTAGATTAAGTTTGAAGTTGCTTAATTCACCATGAATGCAAAACTCCTTTAAGATGTTTGGGAGACATATCTACATAGAAGAGTAGATCATCGGCATACGCTGAAAATTTATGATCAACTCCAGCATGTCAGAACCCTGGCTATTCCTTAGGAAAAGGTGGGGTGTGTGATTGTTTGCCCCTTGTTTTATTCAGTGTATGTGGAACCTTAGTTGTCGTTTCTTCAACATTCTAGCAGAAAGCCTACCGCATTTGTTTGAATGTTCATAGAACAAGCGGTGACTATCATGACCATTAGACAAAATTAGTTCAGTGAGTAGCATGCCATAAAATATTCGGAGATGCCTTCAGGGAAATTGATAAGTCCTCTAACTTCAGGTTGGGTATGCCTCGTATCAGGCCCAAGCCGGATGCCTATGGCAACCTACCCAAAGGTCTCCTGACACAACCATGGGCAGTGGAAGAGACTACTGGTGCCCCCTCAGAACCAAACTCTGGGTCCCAGCATTGCTACCAAAAGGAAAGTTTAAGCTCACCCCTGCACTCTGCTCATTCTTGTTCCAACCCCTTGACAGATTTATTGTATTGCTGTTTATAGATATTGTTCCCAAGTTCATATTCTCAACACATTCCAAATAAATACCCTGTCTTCCAAGTATAGCATAAACCCTTTATGTTTTGTTGTTATTGACAACCACTGGTCTGTGGGTAATATGCAACATTTCATCCTGTGTATTATTTACAAAATGTGAATTTCTCCCTACCTGGCACTATGACAATGCCATTAATGTGAAAGTTACAAATTACACACAAAAAAATAAGATGCATAGCATATGGTCACTCGTATTAGTTTAGTGAAATCCCAAAAGGGCCCTCTGCCAAGTTGATAGTACTTGTTTCCCAAGAGAAAATGTATCTGCAAGATGGAACACATGAAAGTGATTCAATGTATAGGTGCAATTGAGTGGTTATTAGCAGTCCAGTCTTCCTCTCTGTCACGTATTCATCTGCTTATAAAAATGTGGTTAATGGCATTTACTGTCCACACAGGAAAAGTTGTGCCGAGCAGCAACCAAATCCACAGAAGGGTTAATGCTGAGCAGCAATTATGCAAATGGAAACCTGGTAACTGCCTTTGGCATTAAAGGCCAGTTACAGCCTATCAGATCTAGAGGAGGGGTATTTAGGCCCAGTTCTCATCCTGCTCAGTGCCCTGTCGTGGTTTCCCTTGTGGTTGTCTGAGAGCGCGTTGCCGCGCATGCGCATTAGGTCTCTGCGGCCACCGGGCGGAATCAGTCTCCCCCGCCGGCTGACGTAATGAAGAGGAGGGACATTGGCGTGGGTCTAAGGTAAGTTACTGAAGACCCCTTCAGCAACCAGGGATTGGGAGGTGGGAGGGAGAGGGGACCTGCAGTGCCAAGAAAATGGATTGTTTTCCTGGCACTGGAGAGTCCCTTTAATATATTGTATGCCCTTCAAATTGCACTTATATTGTCTCCTCCACTTCTACTTAGCTCTTTCACTATTCACATGTGCTTACCTACAAACTTTCTTTACATAGTAGTTGCATTGTAATATAGGTTAAACCTAGTCCACCAAGTTCAACCCTTATTTTCCTATAATGCCACACAAAGGGGAACAATACTTTTTCACTCCTATTCTTTGTCCTTTAGATTATTTAGTGCATTTGCCTCTAGTTCTACCTCATATATATTTATAAAGCACGACATCAATTATTATTTACAATTGTTATTCATTTTTACTTGTTGCGCTGTAACATACATAAATGCATGTTGAGTTGTTTTTTTATTACTTTGTAAAACAAAAAACTTAAATAAAAACCCATCTCTTTGTCTGAGCACAAGTTAAAACAGACCATTTTGCCTTCAACAGATTACAAGTGTAAAATCGTGCTGTATGCTGACAATATTCATTTTCCACTAGAGAGTGTCTGCTCCTAATCTCGCCTAAATTTCATACATTGTTTGTTTCCTCATCCTGCAAATTTTACCTTTCATAATTATGTAATTACATGCAGACTGTACAAGATTACAAGCAGGTCGTCATCGATTTTTGTTTCTTTGTGTCTAAAACTAGTATTTGTCTAAATATTCGTCCATACCTACAACGCAACATTGGAAAGGATGAAATCAGACAGAGAGTACCTGAGACTGAAGTAGTATAGAATACTATGCAATTCAGGTCACTGGGGACACATATTTGCTGAAAAAAGGTGGCATCCTGGAGGAACTCACTCTGGCTTGATAGACATCTTTGCAACTGTACTTAAAGAGGTTCCCAACATTAGAGGACAGTTGGAAGGTAGTTACAAAGGCAGAAATAGACTTGCCCAGATGTACACACATTGAAAGATTAACTTTACTGGTAGCCTTTATTTGGTGCAGCTGAACTCCAGAGAAAAGAACCCAGGTCAATGGGACAGGAATACCTAATCAGGATAACCCATCTGGATCCAAGATTTTATTAGGTATGTCTATATGCTTTTGTTAACCACAATACCGCACTGTGAATATGTTGGCACTCTATATGTAAAATATATTATTTTTTAAATTGTTCCTGCCTTTGTGTAGTCCTCTGTATTGGATGTTCTATGCTTTGTGACTTCAGTATCTTATTTCACATTTTCTCCTGACTATTCCTCAGTGCTAGTTTAGGTTTCAAAGCTCCACATTCCAAGTACTAATGTCCAACTCATAAAAAAGAGATAACAAATTCCTATTAAGTTATTACAGGCAATGTTGTTATTTATTAAGTCATCATGCTGCTCCCTTCAACAGGACCTCTTATAATGGATGAGCTCTAGGCAGTACCTATTTATCATTGGCTAGTACGTATCTACAACTTTTATCTCTGAAACTCACTGCATTAATTTTTTAAGAGGAACATTGTTTTTCACTCTAAATTCTGGTATTGTTTTTAGTTTGTAATGTGAATACATTGGCTATAAACAAATGATATCTATATATACATATACAAGTATGGCGGGAACCACTCACTCGACAATGAGTTCTATTTACTTGCCTTGGTGTAGATCACCGGCCAAGAATGTGCAAACTACAAAGCAGAGCACGTACAGTACAGTACTGATTGCAAGGAAAAACGGCTGTATTTATTAAAACAGCTCTACACACAGTTGCTTGCAAATCCAATATCAACTTTTCAGTCCATAACTTTTATTAAGACAAAGCTTTTTTTTTTACAAGGTATACTCTTATTCATTTAATGACTTAATATTACAATACCATTTATTAATTTGTTTGTTTTTCTTCACTACTGCCTAAAATATTATTTATTCATATCTGTTGCCTTCCACCTTTTGTGTGTTGTATTTTATTTGTGTGACTATGGTGGAGAGATGACTTGTTTTCTACATCATTGTCGTTATTGAAATTCGGTTAAGCGCCTGATCTCTTTGCTTAACTTTTTCTTATCATATATCTATTATATAATGATATTGATACTTGTTGCATATACGTTAATTTTTGTAAAGACTCAAAGCAATGCAAACTTTTTTTAAATACAATTAATCTGAAGTTAATAAAGCCCACTTACCAAGTTAACTTTAAACGCCTTCGAGCACCATATTAATCTGCAATGTTTTATTCCTTATCTTACGTGGAACTGATCGCATAATGAATTATTTAATAGAAATAATTTCTAGCTTTTTAATAAAGGAAATTGCTTCCCATGGATTCTTAAAGTCCCGAAGCATTTTAATTTGTGTTTATTGTTTTTTTTATTCACCCAGTTAATATCATTGCAATGCATGCTGGGGTGAAATATTCAAGGGGGTTTAGCAAAGGCTTACTTACATCTGCTGCATGGATCAGGTAGTGGGAGCTGCCATCAAATACTGCAAAAAAAAAAAGGTATTTTATGCAAATTATGCCCAATGTCAATTATTCCCTCAGGGCTTTTCAAGTCTAAGGTTGTGGAAACGTTTTAAGAAATCATTAGACTGATGCACCATTCTCCTAATTGAGTTACCAAATCAATGGCAGAACTAGATGACCAACTTAGCTTCCGTTAAAAGCTATGTTTCACATCAGGAAATTGACTAATAGAGAAAAGAGAAAATCTGTGCAAAGAGTTGTGGGAAACTATTACTCAAGATGGCGGCACCCATTACACAGTGCCTTTGGCTGTTGTAAGCAGCTTATCATTTCCCGTAGCTGAAGATATTGGCAGAGGAAACTGCAATTGTGTTTACTGTGATGCAAAAAAGAAAACTGCGTATATGTATATATTTTCAATCTGTAGTTGAGAGAGGGGCTTGAGGCATAAATACTAGTTTCTCCTCCCAACCTCACAGCGCTCCACGGTCAACAATATCCCCTTCTTATTCATCTTTTAACCCTTCTTTGCCATTGTGAGCCATCTATCAGACTCACAAGTTGGTTTTTGGGGTTGTTTGGGTAAGACAGCACTGATTTACACAACCCTTTGCTTTAACTGCTAACGTTCATAAATTGCGTTCAAACCCACATTTATTACTGCCTTTGTTTGTCTGTCTCTCATTTACATACCTACATACGTGTAGTCCATATTTTAAGGAGTATGAAAAACAGAAACTGTTTCTCACGAGAAAATTCACTAACATTGCCAGAGAGAACACATTTGAAATTGCTGTCAGTTTTGTTGATAACATACTGAACAATGGAATATTAGTTATCTAATTCATTGAGATTTAATATTATGTGTTAATAATGCTAAACAGAGCTTTTCTTTGCTAGAGGAGGCTTAGAATGGTAACATCATATATTGTAATACTTAAATTAACCAATGCCAGAGGCATATGTTTTCTCTAAAATAAGTTTGCTTTTTTTTGCTTTTTTAAATTGAAACTCTTACAAAACAGCCAGTTTTATTTACTAATTATCTTGTATAATTGCATGCTGCCAGCAGGCCTCTCAAACTCCACAGTATATTTTTATGTTTTTAATACAATATTTTGCTCCATTCAATGTGTCTAGGGTAGTCGATTATGTTGATGCTGGTAACTAAGTGACGATAACTATTGATATCTCATATTATATAGCTCTATAATAACTACATCAAGGTGGGCTCTTTAAAGGGGATGACGGTATTAAAAAACTTTCTTTTTAATTTATCAACAATGGTTTATTTTACACTAAACAGCATATTATGACAAGTTTAAAAGCAAAATAGGGTTTAGAAAAAGCCATGATCTAAATAAGGTTAAGTCAGTGAATAGTTTCAAATTAGATAATTTGGCCTAAATTTTGTTACTCAGTTTTAAATACAGCATAATTAAAGGGACATTATAGGCACTCAGACCACTTCATCTCATTGAATTGCATAAGTATGTCCAGTGTAGCGGATGGCCATGAGCTGCCCTGGGACTTGTATTATGTGTAACCTGTATTCGTCTATTTGCTAAATGTCTATGCAGTAAGGGAATGCATTCGTGTAAAATAGCTAAGTTCTATGTGTAAAATGTATTGGATTCGTCTGAATGTTAGGTAGTTTCATTCCCTTAGTTTGTTCGAATGAAACTACCGAACAGTCAGACCTCCCCTGCGTGAAGTGTGCCTTCAATTACCCGTTGCAACATTGATTCAGGCGAACCCTCCCAAGCCTCTATAGCTGGAGGCTTTCAGGTACTTCATTCGCCTTTTCCAGGACCGACCGCAGGGCCCATTCGCATGGAGCCCAATTCGGCTAGTTCATCCAGCACGGTCGGTCATTTTATTCCCTCCAGGAAATTCCCAAACCCCTGGTCTGATCTGGGTGATTTTTGGATATGTTGTTCACCCAGATCAGGGCTACCAAAGGATGTATAATTTAAAGTGGTACCCCTAGGTTTAGGGGTACATCCAGAAACGGGGGGAATTGCTGTATTGGATAAGGGGATTATGATGCCGGCTGAGGGGAGGAGATGTGTGGGAGGTTACCAGGACAGGATTGGCTACTGTATTAATGAATGGAAATCCCTCCCTTGCATGGGAGCATGCTATATAAGGCACTGTGGAATAAAGGTTGTCAGTTCTGCTCCTGATGCTGTGTGTCGTCCAGTCATTGGGATTGCTGTGGGGATACTATTGGATTACTTTGCCTGCTGGAAACTTTGCCTGTGGATTTATAATTTACTTGTTCCTGAGCCTCTCTGGGATCCTAAGCGGAGATAACCTGGGGAATATTGTATCTCCGCTACATCCAGCTTCTAAATCCCCATATGGGATGGTTAAGGCGCTTGCGACACTTGCCCCCATCGGCTGATGTCGGTGTAGGAGGCGTGCAACCCATAGCCAAGGGACCTTGATGATGGAATCAGGTAACTGTATATTCCATGAGGGAAGTTCCCACAAAGAAAGGGGGAGTGGAGGGGCGTGGGGTGAGAGGTGGGATAGAGGGCAATGAATGCAGTGTTAGGAACACATTTTTTTATTCTTAACACCATATTTTTCCTTTAATTGATTAGTGCATAAACCCTACTGCTTACTATTAATTACCAATTTATCAAAAGCCCCTGATTTGGCATAAGCTATAGATTTTTATTGCAAAGTGATGCAAAATAAGCTGGCACTATATAAATACCAATAATAATAATAATAATCAATTCACATAGTATTTCAAAAAATGCTACTCTAGTCTTAAATAGCTCACCTTAAAGCTCTTTATGACTTTAACTGGGATGGCAGAACAATTGACTATTTGGGAGTGAAGATTATTCACTCTCTGGATGATCTAATTAATTCTAATTATCTAAGTCTCCTAGTTGAATTCAGAAAATATTTTAAGAAATGGAGTAAGATCGAACTATCTTGGATGGGTAAAATTGAGTCATCCAGAGCATATTGGCTCCCAAAACTGATATATTTGTTCAGAATTATCCCAATAAGAGTGAGCAATAAAATCTTGAGTGCTTTCCAAATTGCCATTTCTAGGTACATATGGTCAAACAAGATACCTAGAATTACCTCAAAAAAGCAGGAAAGAATGGAGGCCTTGGATTTCCAGACATTCTCGGCACTCACGATGCTTGTATGTTAGGCGATGTTCTAGCATGGGATTAAAATATTTGTTACGTGAATTCATGGATAGATCTAGAAGCGCAAGAGCTTGAAATAGATGAACCTTATGAGTGCTTTTGGATAGACCACAGATGCCCAATGTAGAAAAGCACTTTGAATCCAATTATTAGGAGCTCCTCTGGGAAATCCTCTAACTAGGGCCTAAGACTGAACTTTATAGCTCTTCTTTTGGCTGAAATCTTTCATCCAACCCGAGGACCTTACCGACCCTCTGGCATTCTTCTGCTTGTACTCGCCAAACACTACTCGAGCTAAACGTGTCAACGACCTGTCATCACACTCGAGGGCGGTGAGGCGGACGATCCTCGTCCTTGACCTTCAGCTTACCCGTTGGCAGCCCTGTTCACCTCCCCCTTTGGACCGGTGAGGGATATCCCGGTCCCCACAGTCGCTATGGAGCAATCATAGTGCCGACACTCTCAGCTCACCAGACACCTGGAGGGCTGAGACCTGGCAGCCAAGATGGCCTCTATTGTAAGGCACTCGGGCCTGATGCCACGTGTGCCTTACAACAGTCACTCACAGCTGTGCAATCATTCCTCCAGGCATTCGATCACATTTGCGCAAAATTCTGGGCAAGGCTATCTGCAAGGGAGCTTACTGGAGTTCCTGTGGGTGCAGCTCCAGCTCCCCAAGGTCACCCCACAGATCAAGGCCACGTGTACCTTCAATCCTCACAGGTCCCCAAGATGGCGATGAGAAGGAGACGGCGTGAGAAGCCAAAACGGAGGATAGCTGCAATATATGCAACAAGAACTAGCCACTGCTTACCCCGAACACGGGGCACCCAGCTCCCCCAGCCTCAGCATTACCAGCCTGATGGAAAGCCTCGCTTAGAAACCGCCGGGGGTGCGAAGCTGTGGGACAGCAGTGTCTCCGGGTACCCATACATCTCTGTCCAACGAGGAGAGCTCGAGCCATAGAAGAAGAGCTCGGTACCAAGCTGCCTTACCTGCCTTGGAATACATGTGGCATCGGCTGATAGAACCGGGCAGAGTTCTTGAAGGGTTCCTACTGATAGCATGGGAACAATGGGGACTCTGTTTGTTTGTATGATTTTAAATGCTATCCTTACCCTGTGGTTTTTTTGTTTTGTTTTTTGTTTTATTATTATGATTATTGATTTTGCATGCTGACTTCACATAGACCCTATCTGGTGGTATACCCCACCTCTAAGCTTTCTCACGGGTTGCCTAGATAGCCTGAGCACTCATCCTGTCAATTTACTCAACCTACCTATAGTTATCAGTGATCTACTGAGCTATCAAATGCATGTTTACTCCTTGTTTCGTTGATATAATAGAAAAGAAAAGGTATATACTTTGACTAAGCATACTTAAACACATCTTCTTAACACGACATATCTAACGATCGACTCATCGTTATTCACTCTAGCTAGTCTTACCTTGCATAACCATTGTGTGTTTTGTGTTTAACCCTAAATGTATACTGCAAGTTGTTATGTAAACTCATGTTAAGCCTGTTCAAATAACAAAAAAAATTGTGCATATACTCATACCACTGTTTTGCCTACATATAACGTGTACGCTGTTGTGGCGTTTATTCATGTTCATGCAATGTACCTACCTGCACAACTAAAATAAAAAAAATAAAGAATTATAAATCCAATTATTAAAGCGACACTTACTACATTTTTTAACACTAGGAAAAAATTAAAACTAATTAATGGATTAGCAATTTCCTCCCCTATAGACATATACGCTATTATTGATGTTTTAGATATTCATAATCCAGTGAAAAGAATATCTCGCTCACTTAAATTCCTTATCTCTGAAACTTTTACCAAAAATACCCTGACGTTAAAGTGGGAACTTGATATCAAAAAATTATTTGATATACATCTCTGGAAACAGAGTATAAAAGTGACCAAACAAAATACCCTCTGCGTAAATTTGAATGAGCTCTATTAAAGTACTATACAGGTGGTACTTGGTTCCCATTGTATTAAATAAAATACACAGCGACCATTACAACCAATGTTGGAGATGTAGATCCGCTAGAGGATCTCACTTACATATTTGGTGGGAATGCTCTGGACTGTATAATTTTAAAATAAACCTTACAAGATTAATAAGGGAAATTTTAGGGAAAGATTTTTCTTTGGCTTCATATAATTTTTTGTTCAGTTTAGAACTTCCCGGTAAGAAACCTCTTTTTTACCTAATAAACCATAATATGTTGGCTGCAAAAATTTGCATAGCTAGGAATTGGAAAAAACAAGGTCATCAAAATTGTTATGAAGTAATAAACCAAAAAAAATACCAATGGTCTATGGAGAAGGGATTTTATGCGAAGAACAACAAAATGAACCCATTTATGGAAATATGGGATAAATAGTAATGCTGTAGTTTCCTAAATGACTAATATCTGGGAAGATAAAATTTAGAATACCGTGGTACCATATACCGAATTATATTATGAAACTGTTCGTACAAACCCCTCCTTAACATTCCCCCCTGTGTAGGAATGAATGTAGCAAGAAGTATGAATGACGGATTGTATGTATTTAGGTAGAAAATGATTTTTTTAAATGGTATAAATTGCATTACTGTTATATATGTATTAACAAGGAAAATGTAACTGTATGTTTTTATCTGAATTTTGTAACACCAATGCTCAATAAAGACAACCAAAAAAAATTCATGTAAGAATGTTAAATGGTATATATGTATAAGACCATTTTATTCTGAATATTGATATTTTATACATTTCACCTCTGAGGCATGCCATTCTAGTACATTGCTATAGTTTCAGTTATTACTTCAGGCTGCATGGATAAATTATTTGCTTTTTCAATTACTTTCCTGTATTTCTCCCAAGGGTTCCCCTCATCATCAGTTTGAGAGCGCTGCTATTATACCTTGCATATCAATGCAGTCTGCCGTCCTTCTCAGTATCCCTGAACTGCTCTTAAACAAATCATTTATGCCACACGTTCATGTTTTAATATCTCTCTGGCCAAAAACATTAAAAGCATTGGAAAATCATATAAGTGTGCTATAAACCATATGGTATTTGTTCTATACAGAGTACTACCCCAATATTTTAAGAGGCTTTTGTTTACATCTCTGTGATGGGAGCAAAAAACAGCTGATGAGTAGCTTGCTGTGCACATGCGTGTGTACCCACACTGAGCCGTGTACAAACTCACAATAATTTAGCAGTGAAATGCAATGCATTCTGGGTTCTCAAATGATACCTCACTACAGGTGTGTGCACATTTGCTCCACATGACCACACTGGAGAGAGATTTGTTAGGGCACTATATATTTCAGTCTCTATATCTGGCAATATTTTTGTTAGTATTTTGTATAGGTCAAACACTAAATGCCACCTTAAGGATCCACGGCATCCTTGGACTGAATGTTTAATGTTTGGTTGAATTTTACAATGCCCCTCTAGAAAATTATAATGTAACATATTTATTTAATGATAAACAGTCCTGGGGTTTACAGGACATTGATGCTGATAGAATACACATCGACAGGCAAACACTCAACCAAGCTGGTTATAGAAGACAATATATCTCTAATGAAGATTAAACATGCTAAGAATGTTTGCTACCTTAAACTGCAATAAATGACCCTAAATCCCATCATACACCAGCAAATAACTCCATTCGGTGAGGATTAATTATTACATTTATTATTATTACTGTCATCTATTGAATATGTATTAAAATGTAAAAAAAAAAAAAAGGCTAATGAAAATTTGAAAAAATATGCTAGGGGGGGGGGGGTTAACCTGTTTAATGGGGTTTGATTAATTGACTACAACTCCTCATCTGAGGAAATTGAACTTTTGGAATACAGTGCTTAAACGCCTTTTGGTCTTGTCGTGTTATGTCTTCCTTAATATAATAACATACTTAGTTCTTCGCATTTATGGACCAGAGCGAGAATTGTCTTTTATTAAAGGATAAAAAGTAATTTAAAAAATTATTTTTGCTACACTTCACTTTTGTTTAGTATTCACATCTCATGCATTGATTGCTATTTTTCATTTTCTTGTTGCGAATAAATGAGTTAAGGAGACTTACCAGATTACCTGGTCACCCTGAGTTCTGAAGGTCAGTTTCAGATCTTGGCTATTCATGGATGGCAGTGGCTAATGATTGATTGTTTTTTATTCCTCCTGTAGCCAACTCTGTTTCCTATTCCATTGCCCAATATTCTAATTCAAATCCCATGATCACAATCCACATCTCGACAAATATACCACAAGATCACATAGAGAATCAACAGAATGGCAAAAATGAACAAAGCTACAAGAATAGCCTTGGTCACCGGAGATATGAAGGACTGCATGGCACCTAAAGGGTTTGACAGAGAAGATTAGTTGGTAATTATTGTGATTAATGAAGCGTTTGCTAACCGAAGGGTTCTCTTACGAGCATACAAGTATCGTAGAGCAAGGTATTAACTATAACCTGTGGATCATCTGCATTGCTTCGTGTCAAGTTGATAGAGATGAAGAAATGGTGCTTACGCATGTGACAAGAAAAAAGAGAAAGAAAACGACAACCCCTCAACACATAGATTCAAAATCTGCTCTGCACACGTCCATCTGAATCTCCAGCACGGAGGATCAAAGCTTCAACAAAAGCAAAGAAAAGAACCGTGCAGAGGAAACTTAATGATGCTAATAATCCAGCCATGGGAGCAGCATTAATTCTTTTGCCTTCGTCTATTCAGTTAGCCAGCTGAGAAGGTGTGCATTCAAACTTCAAGGAAATAAAAATAGAAGTAAGGGAAGCAGAAGGAAGTCATCTCCTGGACTTATTTCCAATAGAAGCCATTGGCCGGGGTTGAATGAAAGGTGGTAGAAAACTTGCGAGAGTCATTAAAGTTGGAGAAGCAATGGGTTAGAAGGTCAAATGTATAACAGTGCACCTCTGGACTATTAATTGCAAAAATTATGAAGACCATTAGACAATTTGGGTAACACTAATACGATCATGGTCCATGCAGTTGGTCTGCATGTGTCAGACAGCGGTTCAGTGTGTGTGTATGTAGAGGAGCCTTCCATATGTGCTGTATGTGAGACTTCAGTGTGTGTATATGTCTGCAGCTAGGCTGCTGCAGACTAAAAGCTAGGTTGATTAGTATTCCGCCCAGCAAAGTGTCTCCCTCCCTCTCCTACCTCAATATCTCACTCTGCCCCCCTCCACCCTTACTGGCTGCAAAACTCCTCCCCTGATTCTCTGTCATTCAGTCACAGAGACTCCCTCCATCCGATGGTGTCATTATTATGTTATGTTTAGACAGCATGCTGCAGGTTACAATACAAATACATCAACAGAGATTGGGTAGACTGAAGCCATGAAAAGCTCACGAGACAAAACAAAGTCTATTACAATAGGGACCCCCCCTCTGTGAAATAAAGGTTCACTAATCAGAAATGAAAAGAATCAGAAAAAGCTTAATCGGACACACACATAAATACTAATTTAACTTGATTTAGCATGTAGGCAAGAAAAGTGATATGTTTTGCAATGTTATGTGACTGTTACCTTTTTTTTTTACGTGAAACACAAAATTAATTATTTTTACCATTTCAGTGCCAAAGGCATGAACAACACATATGATTGTTATTGGAGGCACCAACACGTAAGAGATGAATAAGATGGAAAAAAAAAACTATTTCTTTTTTATATAAAAAATGAAATCTCTTTGTGATTCATTTGTTTGTTTCTATCACATATATATTGAAATATTTGTGTCCGATGCGGTGTCCTACACTATCTCCATCTAGTGGAGCCCCTTGCTACCAGTAACCCCAATTAATCTCTTGATGTAATCAGGTTCATGGTTCTCAGATCTTTCTAGTGAGTGGCTGCTTGTTTTTGTATCATAAAATGTACTAATAAATGACAATATCACGTGTCTCAGAAATCATTCCTGAAATAAAATTAGGTAGGTTTGAGGTTGTAGGTCTAACCATGATATTACATATGTTTGTAATCTTCGTTTCCTTTAGGCTGTCTGCACTCCATGGGGAATGCAGTTCAAAACCATCTGTATTTCTTGGTTTTTAATTCTATTTGCTAATGTGTTAAACTCCTATTTTTTTTCCCATATTCTGAATATTTTGTAAAATAAAATGTCTGAAAATTCACATTACATGTAAATAGATTTTCACTGTTTAGGACTGTATTTCAAAGGAAAATGATTTATTTCTATTAGTGTAAACCCTTGAGCAAGGTGTGCACATATGTTACAATAAAAGGCAAAAAAAATAATGGGCCCAATAAAAAAAATAAGATGTGTGTCTTTTGCATTGTTTTAGAGGTGTAGCAAAGCAAGTTCCAATTTTCTGGTGCTCATCTCACTAGAGTGTTCATTATGTCGCTGCATCTGTTGAGCGACTGGTTACATTTTAAGAGTTTGGGGAATACATTACATAACAGCATGCAATTATAGATTTTTAGAAGCACAGCGTCGAACCCATAAAGTGCCAAGGACTGCCATTGCTTTCTGTTTGACATATATGAATCTGTTCCATGCACCTAATTGTTATTCTGTCTTAACCCTAGCACTAAACCTTTCCTAATTTGACTAACACTATGTTTGGCACAGACTCCCATAACACTCAGCATAGTCCAGAAACCAAACACTTGAAATCCATTAACACATGAAGGGAGAGGGGGTGATTGACACATGGAGTGACAGGGGGGATTGACACATGGAGAGACGGGGAGGATTGACACATGGAAGGCACAGGGGGGAATAGAGTGACAGGGGGGATTGACACATGGAGAGATGGGGAGGATTGACACATGGAAGGCACAGGGGGGGAATAGACACATGGAGTGACAGGGGGGATTGACACATGGAGAGATGGGGAGGATTGACACATGGAAGGAACAGGGGGGAATAGACACATGCAGGGTCAGGGGTGGTAATGGAGACACATGAGAGGGACTGGGGGGGATTGACACATGTAATGGACTTGGAGGGAATGCGACACAGGGAAGGAACTGGGGAGAAATTGATACATGGAAGGGGCTGGCGTGGACTGAGACACATGGAAAGGGGAATGAAACACAAGGATGGGCTGTAGGGGGGAGAAAGAGGACACATGGAAGGGCTGGGTGGGGATGAGACACGTTGAGGGGGGGGGAGGTTAATATTTGCACTGGGGCCCAGTGGTTTCCAGTTACGCCTCTGACTGCAACTACTATTATTCTCAACCCGACAGTGACTGATGATAAGTTCAATCACAGCACCTACAATGGCACCTCTAACTACTAATCTTAAATCCCATATTAACAACTCCTAATTTAAGTCCCATTGTTGTAAGGTTATCCCTATGATAATCAGGATGCTATGGGTTTGCAATAACAATTTTCAGCCAAGCTGAAAGAATATCCTGGGAAGTGAGACAGCCAAAGAAAGATGAGGGAACTTGAGAAGAAAATGTTGAAACTAAGAAGTTGGAATGATCGGACAAGAAAGGAACAGAAGTTGTCAGAGAAGGAATGAGGTTATTTAGAAGGAAAGGATGCCTGTGCACAATATATAAGATTGAAACAGAATGAAAAGGACAAAAAATAAAGATAATTGAAAAATTTGAATTGTATTAATTGCAGTTAAAAGACCATCTCTATAGATTAAGGGAGATATAGTTTTATAGTTTAGGGGTGTTCTGGGTATGTATAGGCTTGGGGTAATCTTAACCCTATGCAATGATGCTGTATTTTTAGGATTTTGTTTAATTCCACTACAGTCTTAGGAGCATAGTTATATTATTGCGTTGAATACATATCACATGTTGGTAGAGTAAATTGTCCGGTGTGGGAGGGGTAAAGACATTGGAGGTTGGCAAGGTGAGGACAATTACCCCCTTGGTCATTAGCATGGGAGCGGGTTGCAGTTTCACATTATTCTTCTATGGATTAAAATAGCAGGAAGTAATTTGGGTTTTTGTTAACACAGTACTGAAGCTTCAGGCAGGGCTTTTGACCTTAGATGGTTAATGCATGGGATGGTAGCCATCAATCTGAAAGTTCTCCACGCTGAACTGGCCCACTGTGATATTTCCCAACATGTTGTGGTATCTGGGGTTGACTAGATAAGGTTATAATTAGTATGTATGATATCTTCAGAGGTTTTTTTTAGTGATCACAGGACAAGATAAGACATAACACATATTAGTGGTCAATGGTTGTAGTGAAATAGCGAGAAATTGAGTCTATGTATCTAAGGCAAGCACAGATCTCTATGAATGAATTATAAGGCTATACATGAAAAATACTCTTGAAGTTTGCAGAGATATATGTTGTCAAATATGACAACACCGGCATCCTCCATCTGTAAAACCCATTATAATGCATCCTCTGAGTTGCACCATTCACTAAGAGACCTGTATGTTTTGTGTGCAGAAAAAGACCATTCATTTGTACTCTTGAAACCCAGGCCAACACTTACCAGCCCTCGCCTGGATGAAGAATTTAAATTCAAGATTTATGATTGCAGTCATGGTTTGATTACTGAGGGTATCCCTTATAGACAGTAATACTATTCTGTTTAATATGGCAAAGACACACATTGAGGAGAATGTAATGTATTCAGGGATTCATGACTTTAAAATAAGGTGTTTATGAATATCACACATTATAACGGTGAACTGCAGTATAGCCCTACAGTTTATATATTGCATGAAAGGCAAGCTTGCAAACTTTAAATTGCAAAAAGAACACTATCATTATGTGCTATATTTCATCATGTTGTCTGGTTTGCTTCTCATTTTGGTGAATATCCTTTCTCATGAATTTTTATAGGGGGAAATAATAAGTGTAGTCCCAGTTTACATGTAATTCAGAATATTTTATCTTTAGATTTTATATATAGTATAAGGTATAAAAATAAATTAAAAAAACAAAACAAAACACTACTGCATAATGCTTATTAGTGATAATGAAATGCCTGCTATTAATGCTGAATGGAAATATTTGAAAAGCTAGACTGTCATTTGTAATTCTAAATAATCTATAAAATAATATATTAATCTTGCTTATTATTAATAACAATGTTAGTCCATACCAAATGGTGCTTTAATGTTTGCCAGCATAACAACACATAGAGCCTGAAGCCTTTCATTCAAGAGTTTAGTTATAATCTGTTCAGGTGTAGGCACACAGTATCAAATATACAACTTTCCTTTGAGGTAACTTTCCTTTGAACATCATAAACATAATGTTTAAAAATATTCACCCACTCCTAGGAGAACACAGGGAAATCTCAAACATTGGACCATATTTTTAGAGTCCATACTAACAGGGCTGTCTATAATATGATTTGGACCCTGGGCAATGCATTTTCTTGGGCCCCCTGGGCCCTGACCCTTCCACCCCTCCCCCCGCCTACCCCCACAATTACATCCAACCCGCAATCACACTGACAGACGTACTGGCACATACACACACAGACAGACATTAAAACATTCACAGATACATACTGACACACAAATATATACTGTCAGACATACTGACACACACATATATACTGTCAGACATACTGACATACATACACACACAGACACATACACTGACAGATATACTGACACACACACAAACACATACACTGACAGATATACTGACACATACACTGACAGACATATTCACACACACACACAGACATGCTGACACACACACAGGCATACTGACATATACACACACACACAGGCATACTGACATACACACACACAGACATGCTGACACACACACAAGCATACTGACATACACACAGACACACACACAGGCATACTGACATACACACAGACAGACGTACTGGCACATACACACAGACAGACATTAAAACATACTGACACACACATACACTGACACACAAATATATACTGGCAGACATACTGACAAACACACAGACATACATACATACATACACACACAGACACATACACTGACATATATACTGACACACACAGACACATACACTGATAGACGTATTGACACACACACACACACAGGCATACTGACATACACACAGACACACTGACACACACACACAGGCATACTGACATACACACAGACAGGCATACTGACACACACAGGCCTACTGACATACACAGACATACTGACACACACACAGACATACTGACACACACACACACACTCACACAGGCATACTGACACACACACACACACACACACACACACAAACATACATTTAGCCACCCTCCAGGATCTTACGCTTTTCTGGAAGGTGTTTCCCCTGGTCCAGTGGCAGGCTGAGGCAGATGGGAGTTCTCCTCTGGAACTCTCCTCTTCCTGTCATTCTCCTTCCACACGGCTGTGATCTCTGGTGGGAGGAAGTGACGTGCGGCATTCACTTCCTCCCAGCCGGCTGCCGAACAGGAAGGGGCCCGGTCGCGCTGTTTAAGCGTCACAGCGTCCGACTGGGCCCCTTCTGACATATGCTTCCTGGGTGGCCCTTAGTGCACTGCCAGGTTCATGGGGGCTGCGCAAATCGCTGCTCTGGGGCCCCCCAGGAGCAACTGGGCCCGGGGCAGGTGCCCCGTTTGCCCCGCGTTAAAGACGGCCCTGCATACTAAGCTAGAGTAAATCCTCTCTCAACACAAGCCCAAGATCCCAGAACCCATCATTACGCATTTCAACATATTCGGTTTATCACTAATTTACTTAAGCTAGTGTGACAAACTGAACCTTGTCACGGGTTCTTAGAGGGGCCTGCTGGCCAACCTCTTGCCTCAGGACTATGGGCCCTGCAATATACCTTGCCCAATGCACTTTAAAAGGCTCTGTTCATGTGAGTTATGTACTTTTGTACTCCAGACAGAGAGACCGACCGTTAGCCCTGATTCCCTGGAACTGTTTTGAGCATATGACCATGTGCAGGGTCGCTCAAAAATAAGACTTCCAGGAAATTCCTGAACCCCTGAACTGATTTGGTGACCTTTGGATATGTTGGTCACCCAGATCAAGGCTATCAGGGGATGTAACTTTTGTGGGGGGTTTGTGTGATTTAAGGTATTTTGGGGGGTTTGTAAAAAAAAAATTTTTTTTCTGTGCTTGGAGATAATTGGATTAGATTAGTACAGTTCCTGATCCAATTATCTCCCAGGCACAGAGGAGGGATTATCTGATTTTGTATGGGACTGTCCTGGACCTGAGAGCCAATGTGATTGTGTATTTATTTCTACTGTGGTTTACTCTTGGGTCCAGGGGGGGGTGTCCCTTGCATGGCCACGGTCATAAAAGGCCTGTTGTGGCTACCATTAAACTGAGATTAATTTTACCCTTCATGAAGTCTAGGCTCATGTTTGGGGCATTGGAGAGCTATATTCACACTGTGGGGATTGCTATAATCACTATACTCTCTTGGATCACAACGATTGCTCTTGTAAGAGCAGCCTGCTTTGCTCTCTGGACTAGGAGAAGCTTACCCACTGGGTGGAGGACAGTGAGACCCCAACCAAGCTGCGGCGGTTTGTGGGGTTTATGGTGTTCCAGTGCGGTGCTTATGGTGCTAGGAAGCAGCGATTGACGGAGGTACCCGGTCAGGGTGCCAGGTGGTCTGTCACAGTTAGTAAAATCCTTACCCCCAATCTATCTATTTCATCTGATAAAACAAATGAAAACTATGCAACTATGAAAACAAATTAACAAATGAAAACTATGCAACCATGTTGGGTACACACCTACAACCCAAGGGAAAATGAGACAGCATGGCACCTTAATTTCTGTCATGACACCTATTGTGTCACCATGCCAATGCTTTCCTATGGGGATTTAACAGACTGCGGATGTCCTCATGCAGAGCGTAAGGACATCCAGCGTCAGTTAGGCGACCAAAAGTTGCTTAACCAATAAGAAGTGCCTCTAGGGACTGTCTGATTGACATGGCTTTTTAAATCTATATTACATGATTGCCGATATGTACCAAGTGTTTTTTTGATGGAATTGTTTGTGTTGATTTCTCTTTCTCAATAAAGTATTTAGAAAAAAAAAACCTTCAAAAACCACAACAAAGATAAATAGGACACAAATGGAATTATTCACCAAAGTGTGTGAAATTTGTATTTCTTATGTATTCTGAATTTGCAAGTTTTAAGTCCCCTATATTTACAGTTATTGTGTTTTGCCCTTAGATTTTAAATTCACTATGAATTTACTCTGAATTCTTGACAATTTGTACTTTAGTGTATAATGCTGATTGTAAAAGAAAATTTGAAGTAGCAAGGATTTAACATCATGCTAAGTGATACTGTCTGTGGAGTAGCATGAAAAAGCATCCAAGTGTCGATTTAGGATGTATATTCAAACCCTTTGTCTAAATATATAAAAACTGCATGTGTATATATGCAGGGGTCAAGTCCTGGGGAAAAAAGTGTGGGAACTCAAGATCCACCCCCCTCCCCCAATAAATAAATAAATAATATATACACTTATACACTTGTATGCATATATAAATGCGTGCACACATACACACTCACAGACACACACATACACTCACAGACACACACACATACTCAGACACTCACAGATACACACATACACTCACAAACACACACACATACTCAGACACTCACAGACACACACACATACTCAGACACTCACAGACACACACATACACTCACAGACGCACACACATACTCAGACACAGACACTCACAGACACATACACACACTCACATACTCACACCCACGCACACACACATACTCAGACACTAACACACACACACATACTCAGACACACACAGACACACACTCAGACACTCACACACAGACACACACACATACTCAGACACTAACACACACATACTCAGACACTCACACCCACAGACACACACACACATACACACATACTCAGACACTCACACACACACACACTCACACACAGACAGACACACACACATACTCAGACACTCACACATACATACACTCATTCACAGACACATACTCAGACACTCACACACAGAGACACACACATACTCAGACACTCACACACACACATTCTCAGACACACACACACACATACTCAGACACACACACATACACTCACTCACAGACACATATACTCAGACACTCACACACAGAGACACACACATACACATACTCAGACACTCACACACACACATACTTAGACACTCACACACACAGACACACATACTCAGACACTCACACACACACACATACTCAGACACACACACATACACTTGCTCACAGACACACATACTCAGACACACACACAGAGACACACACACACATATTCAGACACTCACACACACACACACACACATACTCAGACACTCACTCACACACACAGACACACACACATACTCAAATTATTTATATTTGTAACATTTACAAATGTCCACCAGCCTCTCTACCTGGAGACCTGGCATGCACCTGTCACTGGGGTCCAGTGGGGCTTCAGTAAGGTGAGTGGCTGTCTACCGGTCAGACGCGGTGAGGGAGCTGTGTTCTCCCAGCTCTGCTCCCTCACGCAGCGCAAGCTTTCTACTGATGCTGGGAGCCGGAATATGACAGCATTTTTTGCCGCCCCCTGGTTAGTGCCTGCCGGGGGAACGGCGTCCCTTCTGTGAAAAAAATGCAGGAACGCCATTCCAACACGTTCCTGGAGGACTCGAGCCCTGTATATATGGATAAGAATGATAAATAGATAAGACCTAATTCTTTGGATCAAAGAGTGCATATTGGGAGGGTTTAATAAAAAAATTTGCTGCCAGCAAATTGTTTGCCTGCTTACATTGGGTGCACCGGGGTAAGGGCTCGCTGAAGTTGATGTGGTGCTTGGAGTGTTTCTTTTAGGGAATAAAGAAACTTTGTTATCCCATAATATGAATTTGATTCACAATGGAAAAGATAAGATTAACATAAATCGGATGGTATTTATATTGAAAAATGGCTCACATAATAGTGATATTAATGCTAACTTGAAAAAAATAAAGTCACATTAGAAAAATGCATCTCCAGAAATTGATGAGTACAAAACGCACTCTATGGTGCCTTATAGAAAAGGTAAAATTCAGATGGCATCAGGTAAGTATGACCACAGGTGCACGCCAGGTCATTACAGGCCAAGATGGCTGCAACGGCACCCTCAGCATAAAAGGGTTAAACCGCTGTTTAGTAGATCTTCCCTTCCAGAGACACAGGCACAGCTACTGCAGAACACCAACCCGCCGAACAGGAAACCATACAAATGCTGTAAACAGCCGAATAGGAAAAACCATACGAATAGGTTTACACTCCCAGCAGTCAAACTGGAACAGCATACAATAAATCCCCCCAAGAACGAGACAAAGCTCAGTGTTGAGGGTCAAGCAGTGAACAGACAGAGCTGTGGGTTTATTGTTCTTATATACATCTTAGTACCACCCATAGGGTTTTGGAACACAACCAATAAACACATACAATACACTCAGATACTCCCACACAAAATCCTCCCCTCTGCCTGTGATACAATTATCTTACACAATGGGTAATGTAATTATCACAAGCAGAGAAATAAAATTTTTCCACATTATTCATAACTTGAAAAGTATGCATCACATTCACATATGGGGGGATGGGGGGCAGTGTTTGTGGGGCAGTGTGTGTAGTGTGTGTATGGGGGCAGTGTTTGTGGGGCAGTGTGTGTAGCGTGTGTATGGGGGCAGTGTTTGTGGGGCAGTGTTGTAGCATGTGTATGGGGGCAGTGTGTGTAGTGTGTGTATGGGGCAGTGTTTGTGGGGCAGTGTGTATAGCATGTGTATGGGGGCAGTGTTTGTGGGGCAGTGTGTGTAGTGTGTGTATGGGGGGCAGTGTTTGTGGCAGAGGCGGCTCTAGACTTTATGAGGCCTTAGGCGAAACTCAAACATGAGGCCCCACTAACAAAAAAGTGTCACATTGATGCACAGTTTACCTGTGTATGTGCCTGAGAGTCAGTGGTGTATCCTGGTTTTGTGCTGCCCTAGGCTGAAGGTGGTGGAGGGGTGATGCGGGTGTGATGCTGAGGGTTGTGAGGGATGATGCTGAGGGTGGTGAGGGATGATGCTGAGGGGGGTGTGGGAGGGTGATGCTGAGGGTGAAGGGGGTGGTGAGGCTGAGGGTGGTGGGGGTGGTGAGGGTGAAGGGGGTGAGGCTGAGGATGGTGGGGGGTGGTGAGGCTGAGGGTGAAGGGAGGTCTGAGGTTGAGGGTGGTGGGGGTGATGAGGCTGAGGGTGGTGAGGGTGAAGGGGGTGAGGCTGAGAGTGGAGGGGGGGTGAGGCTGAAGGGGGTGGTGAGGCTGAGGGTGGTGGGGTGGGAGGCTGAGGGGTGAAGGGGTGGTGAGGCTGAGGGTGGTGGGGGTGGGGGCTGAGGTGAAGGGGGTGGTGAGGCTGAGGGTGGTGAGGCTGAAAGGGGCTGGGGGGCAGTGAGGCTGAGGCAGGCTGAAGGGAGTAGTGAGGCTGGGGGGAGGGAGAGAGCTTACTTTACCTCCCTGGTAGTCCGGTGGTCATTGCTTCCGGTCTGCAGCTTCGCAGAGCTGCAGACCATGTAATCTCGCGAGATGTCAGAGCGTTGCCGTGGTAACCCGCGGCAACGCTCTGATTGGCCAAGTCTCGCGAGACACGTGGTCTGCAGCTCTGCACACTGCGGAGCTGTAGACCTGTGTCTGCGATGGTGGCCGGGCAGCCAGAAGGGGCCTCGCAACCGGCGGCATACCGGGCAAGCCGCCAGGCCCCCTCCTGGTGTCAGGTCCTTGGTCACTGACCGAGGACCTGACACAGACTGCTCACAAGCGGTTTAGGCGGCCGCGAGGCCCCAGCCAGTGCAATGCCTTAGGCGGCCACCTAAACCACCTAATTAGAGAGCCGCCTCTGGTTTGTGGGGCAGTGTGTGTAGCGTGTGTATGGGGTCAGTGTTTGTGGGGCAGTGTGCAGAGTGTGTATGGGGGCCGTGTTTGTGGGGCAGTGTGTGTAGTGTGTATGGGGGGCAGTGTGTGTAGTGTGTGTATGGGGGCAGTGATTGTGGGCAGTGTGTGTAGCGTGTGTATGGGGGCAGTGTTTGTGGGGCAGTGTGTGTAGCGTGTGTATGGGGGCAGTGTTTGTGGAGCAGTGTGTGTAGTGTGTGTATGGGGGCAGTGTTTTTGGGGCAGTGTGTGTAGCGTGTGTATGGTGGCAGTGTTTGTATGAGGGGGGAGGAGGGTAGGGAGGCTTTTTAATAATAAAAAAAAATGTATTTAATAAAATTAATATATTTATGTCCCCCCTCCCTTCTTACCTTTACTGGGAGGAAGGGGGACATTTCTTAGTCCCTGGTGGTTCGGTGGGGATTCCCTGGTGGTCCCAGTGGTGAGGTGAACTCTAGCCCGCACTCCAGGACTAGAGTTCACTCTCGCGAGATTTGGAGCGTTGCCGTGGTAACCGCAGCAACGCTCCATGCTCGCGAGAAGAGGACCCGGAGGAACTGCAGGCTGAGCTCCCGGGTCCTCTCTCCCTCCCTCTCTCCCCTCGCCGGCTGCCAGCACAGTGCCTGCGGACCGGGGAGGGAGATCTCTCCCCGGTCTGCAGGCACATTGCAGGGCAGGCACATTGCAGGGCTGCATTAACCGACAGGGGGGAATCTCAGGGGGGGCAATTTCCCCATTGCCCCCCCACCCGGATCCGCCACTGACAGCACCCTCACACACACGGCACCCTCACACACACACAGCACACTAACAGCACCCTCACACACACACAGCAGTGTATGTATGTTTGTGTGTGTGTATACCGTATTTTTCGCTTCATAAGACGTATTTTTTTCCCCCTCAAAAGTGAGGTAGAAATGTCTGTGCGTCATATGGAGCGAATGTGTAGGTTTACTTACCTGTATTCTAGCCTGGGATGGCAGAACAGTGCGCACCGCAGTACAGGAACTTAAATTTCAGGGGAGGGGGGTTAAAGAACACTATTGGACAAGGGGAGGGGGGTTAAAGAACACTATTGGACAAGGGGATGGGGGAGAACACTATTGGACAAGGGGAGAGGGGGAGAACAATATGGGACAGGGGAGGAGGGGTTAAAAAATCACTACGGGACTGGGGAAGGGTGTTAAAGATCACTATAGTACAGGGGAGGGGGGGTTAAAGATCACTGTGGGACAGGGGAGGGGAGTGGGTGGTTAGAAACACTATGGGACTGGTTAAGAAACACTATGGGACAGTTTGTTCAGAATATTTTTTTTCTGGGTTTCCTCCTCTAAAAACTAGGTGCGTCTTATGGTGTGGTGCGTCCTATGGAGCGAAAAATACGGTGTATATATATATATATATGTGTATATATATATATATATATATATATACACATACACACATACATATACACATGGTGTGTGTGTTTATGCTTTATGGTGCATACCCTTATGCAATAGGCTGCGCACGCCTATGAAGGCACGTACTAAACACAGAAGGTTTCCATGCCAGAACTCTTTTGGCGCTTGTATTCCGTATGTGTGGCAGCTTGCACGCCCCTAACCAGTTTCCTCTCTGGGGTGATGTGGTTGAAATACAAAGAAGGGTGCAGAGAGACAACACCTGTAGTTTACATAATGTAAATCAGAGAGCTGAATAAATATAATGGAGTAATACCTCAGAGTGATAAAATAACTTGAAAATAAAATGTATTTTTAAAGATAATATTTTTATTTTTGTGTGGGAGAAGTCATTATAAGTTGCATTTTCAGTTGAATTTGGGGAACCCTTTTGAAGCATTCATTGTGTTGAGCTTTGTTGTCACATCCTGTTCCTAGCTGCGGGTCATTCTGGCAATGGCTTCTGGTATCCAATACTCTTTTTACAATTCTTGTTTTGTTTTCCTTGGTTTTTCTGGTTTTCTATTCTGTGTCTGGTTTTCTTTATGCTGGGTTTTCTGGGTTCATTCCTGTATTCTGTTCCTGGAATTCCCAGTCTCTTGGATTCCTTTAAATGTTTGTTTTATGTTGCCACACCCATTCCTTTTCCATGATTCCTTTTGTTTCAGTTGGTCCCTGCAGGTAGTTGCTCAATTCCTCTGCCTCTTCTTGCAGGTAAGTGCTGTATGTGTTTTATTTTTGTTCATTTAGCAGACATTAGGCAGTTAGAGTAGGACCTGCCTAATATGGGGTACATTGGCGTTGTGGTAGGCTTATGCAATGTATGATCATATAATGTAACTAAATCCCCATAGTTTTTCACATATAGTACTTGGTTATGTCACCTCTTGTTTTGCCTATTATATCTTCTCTTGTTTTATTTTGTATTCCCAGTTCATGTACAATCCTGTCCTGCCCCTGTTCTGTTAATGTTTCCCTTATGTATTGTGTAGATGTTCTGGCTTTAGCTTCCTATCCTTCTCTGGTTCTGGGTTCTATTAGTTCTGTCTTGTTTTCATGTTTGGTGCCTATCCTAGCCTTGCCTTGTTTCTGTACTGGATACATTCCTGCTGCAGAGCCTCCCTATTCAGCTCCTGGGAGGTCTGCTTATTCCTAGCTCCTAGTTCCTGGGATCTGCTGAAGCTGCATCAGGGTCCTGGTATGTGGCCGCTCAACAACAGGGGCCGTGCGGTTACCCTGCACCAGACCCTGCTAATCCACTTCCACACTGTGACTCCTACTTTCAACATCAGGCATACTGGGTCCCGGAAATCCGACCGCCGCCCGGACAGTGTCTGGGTCCCGGTCACCGGACCGCCACCCTGACATTTGTTTTGCTTTTGTTGATTTGTTCATTGCAACCAGGTGAAAGTCTGTACATTTTTAAAATAAATCTGATTTTTAATGGAGGTTGAATAGTTTTGATTACAACTGTATATCACTACTTGTTCACTGCTGAAAGTCTAGGTTTCCCTCAAAGACTCAAAGCTAGCTATAGTAAAAACCACAGGAAATAATCAACAGAGTAGGCTATTAAAGAGTTAATATTTGCAAGGCTCTCAGGAACAGATTACTCAACACACTATCCGGTATGCCCTTCCCATAATATGTTTTGGGAAATATGCACAAAGTGAAGCTGTGAGATCAAACCATGCAAATGGGATCAAATATTCTACCTTATCCGTCCAGTGTAAATGTAGGGAGAAGCGGGTAGAGAAGCAGAGCAAATCTAATTTGCATTAAAGCAGTTAATGTAAAACTAAACAGTTTTCCTCTGCACACAGAAAATTAATCCATATACATTACCAGGTTTTCACATGTGTGCAAGCTAGTAAAACGCAATTTGTATTAAATAAATGGTTTATCAATGCATATGGAAAATAAATCCATACAGGTTTCTTGGTT
Organism: Pelobates cultripes; assembly: GCA_933207985.1. NCBI lineage: Eukaryota > Metazoa > Chordata > Amphibia > Anura > Pelobatidae > Pelobates > Pelobates cultripes. The sequence goes on along the minus strand of OW240912.1, from coordinate 94,454,723 downwards.
TTCACATGCACGAGAGCTAATAAAATACAGCTTGTATTTTAATAAATATTGCACTTCAATAACCCTTTACTGTTCATGGCAGTGCAAAACTTGCTTTCCCTATACGAATAATTGTGAAACATTGGTGAATTGATCGTCAGTGCTCCTGTGAAATTTATGCTGGTTCTCAGAATACCAAGTGAAAAAAAATGGAATGATATTGACAATAATTTTGTAAAGAAATCCTCTTTCAGTGTGATCCTTTGTTGAAAATGCAAGGACTGAAGCTTATGGTCCCTAGAATACTTTCTTTATCAAGCAATATCATAATCGTCTTACTAAAAAACCCCAGGAATCTCTTTTGTGATCAGTTCTGAGATTGAGACCAAACGACATGAATTTGACGTAAACTAAGTCAAAGTGTTTCATTTTTTCCTTTTTTGTTGCGCATGCAACTAGTAGGGGTTCCACTCTAATGGGGAATGTGTGTCGGGGGTCATGAAAGCAGAATTTCTCAAATAGTTGATCATTCTCTTCTCTTTATATTTCAAAAGTGTGAAGATGTCACGACTGCTATATGATCCAACACACAAAACTATGTAACATCTACATAGAACAGAAAAAGACAGAATGTAAAACAGTCCCTAGAATGGCCGAGTTAATACGTTCAAAGATAGAGAATAGTCAAGGGAAAGCTGAGGTCAAGGGAGCCAGAAATACACAGGGTCGATTAGAAAGCCAAGTCAGGGAAACCAGAAATTAGAATAGTTAGGAATAGCCAAAGTCAAATACTAGGAATATCAAATACAAAAACAAGAAAATGCACTCTCAGATACCAGGAACGGAAACCACGACAGGGCAATAAGCTAGGGAAATTCTGGGGTTTTTAAATATCCCTCCTTGGGCTATGATTGGTCAGAGCTTGGCCTCTGACCCCAGAGCGTGCGTGTGCGCGTGACCTTTGGAGGCGGAGCGGGTATGCCCCAGCGGGTCGGCTCCCAGTTCGTTGCTGAACAGGTAATTCCTCCAACCTGTCAGTGTGGTCGCATCGATCAGGTGCGACCACATGCAGCCGCGAGCCGTGACAGAAGATGCTTTAACTTGATCAAGACTAATACTCAAATGTGTAAGGTTAATTAGCCCAGCATTGCTTGGGTTAACACAGTAGGTTTGAAGTTTATCAATATAGTTTTATATAACATTATGAATTAATTCAAAGATTTAGAGTCACAATGGGATTTAAAGAACATGTTGCGGGTCAGAGGCGTAACTAGAAACCTCAGGGTCCCGGTGCAAGAATCTGTTAAGCCCCCCCCCACCACTATAAAGCAGAGGTAGACCATAGGTAGATCCTTAGCTGTTGTACAAAACCCATGATGCTTTGACAGCTGTGGTTCTACTATTTACGAATCCTAAAGACTGCAAGCTCATTTGAGCAGGGTCGTCTTCAACCTATCGTTCTTGTAAGTTTCTTGTAATTGTCCTATTTATAGTTAAATCCCCCCTCTCATAATATTGTAAAGCGCTACTTAAATTGCGATAATAACAATAATCCTTGCAGGATACTATCTCTATGCAGTATCTGTGAATGTAGGCGTATGGAGTATATGTGTGTGAATGTTTGTTTATTTGTATATAATGCTGATGTTTACAAATACAAAACAAAATCCTGCGCTCACTCCCATCACTCCTGGGTGGCAGCGACCACCACAGTACACATCAGCTCCAATACATACAGTAAAAAGTTACCTGCGCTCTCTCCTTAATCCCTATTTATATTTAAACAAATGGATGTCATTTAGTTACTCCAATGGCCACTGGAGGGAATGTCCGCCTGCCAACATCAAGGCAGACACTAGGTTACAATGCTGCTGCCCATCCCATGTGTTCCCTATTAAGGGTTAATAAGTATATAGGGTTGTATATAAAAAAATATCACTCTCTGTCTCATTAGAGATATGTTTGCCAGAAGCTCAAGGTAGCAAGGTGAAAAGTCAGTGTAGGAACCCACCTGAGGGGGTCTGCCTTGATGTTGGCAGGCAGGCATTCCCTCCAATGGCCATTGGAGTAACTAAATTTGTTTAAATATACATAGGGATTACGGAGAGAGCGCAGGTAACTTTTTTCTTTGGTTTTTACTATACGTATTGGAGCTGATGTGTACTGTGGTTGTTGCTACCGCCCAGGAGTGATGGGAGTGAGCGTAGGATTTTTTTTTTTGTATTTGTATTCACTTTTTGTATCACACAGCTAGGTTACAATGCTAATGTTTGAATGCAGGGGATCTGTTTGTGTGTAGTGTTGATATTTAAATCAGTGGTGTGTATTGTTTGTGTTTCAATGCAAGATAGTGTTAGTATATGAATGCAGTGGTGTGCTTGTCTGTAATGTTGTCACGGGAATGCAGGGGTGTTTTGAGTGTAGTGTTAGCATATGAATGCCGGACTGTTTTTGTTTTCAGTGTTAGTGTTTGAATGCAGTAGTATGTTGTGTGTAATATTGGTAATTACATACAAATCACAAATACATATGTACTGCCACACACATACATGCATAGGCGTGCACAGCTTATTGCATTAGGATGTGCACCCTAAAGCACAAGCACACGCCGCGTATATATATGTATGTATGTATGTATACACACACATACACTGCTCTGTGTGTGTGTGCTGTGTGAGGGTGCTGGTAGTGTGCTGTGTGTGTGTTTGTTAGGGTCCTGTTAGTGTGCTGTGTGAGGGTGCTGTTTGTGTTTGTGAGGGTACTGTTAGTGTGCTATGTGTGTGTGATGGTGCTGTTTGTGTGCTGTGTGTGTTTGTGAGGGTGCTGTATGTGTGTGGGTGCTGGATGTGTGTGTGTGGGTGCTGTGTGTGGGGGTGCTGTGTGTGTGTGTGCTGTATGTGTGTGGATGCTGTGTTTGTGTGGGTGATGTTTGTTTGCTGTGTGTGCTGTATGTGTGTGGATGATGTGTGTGTGCTGTATGTGTGTCTGCTGTGTGTGTGTGCTGTTTGTGTGCTGTATGTGTGTGTGTGCTGTATGTGTGTGTGTGCTGTTTGTGTGCTGTGTGTGTGCTGTTTGTGTGCTGTGTGTATGGGTGATTAGTGGGGGCAGATTAGTTAATAAAGATTCCCCCTCCCTTCTTACCTTATGTAGGGAGGGGGGACCGTGCTGCTGCCTTCCCTGGTGGTCCAGTGGAGGTGGGGGCAGATTGCTTGATATCCCCCCTCCCTTGTTACCTTATGGCAGGGAGGGGGATCCTTTCTGCCTTCCCTGGTGGTCCTAGTGGTGAGAGTGAACTCTAGCCTTCGGGGCTAGAGTTTACTCTCGCGAGATCTGAGCGTTGCTGCGGTAACCACGGCAACGCTCAGATCTCGCGGGGAGGAACCCGGCAGAGCTGCTGGCTAGAGCTCCCCGGGTCCTCTCCTGCCTCCCTCCCTGCCTGTGGGTCGGTGGGGAGGGAGGCTGAGAGCAGAGCCAGCGCTCGGATAGCGCCGGCTCTGCATGAGCTGACAGGGGGGATCCTGAGATCTCCCCTGCCGGTCTCAATACATAGGCGTGCCGCTGGGATTAGGGTGTGCCCAGGCACACCCGGCACACCCCGTGCGCACGCCTATGCATACATGGGCTCATTGCCATACATAGAAACACACACACACTGACACATAAATGCCCATAGACATATATACACATGGATATACTTCAAGAGATATACACACACAGATTGACACACATTCTGTAACACTGACACATACTGATGTACATGCAATGATTTACACACACAGATCCACATGCACCGATACATACAGTGGTACACACAAACACTGACACACATGTAGATACATACACACACATACACACACACACTGAAAAACATGCACATGCATACACTGACACACACACACTTACGTACATGTAGATACATACACTTACATAAACACTGATACACATGCAGATACATTCACTGACACACACACACAAACACTGACACACATGCACAGATACATACACTAACATATATGCACAGAGACTCTACCTTGTTGTGTCAAAGACAGCAATTCCGTGTTTGTGTCAGACAATTTCACAACCCAGATCCCAGTGATCTCAGCAGGCCTCCCATGTGCCCTTCTATGTGCCCCTGCCCTGATCTGCCATTGCTGTGCTGTGCCTATGGCCCAGTGTGTCTCAGTGTGACTCTATGGATGCCCTTGACATACACACTGCCCTGGACACAGCTCTTACATATTGATGATTACCCCATGCTGCACATTGCCATAGGTGCTGCTGCCAAATCTCTAGATGAGCTCTTGGTCCTCCTGCAGAACAGGTCACAACATGCGTTCATGGGGCCCGCCCTGAGAAAACCCAGACCCTGCTCACACTCACCACCAGGCAGGGTTGGCCTGGACCTTGAAAATGCTCACACCAGAGTTACGGTTGGCAGATATGGGGATCGCATACCCACCGAGGCAGGGGAGGGGGTACTAGGACCTCACTCACAACCTGCCAGCACCCGGAGTCCAGCATACAGGAGGGGCTAAATCCGCAGGTGTCAACAGGGCGGCCAGGCCCCCTGAGGCGCGCTGGGTAAGGTCACAACTGCGACCCCTATAGTTCCGCCACTCTTGGGGGTTAGGGTTAGACTTTAGATGTGGTATAGCACTACTTTTAGGATGGGCTTCAGACAAGATATTTGAGAAGGGCCGTTAACAAGTATCCTTGGGCTAAAGGTCCATTTTTATTCATAATGGGAAAATAAACACTTGCACCTTTTTTAAAGAAAGTTCACACAAACACAGTTATAGACCAGTCAGCTGTCACTATGGTAACTGGTATCCCTAAAAGCCAATTCATTCAAATCATCAAATAGATGTATTTGTCAAACAAGCTTCTTTTCTAAAAGTAAAATTCTTGGAGAAAAAATTACCCAATCATGCCAATATCCATTTGTCATTTAACTGCATATTTAAAATGTCCTAGTCTTATATTATTACTATTATTATTTAGAAATCGCCAACAGATTCCACAGCACTGTATAACCCAGTGTGCCAGATTCCCCTGTAATTTACTTGAAAAAGTCTATAGTATAGGTAAAATGCTTTATGGATTTTTTTATTCTTTGTTTTTCCATTGGTGCAATAGTAAATCTAGCTTATACTTTTTTTTTTTTTTATTTGACAATTTTTATTGTTTTCACATACTGTTCAAAGAGGACTGGGTGATGGGGAAGGGGTACAGAAGAAAAGAAGGGGGGGGGGAGGGGAAGGGGTAAGCATCAATCAAGCAGTTCCATCTAGTAGTCACACCAAGCCGTTACATAGTTACTCATGTTTCCAACAACGCCTTATTCTGTTATGAGTAAGTCATTTTTAGATTTTTAGTGACCTCATTGTTCCTAGACCAGTATCCTCTATCTATGTACCCAGCCGCCCATATTGTCTCTCTCTCAATCCCTCTGTGTCACAGGAGGGATGTGGCAGGTAGTCGTTATGGTGGGTGCTCCCGTCTCCATGTCTCCCACCTCTCCCAAGTTGCCAGTCTCGTTTCATTTGGGGGGCATACTGTATGGAATTGTTTCTCATAGATTTTTTGGTTATCTATTTCTGCTAGTACTGATTCCCTTTCCTCTGGGTGTAGTGCCCTCCATGCATCGTATAAGTCATAATTGTCTATCAGCTTAGTGAATAGTTTGCTGGTAGCGGCTATCCTCTTTTTACTATTACCTGTGGGGGTGGCTGTCGTATCTAGTGTGGGTGACTGGATGCAATTAAAGTCCCTGCATAAGATTATGTTGCCTTGTTTAATCCTGTCAATTTTGTTGAGCAACATTTGCAGGTATTGTCCCTGTTCTCGTTGGGAAAGTATGTGGCTATCAGCATAAGTTGGATGCTGTTAAACTGGCCCACTAGTGTGATATATCTGCCTTTCGGGTCTATGCTCTGTTGGTGTATGGTAATTGCTACATCTTTGTGGATAAGGACCCCTCTTGATTTGGTGGCGGCCTGGGAGTGGAACTGAGTGGGGTACACCTTTGTGTATATTGCCGGGGTGTGGTCGTCCCTAAAGTGTGTTTCCTGGATACATGCTATATCGATCCAGTGTTTCGTGAGGTCTTTAAGTAGTAGCCTCCATTTACCAGGGGTGTTTAACCCTTTTACGTTGTATGAGACTAATTTCATAACGGTGTTCTAGTTGGTCTCTGAATCTAATCGTGGTCATATCTGTAGTGGTATTTAGTTTGGTTGCCTTCGGGTCGGCGTGGTTACGGGCCGGTGATTGGTGTCTTTTGATGCTTTGTGGGGCATGGGGGTAGGGGACTTCAGGAGGTAAGAAAAACATAGGGGGTGTAGAACAAACAGTTAGGCAGTACGCCTTAAAGGACTCCTCCTCAGGGAGCCGAGATGCGCCGGCAGAATCCCGGTCACATTCGTTGGGGGATGGGTGTATGAGCCCGGCCATAATCCGGTGACTCATCCGTTGCTGCAGCAGTGGGATCACAGCGTTGCAACGTTAATATAGTGGGCGCCTTCCCGGGTTTTAATCCAGTGGCTTTCCAAGATGGTGGCCCTAGAGTGTAGCGCTTGTGCCCCAGAGGTCCTATGAACCAACCCCTGAACCTGTAACTTTGGGCACATATAATTGATAATGCGGGGTATAACAACCAAAGGGGGAACATAAGGAATATATTGGTTACTTCAAACTTACACTCTTGTCATCATAAGTCTCTAGCGGTATACTCATGGGTTGGTAACCGCTTGTCACCTTCTGGAGGCAAGAGGTGTCTGCGGCATTCAGGTGGTTGACCAGTCTCTTGTTACTCTGGGGATTTTGTGGTGGTGTTGTTTCATCTTCTCTGCGACTTGTATGCCCCAGTCCTTGAGTTTAAGGAGCCCCATTTCTGCGTTAAGTATTACGTGCATTTTTCCTTCATGGTGGATCAGTAGTTTGGCTGGGTATCCCCACCTGTAGGCGATGTTCTTCTCCCGCAGGGTGGCTGTGATCTGGGCCAAACTTTTCCTGTACTGTAATGTTTCTGCTGATAAGTCGGCAAAAATTTTGATGTGTCCATACGGGTCCGGCATGCCTGCCATTTTGCTCACTCTCATGATCTGTTCTTTCACGTGGAAAAAGTGTATGCGTGCGATGACATCTCTTTCTGTGGAGGGCGGCATGTGTTGTGGCCGTCTGAGACGGTGCACCCTGTCCACTACCATCTGGTCTGGGTGTATTGTTGGAGCGAGCGCTTGGAACATATCTTGGAGGTAGTCACCAAGGACTGTCGGCAGCACCGTTTCAGGGATGCCCCTTATCCGGATGTTGTTTCTCCGGGAGCGGTGTTCCAGGTCCGCCACTTTTGTTTTTAGGCTGTTTAGGTGTGTTTTGTATTCCTGCACTTTTTCAGCCAGGTAGTTGTGAGCATCTGTGCAGTCATCCAGTTTCTGCTCTATTTGGGCTGTGCGCTGGCCTATGTCTGCAACATCTTTCCTTAACTCTGTTGCCAGGCTTTGCAGTTGTTTTTTCATAGTAGCCTGGAAGTTGTCGGCTAGTTCGGCCAGCATGCGCCTCATTGAGGTTGTGGTAAGGGGCTGTTCCTCTGTTAGGGAGGTGATAGATGTCGCAGGTGAGATGGATCCCTCGCGGGAGCGATCTCCGGCGCCATCTTGGACTGAGCCGCCAGTTTCCCGCGGTTTCTTTGCGGCGGATCTAGCCAGAAAAAAGGACGCTCGTTCTGCTTTGGCAGCTTTTTTCTCTGCCTCTGGGACATTGTGGGTCTGTGTATGCCTTTATTTTGTGCTTTGTAGTCCGTTTATTTGTGCTCCGTCCCCAGTGCTGCAGGAGCCTCACATGCGTGCGTCCATGCCGATCGAGCTCCAAGCCACGCCCCCCTGGCCGTATACTTTTTGTTGCTCTACCATTTTATTTGATATTAATTCTATTTTTTTTTCTAGCATCTTTTGGGAAATCCTTCATGCAGATCTCATACATCTGATCGTTAGTGTTAACGATACTACCTATGGTCACAATTTTTTCCAAATCACAAATTTTGATCTAGAATTTTACATTCGCTTTGCATTTACTTTTATTCCCTGCAATTCACATTTTAGTACATAACTCAGCCTTTCTTTTGGAAAAAAAATATTTGGTGGAACTATGAATGTAAAAGAAGAAGTGAAGATATTCTATAAAAAAACAAAACAAAAACAACAAAACAAAAAACGGGCACATTTCTTGGACGTTTGAACACTATGCAATGGAATTCGTATTCCCCCAATAAATCATTGTACAATGCACATTAGATATTTTATTACTATTAAATATCTATATTTTATTGCATGTTTATTGTCTAATTTATCACATCTAATGTTTGATTAAACTCAGCTGCTAACATAATCCAGCTATTTACTAATGCTGTAGAGAGGCATTAACATATAGCCGCACAAAGCACTCGTTGCTGTTTATTACCCGTATATATCTCAGACACCATGTTTTAGTGAGGCCCACATAATTAATTGCTGGTGTACTAAGTGCATGCTTAATACCTTAAGCCCCATATGCATTCCCTGATTTAATTGAGTTTTGATCCAAGTCGATATATAAAATGAAATCCAAATATCAATTACTTCGCTCAAAGCACAAGGAATACAAATAAGAGGAAGCAGCAACTTCTGGCCACATTCACCTACCTTGTTATTCCAATGTCAAGATGTTTCAGTGTTTTCTGTCTGTTTTACTATGAAATGTGCATTTAAAGATCAGAAGAGACAACCACTGCTTTAAGATGTCATTTCATACATATCGTTCATGACGGGGTTTGAAATCCACCGGGAGATTTAACTGGTGTTGGAGTAAACAAAATAGAAGTGTCAGATGTGGTATGGGAAGAGTATAAATATCTATTTTATGTGCTTGTTGCAATGTGCTTTTCATGCACATCACTGTGTCAATTGCATTGTAAGAGCCTTTAACTGGTGAAGTGATATTGTTTGTCCAGTGATTACTGTTTAGTATGCAATGCTGTTGTGATAAAGTGACCCAGGAATTTCACATATAAACTTGTTGGCGAAAAAAACCTTCCTCCAGTTTAGCTCTTTTTCCAGCTTGCAATTTCCTGGTAAATTCCTGACAAATCTTGATTTAGTGAGTTATCCTGTTAGATTTTATGCAAGTAGGCCATGTCATTCACAGATATATTTGCTATTAGCAGGGCTGGACTGGAATAAAAAAATAGGCCTAGGTATTCTAGCCACTAGCAAGTATTCTGGATCTAACACACTTTAGTTTTTCATACAATTCTTAAAATATTCACATTTAAAAAGACTCCATGAGAATCTTCCCTGTTACCCAAGAGACTCTGTATATTCCTCCCAAGGCAATGAGAATTTGCCATTTCAACCTAAGTCTCTGACCATTGAGCCTGCAACTCACCCTGAGCGTCAGACAGGAGGTGCCCCACTGTCCTGAGAATACATTTTCTCCAAGTCACTCTCTAGATTTTATTACTAGAAATAAACTTATGTTTGGCAGTGGAACAGTAACATTCCCATGGATATCAATGGAAGATCCGCTATTTGCTGACCAGAGTTTATTTAATTTTCTCTAGGGTACACTGTGTTCTCTATTTACTGACTGAAGCTGTATTGATACAAATGAGTCCCTGTTATTTTACAACAGAACTCTTTCAGGATTGATTCATTTGAAAATAGCTACAGTTGAATGGTGAATGGTAACAGAATGGCGGTCAAATATTCCTGGTATTGGAGGGAAAAAAAGATTAGACTTTAAATGAGCAGTTGGAGGATTTAAAGGAACATTCAAACCCGTCCATAGGAAAGCATTACTCACTGCTTTCCTATGGGGATCTTTTTTGACGATGGAGGTCTGTGAGGATGTCTAGTGTCAGGGAGACAGCTACTAGAGGCTGCATTAACCCTACAGTGTAAACATAGCAGTTTCTCTGAACTAGGGGGACCTGGCACCCACACCACTTCATGGAGCTGAAGTGGTCTGGGTGCCTATAGTGGTCCTTTAATGAGTGAACTATCATTATGGGGAAATTGGTTGTTGCTTTAGGACAGGGATCTCAAACTCTGCCCCAAGATGTTGATTGTTTACAGCTGCTGAATTCCTTAACCCCTTAAGGACACAGCTTCAGAAAATTGTCTTACGCTTAATGACACAAGCAATTTTTACATTTTCTTGCTGTTTGCGTTCAACTGCAATTTGCATCTCTCTCGTTTATTGCACCGACACATATTATATACTGTTTTAAAGGACAGAAAGGGCTTTAATTTGATGTAACATATATATACTTATTTATTATAGAAAAAAAATACAGAAAAATGCAAAAAGATAATAAAAAATTTGTTTTTTTTTACAGTTTTTGCAATAATAATGTGTGCATAATTAGTGCAGGTTAAGGAAAGTAATTAAAAATAAATTCATTTAGTTGTTCTGATTTACAGAATATATAATGTGTCTGGGATTTTAAGTGTTTTTTGGTAGTTACAGGTCACAAAGCACAAGGAGTAAAATAAGCTTTTAATGTGGAGCGATTTTAGAATTTGGTATGTTTGTCTTGTAAGCTTAATAGCCATAAAAGAAAACAAAATTGCCACACAAAAGTATATATTTAGATAAAGAAGACATCACAGGCTATTTACCTAAGGTTGTTTTGACACTTTCTACGCAGCCATTTCACCGCCAATCTCTGCTAAATATTGGAGTAAAATTGTGTTTTGGGGGGTTTTGGCACACAAACTTAAAACAAAGAACTTCTCATGTGTATTTTGTAAAGTTGGTGTGTGCTATTCCTGTACAAAACTTTATTTTGTGCTCCGCTACATCTGCTGAGTACAACGATACCCCCATTGTATGTCTTTGGCACTATTTCGTGAAGCTACAGTGCCATATAGGAGACCTGTCCTTTTCAGTATATACAGTAGAATTTTGAGAGACGGATTTAATGGGCCTATGCTTCAATTTGGGGTATTATAGCAGTTTGACTGTTCAAAAAACCCCCACAAAGGCCTACCATTTGTAAAAGTAGACACTCCAGGGTATCTCATATGGTGCATATTGTGCCTTAACATGCCCCCATTATTTCACCAATATATGCCAAATTATGTAGTGAAAAATAATTTTGGGCATTTTTTTACATACGTATTACATTTTTGCAGGGCATTTTGTATATTTCATATGTGCCACTAAGTTCAAACCCTCCAAATTATGCTCAGCTAAGTCTTCTGATTAAAACAATATGCCCAATGTATGACCTAGATACTATTTTGAGAAGTTACAGTGCTGTAAAAGAGACGTGACAAGTTCAGGTTTTTAAGTGTGAATTTTCATGGAGGTTTTTGATGCGTCCGTGTCCCACTTTGGAGCACTTGATCAGGCTACATATTACAACTACACCATAAAGGCATTCCATTTCTTAAAGAAGACATCCCAGGGTATTTCAAAAGGCATATTTTGAACCTTAGCGTGGGATCATTTTTCCGCTAACTTGTACCAAGTGTAGTGGTGATACGCGTTTTCATTGCCTTTTTGACACTCAAAGTGAGTTTCCACAGTTTATTTTGCAAACCTTATGTGAGCTACGACTGTATAATACTACATATGTTGCTCAGCTATGTCGTCTGAGTACAGCAATACCCCCGTATGTACCTTTGCCAGGTATATGTGGATGTTGAAGGGGCACATTTGAGACGCAGCCAATCATTTTTTTTTTTAACTTTGAAGTTTTGCGCTGTGTCCATGTTCCATTTTGGAGTAGTTTAGATGCTTGGTTATTGAAACTTCCCCACAAAAACATACTATTTATTAAAGAATACACCCTGGGGTAATTCAAAAGGCGTATTTTGAACCTTAGCGTGGGATCATTTTTTCTCTAGTTTGTTCAGGTGTAGTGGTAATGAGTGTTTTTTAAATGTATTTTTTTACTTTTTAAAACTAGTTTTTAAACTTTTGTTTTGCTTATTAATTTTTGTTACACTTTCCTAAACTTTTTTAAAACTTTTTTTTTACAGATTTAACATTTTTATAAGCTTTTTTTTTTTACCGTTAACCCCTAACTAGCAGTAAGCAGCACTAACAGTAAATTCCCCACTTTCCCATAACTCCCACCCACCCCAGCTAGCAAAATATATAATTATAAAATATTTAAATTAATTAAATAAATTGAGCCCCTGAGGGTTAAAAAATAAATAAAAGTTAAAGCTCAGGGATTAAAAAAAAAAAAAAAAGATCACAGTATAATATTGTGATCTGTATTTTGATCACTGTAGGCAGTGATCGACTGGCAGGGAAGGGGGTTAATTTTTATTTGGACTGGGTAAAGGGGAGTGGGATTTTAATTTTTTTACTTAAACCTTATTAAAACATTTTTTTAAACTTTTTTTAACGTTAACCCCTAGTTAGCCTAACACCAAATCCCCCAATTCCCCACTAACTTCCACCCACCCCAGCTAGCTAAATATATAACTTTAAAATATTTAAATTAATTAATAAAATAAATTTAACCCCCGAGGGTTAAAAAAAAAAAAAAAATCAGATGACTGTAAAATGTAATCCCTGCCAATTGATCACTGTAGTCAGTGATCAATTTGCAGGGAAGGGGTTATTTTTTTATTAAAATGGGTAAAGGGGGGTGGGATTTAAAATTAACTTTATTTTATTTTTTTCAGGAATCAGGATCATCACTAATCTGTCTCCCTGCACTTCACACAGAACCCAGAAGTGCAGGGAGGTGGAAGGTAAGTACATGCAGCACATGTGCTCGCTCTGACAGCCTTTCAGAGTGAGCACTGCTGCAGGGGCAGCACGATCGGGTGCTCCCGGTCTGCCTCTAATACAGAGGCAGACTGGAGCACCGTTAACCCCGCAATTGCCGTGATAGCGCCGATCTGGGGTTAACTTTACCGCATGACGGACTTGGTCCGTCATCCGGCGTTAACCCTCTCCCCACCATAACGGACCAGGTCCGTCACCCGGCGGGAAGGGGTTAAAGGAAATAGATGGCTACAGGGAGTTATAGTTCTGCAAGCGGTGCAAAGTGTGAGATGCCTACTTTAGAATGACTTAAGGTTAGGCATTTTAGAGTTACAGGTGCAGTTTTTCTGATTTGTACGTAGATATTTAGCCGACATGTTAATAGTTAAACAAACAGCAACTTAAGGGGACACTTTAGTCACCAGAACCGCTATGGCTTAATGAAGTGGTTTTGGTATCTATAACCTGTCCTTGCAGGCTTTTTAATGAAGGCAGTGTTTATATTGCTGCCTAGTAAAATCTCTAAAGCCAGTCACTCAAACTGCCATATCAAGATTGATGATCTCAGCCATGGAGCTGGAGCTGCCCACAGTGAGACCTGCACAGAGTGTGAGAAAAGGTGAATAAAAACCTCCAATCTGAGCAGGGCCATGGGCCAAAACTGCCATACCAGGACTATAATGTCAGGAATACATATTTATATGTAGTGTAGCGGTTCCGGGAATATCGCTTGTATGGAGGAGGAAAGGAGTCCCACAATCTGAGCGAGCATCCTGAGAGGAATCGTATCCATCCGTAAGGCACGTCTGATTTCTTTACGTATAGAAGGTATCTTTGCTGTGGGAAGACGCAGTACGCAGTTCTTCAAGTCGATATCGAAGCAGAGGAACTAAACCCACTGGGAAGGAGAGAGAGGCGATTTTTGTCTATTCAAACCCAAAGATTCCAGAAAGTGAATGACAAATTTCACCTGCAATCGTAGCCTGGAAGCGGATTTGCAAAAAATTTGCAAGTCGTCCAGGTACACGAGACATTGCGCGCCCAAAGTCCGGATGTGAGCCATCACTGGCTTCAGCAGCTTCGTGAAGCACCACAGAGCCGAACTGAGGCCATATGGCAGACATGTAAACTGGCATGTTTATCCTCTCCACTGGAATCGGAGGATCGATGGCAGTCTAGAGCAACGGGTACCTACAGGTATGCGTCCTTGAGGTCCAGACGTGTAAACTAGTCGTTCTCTTGCACAGCCAATAGTGCATGAAACGTGCTAGGTGGTCGGGGAGGCTCCACTCTGAAGACCGTGGGTGTCGGATGTTGCACGGGTCGAAGAGTGGGATCCCTTGTTCGTCCAGGAACATTCCGTCTTCGGCCAACCCGGTTTTAGTGCCGCTTGGGCCATCTCTGCCTCAGCCGTCTTCACCGAGTATAGTTTCCCTAACATACTTCGAGGATGTGTGAGGTAGGTCTTTCCATTCCTCTTCCTCTGGTGGTGAGCTGTCCTCGTGCCACTCATCTACCATGTCCAGTGAGCGCGGTGGGTAATAGTCTTTCTCATCGGAAGATGGTGGTGGACGGGGTTTGGGTTCCCAGTGCTCTGTCCCCTTGGTCCGTTTGATGGGTGTCTTGCCCTTGGCCTTAGTGGTAGGGGGGCCCTTCCATTGCTACTTTGACTTGGAGACTTCTGAGCCCGAGGCCTCCATCAAGTCTGGGGAACTAGTGTCACCGTGGGTTTGGGGCAGAGCTCGTAACAGAGCCTTCTCCACTGAAGCCGCTACTGCGGTGTTTATCATTGCCTGAAAATCTTGGGTCGGTTGCTGAGTGTCCTCCATGACTCATTCCCGTCCTGTTGGGAGACAGTGACAGTCAGTGGGGGTAGTGGTGGGAGGGCAGCACAACTGTGGATCGCCCAGGTTATAAATTATTTTTTATTATTTTATTCTATTTGTTATTAAATACTTCACTATATATACTTTTATTTTTATCTCCTTATATGCATACCCATGAACATACCATGGTAAATATATTCACATGTTTGTGATTGTGGCGCCCCCGGTGGTATATGTTTTTTAAACTATACATATTTGCTTGTATTTTATTGGGATTGGGAGTGATCCCTATTTCGGGGTGATTAGCCTGCACTGTATTTAGCACTTTTCCCCACTCACTGCTCCTTCCTTATAGAGAAATACGGTTAACTGATCCCCAAAAGGGTCCCCGGTGCAGGCGCGGCACTGACAGCCGTGATGCCCGCAGACCGCGGTGAGGGGAAACACACTAGGTAGAGCAGGATAGAATAAGGAGACAATGTAAATAAATAACCATAAAATAACTATTAAATATAAGTAGGGACAGGTATAGGAGAGCCAGGGAGTATATAGTAAGTAGAAAATATAAAAATAAGTACAAAACAATCAGGAGAGACAAAATACTCCGACCTGTGTCAGGCTGGAGCAGCAAAGAAAGAGGAAGTGATGTCATAGACAGAGCCTTTTGTATACCTATTGACTTTTTTCTGATTGGTTGTTCTGTTTCTGTGCTGCTGGAGACTTTCCGTAAAGAGAATTATGCAAATATGAAGCCTCCTGTCATGTGGTAAAATTACAGAGGAGAAGAAAACAAAAGTGGAACAGAATATACATTAAAAAAGTGCTCTTGTTTATATTTAAGCGCTTAAACAATAGCGGAAATGTAAATCTTAAAGCAGCTACCTCACTAGTTTGGAAATCTCCCCTTATCCACCAATATACAAACACAAAGAAGTAGGTAGATTGGGGGTGAAATCCACCACAAACGTCCTAAGTGGAGCGCTAATAAATAACACTTACGCCTATAGTTTGATTTACAATTAGTAGTTTACACAAACGTAGGAAAAAAAAAAAAGAAAAAATCTAATGGTGTAGTTAACAGGCATAGGCACTCCAAATGTTTTGGACTACACCTCCCATGATGCTTTGTCAGCATTATGGGTGTAAGCATTATGGGGGATGTAGTCCACAACATCTGGAGTGCCAAAGGTTGCCTATCTCTGGTGTAGTATGTTAACAGCAATTGGTAGTGTATGAAAAAAGAATAGGCACGCTCACAAAATTAGAGCAACATAAGGGACTGGCTCAGATCACTCCTCTTGTAGAGCTCAGGAATAAAGCACAAAGAGAAATCCCTAGAGCAATATGTACAGATTCTAGTATAAAATAAGTAAGATAAAACCTGCTCACCTTAAAACGAGTCAATAGGACCTGGCTCTAGGTTAAAAGGCTGTTAACCCAATTGCTGTTAACATACTACACCATTAGATTTTTTTTTCTTTCCCCCCCTATGTTTCTGTGAACTGCTAATTGTCAATCAAACTATAGGGGTATGCATTATTTATTAGCGCTCCACTTAGGAAGTTGGTGGTGGATTTCACCCCAAATCTACTTCTTTGTGTTTGTAAAAGTGGAACAGTAATGAATGGAGCTAGGGAAAAAAAACATATCTGTAATTGCCAGTAATAATATTACATTAATAATGATAACTCCCAGAGAAGTGTCAGTTCCCCTTTAAAGACCTATGCTGGTTTATGTAGTCAAACTGTTTCTTAAAAATGTTATTCCATAATTTAATGATCCAGTCATTTAACAAGTGCATGGCTCAGTCGAGCTACCAACACTAAATAAGCAGGACATTTAATGTTGGGGTAAGGTTTTTTGGAACAAGATTATAATAAAAGTAAAATGTAACCACTCTCACTACCATCATAAAGCTCATTGCCCAACTAGTGACGTTTGCCTAACATACACCCAATTGCTACATGTGCCTACCCTTTGACCTCCTAGCTATGATAGTTTGATTAGCGCTATGTTAATCTTAAAAAAATAAATGTGCTGTTTCTAATGTACACTTACTTTGATGTATATGATTCTTCACCACTGACTTTCAGGTGTCTGAAATGTTAATTTTGATATTGCTATGCACAACAAAAATAAAGAATAAAAAAATTAACATTCGGTGCTAAAAGCGGCACTGTCACCGTCTGGGGACTTTAAATTTTTTGTAAAGACACCTGACAGTGACATCACAGCTGGGGGCAGGCAAAGGTGGATTTTAATTACCTGGACCTGTCCTTCACGGACACCTCCATCCTGTTTCGGCCAGTCCTCTTCTGCTACTGGTGCTTCATCATGCGCGAGAGTACAGCAAGACCGTACGCTCCATAGACAGCATGAATTTTACTGTTAAATGCGGGGAGATTGATACCTCTTAATGGCGGTAGCTCTGCCCAGTGTCAAGAAGTCAGACGTGGTAAAAATACTGACACAAAGTTCCCACTTTGCCTCAGTATATCTTTTGACTGGGTTGCAATTTCAGTGACAGTGCTACTCTAAATAGTTAAAAATATATTTAGCATTTATAAATGTTCCACAGTGCAATTCTCTTTTCGTGCTATATTTTTCTCATATATTATTTGTTTAATCGTGTTTCATATTTAATCGTGGATCTCATTTCAGACACCTTTGCATTTTTTCACACACCCTGCTCTTCACTTATGCATTGCTAAACTATTCTGTGCTATGGCTGTTCTTTTGCAAAATTGTGTTGCATTATTTTAATATGATTTATGGCAGTAATAATATACTTAACCCTTTAAATTCCCACAGTTATTCACTAATAACAACTATGCAGTTAATGGGTATTTCGGAGATGATCAACTATTTATTTCCATCTATTGCGATGCATCAATTTACTTAATTAGGCAACTCAACTAATTATCTGTTAAAGGAACTCAAAGCAATAAAACCAAGTCAGGTTAATTTCCTCAACATATTGGACAGCATTGCATGGAGTGTGATCTCTCTATCATCATCATTAAATGTTTTCCACAGTCTTTGTCAAGTGGAAACCTATGGAAAAAAACAAGAAATCAGAATGAGAACTGGTGCATTCTAAGCTGTCTGAAGAGGCAACCGCTGCCCCCTATGGAACATGTGGAATTGCAAGCTAAAAAAGAAGATGCAAATAGCTCTCTATTTAATTTGTAAAACTCATTTACCTTTAACAATACTAAATTATACTGCTCTCGTTACTATGTTTTAACACTGAGAAAGAGCATTTTCATGTGTCTATATGTCAATACCTGAATGCATTGCTTGTTATATGTACTAATTATAATGTGTGTTGATTAATTCATTATGTATTCTATTGATTCAATCATAATTACACGGACCTGTGTGTAATTTGTGTATTGATATGAAGTGATGGAAATATCTGTCTACTATTTCAAGAAAACAAACCAATTACACACAATTCAAATAAACAAAAAAAAAATCTATGATCCTTTGGCAATAAAATGACAATGTTGTAGTGAACAATTTACATAAACATATAAATATACCACTAAACTGGTCATCATGGAGAATTATTAGTACAGATTTTGCTATTTGCTTGTCAGTTCTCCACAATTCAGTTTTTAGTGACTAAACCACATGCTTTAACTTCTGCTTTTTCTTTTAGTAATTGTCTTGGTATATTTCATTTTATTATAAAAAGTTAAAGTTTATAACACAAATTTGAATAGTTTGCGCTGTATAATTGCGCCATCTATTGTGATGAATATGTATTGCATATTGATTACATTCATTTCATTAGCCATATATTATTATTATTGCAATTTATAAAGCGCACACAGATTCCGCAGCGCTGTACAATTAGTTGAGAAACGTACAATATACACAAACAAATACAAGAGGTAAGAGACGGTCTTGATCTCTAGACGGTATAATAATTTGAACAGATCAAAATAAATAGATTAACATTTTTGAGCTGGTAATATTTATACAATACAAGCCTTATATACTATTTTATCACAAATGTAAATAGAACCTTTTTAGTATCATTGATGTGTGATTTGCTATGTTTCACATTTCTTTGTTACTGAAAGTGACACACATTTCAGTAAATGTTTTATCTAAATATCTGTTGGCCTATTCAGTATTATTACAAGAAGAAGTCAACACTTGCTAGTTTTAATAGTGAAAACCTATATGCAGATTGAACTGTATAATAGCGCCACCTACTGGTTATTATACATCAAGTGGGATAAAACATCACAGCATCAAATTAGAATCAGGATAACCAAATCATATAAATAGGAAACTGCTAGATCAACATACTGACTAAAGTGTGAACTGTCGAGCGTTCAAAGTGAATTTCAAATTTAAAACGTAACCAAACTGACCAGAGAATTGATTGAGAGATTTTTTTTAAATTTGGCTATTTTGGCATGCATTTTAAATTCACTTTGAATTCATTTTGAAATCCTGATAATTCTGACTTTAGTGACTATCCCTGTCTGCTTGTATCAACTTTGTATTGTAACTATTAGTATGTCTGCACAGAGAACAAAGGTAAGTTATCATACCATGAATAGTTATTGAGATATTATAATATTAAATTGTTTTTTTTATATATAAAATATTTTACCGGGAAGGATACATTGAGAATTCTCTCGTTTTCAAGTATGTCCTGGGTCCACAAACACTGCATTGTTACAATAGGATACAATATTTAAAAAAATACAATATACAAAATAAATATATATATATATATATATATATATATATATATATATATTTATTTTGTATATTGTATTTTTTTTACTTTTAGAACATACACACATATTTAGATTTAACACATCTTAGGTAATAAATATATTCAACCATGACAGGTGCATTCTGTGCTGAGGTATATTGCCATAGATCTTTTAAAGGATTTGAGATTGAATGAAGATTTGACTGTGTCCCTGAGGTTAATACATAATTGCAGTGCTCTGTAGGAAAAGGAGGATCAAGCCACTTTATTTTTGTATTGTGGTATGCTAAATATTGTGCTAGTACTGGATCGGAGGTTATAGGAGGTGGAACAGCTAGGTAGAGCATTCAACTCAGGTAGGGTGGGAGCTTCCCAGAAATGCTCTTATGCACAAGGCTGGAAAGATGAAGAGTGCGTTGGGATTCCAGCGACAGCCAGTTTAGCTCTTTTAACATGTCTCAGTGGTGGGTAAAGTAATAACATTCTAGTACAAAGTGGCAGAACAAATTATATAACGTATTAAGTTTATTAAGGTGGGTTTGCGGTTCGGGTGCATACACTACACCCCCATAATCAATGACCAGCATCCGTTGCACTATCTGTTTCCTTACTGTAGAGATTAGGCAGGATTATTACACATGTGCAAGAGTATAGTGGTGTGGACTCCTGATGGATGAAGTGCCAAGAGCTGAACAAAGTGGTTGTCCATGAGAGAGAGCTTCGCTAAGTATAACTCAATTCTGCTTACCATCCCAAGTGGCTTCTGCATACCGAGTGAGGATGTCACCTGGGGTCTAAGCAAAACACACAAAATCTCTGAAAGTTATTGGAGCCACTTTAACATAAATAAACAGAAAAGGTGTGTCTATAAATTACACCATTGAATAATACAACAAATAAAATAAATACAACAAATAAAAATCACCTATGTCTTTTGTTAATCTTTTCATCATGTGATGTTCAATTATCTTTTAAATTTATATTAACAATTTAAGAATTGCATCACAATCCAGTAAAAGGAACACAAACATGTTTTCCTGACACTATAGTGTTTAGCTAACTATTCAGGTTCCTGGTCCCCCTTATATTGCTTGGGAAACTGCCTCCATGGCTGAGATCATAAGTCTTGTTGATCTCAGCCAGTCCTATGCTTTCCCATAGGAACATACTGTGCCAAACAGCATTTACTTTTAGATATGCATTTAATCAATGCATCTCTGTGGGTACATTCAGCACCTCCATGATTCTGAATATAGGTACTGTTCACTGTGCACCACTAGACTAGGAAGCACTTCTAGTGACCGTCTGAGTGACTGCTACTGTTACTAGCTTGCAATGTAAACACTGCCCTTTCTCTACAGGGACATGCTGTAGACACCAGAAGCACTACATTACGCTGTAGTGGTTCTGGTGACTATACTGTCCCATTAAGTCCTGGCAAAGCCACGGTAAACACTCAAACAATGATTTTTCTATGCCTAACTGGCAGGTGCAAAGGACAGAGCTTGTAACAATTTTGAAAGACAGAGCTAATGCACACACTGTTGGGGGATACTCCCACTAGGCTGCCTCCAAACAGGGAAGGTCAATTCCCAAGTAAAGTCAATCTTCAAAATACACAATGTCTGTGTACACCTATGATTTCTTCATAAGGCTGTCTTGGTTTCTTCATAAGGCAGTGCTTATTGGAGGAGCACAGAAAACAGACAATGTTTCGGCACTCGTAGTCTGACAAGTCAATTAAGACTGCCTTTTGAGGAAACCACATGTGTGCCCAGACATTGTGTATTTTAGAGCTTGTAATTATTTATGTATTTATTACTTGTATTTATAAAGTGCCAACAGATTCCGCAGCGCTGGTAATAATGACTGATAGGGATCCAATATGGAATTTCCACATTTCAGTATAAAGAGGTGTGGATCGCTACATCTCATTTTACACACATCTTGATTTGTTAAATAAAGTGATAAGTAATTATACTATTAACCCCTTGTCTGCTGAGCACTTTTTTATTTAAAATATATTACCATAACATTTATTTGAAACGAGGGATGAATAGCTAGCAAATAAACATATCGTAACACAGCAATGTTACATATAGATTGCTTTGCAGACAAATTTCAACAGTAAAATTATGTACCTTCACAACCCTTCCTAGCTGGCATACACCTGGCCATACTCTCAGAGGGCCCATTATCCCTCATTATGAATGTAACCCTTAAATCTCTTTTTATGCCATTGCGTTTCAGCTTAATGTCAGTAGTTCGGTGTAACCAGGCCACTTATGTTGTGACACGTACTATCGTTACATCTCATACAGCCCATTATCCAGCAACTCAGCTCTGACGTCATTTCCAACCTACTAGGGTGTGCTACAACCCTATCATACCTTGGACCTCCATGAGCTACACAGTACAGCACAATGTTTCTTCCCCTTATTTGGGCACTCACATACGGTATAATATTTACATTTGACATAAGTTTATTTTGGCATACAGCCTGTCACAAAAAGGTCTCTACATACAGCCCTCACTAGGCCGTCTCTCATATGTTAAATATGGCCCACCGCGGGCATTCCACTACAACTCCATTTTGGGCCCTCATTTGAGCAAATACGTACGACTACAGCCTTATTAGGCCACTAATTTTTCTTCCTATAACCCCCTCTGTCAGCATTCTCAACCCCAGTCACAGACACTTGCTGGATCTCCAGAGTTTATTTCCTACTAGGAATATAGATGTATAACATACTCTCTCATACTATTTGGTCCTTCTTATGGAAGGACACACATTGGGAACTTATACCTAGATACAACACATTTAATTATCTTCTCTATCCTCATGTTGATGGGACTAAGGTTAGATACATAGCTTTGTTCCCTTATTGGCTCGATTCCACTCTCTATACTGGTCGCCCAGTTGGTGATGTCTTAGTCCACAAACTCAAAACAGGTACGTTGTGCCCTTATCTCCAGTTACACTTACACCATACTGGACACATTACCATTAGCGTTCCCAATGGGTCATTAGGTTCCTCTCTACAAGAGTCCATTCTCAAGCTCAACCACACTAGTTGGGCATCAATTCATTACACTCTTATTCCCCTAGATTCCTTTGGGATAGATCAGCTGACTGTGAAGGGTAATGGTACTGGCCAAAATCTAGTTTAAATGTAATTAGGCCAACTCCCATCCTCAAACTGAGGTATTAGCCCATTGGCCCAACTCATAGTTAGAACCTCGCTTCAACCTTTATAGGTTATTAGACAGGGCCTCACTGGTCACGGCCACTTGTATTGAAGCTCTTACTTGTCACAAAGAGGCCAACATTCCTGCTCTCAATCCTCAGTCCCTGGGCCCAATTCATATATAGAGCCTCTCAAAGCCACTTGGAAAATTAGTAGGGCCTCAGCTATCCCTGATTTAGCTTATTTCTTCGCCAGTTGGGCACTAAGCAAGAAGCCAGTTGATGCACAGTTACACTTTCATGGCATGGCTGTTAAATTACACAGTATTTATCACCTCATACTTTGTCTCATACATAGGTGCAAGAAGGGTTGTCACCCCTGAGTTCCCTCAACATACCATCCGCCCCAGACAAATCATATACTCAAACCTAGAACATGATACCGCTTGGCTAGTCCCGTGCGATCCTGGACCAGTCCAATTGCGGATGTCTAGACATAAGGAATAGGAGTGGCCTGCCATAACCCAGAATCAGGTTTCATGATTACCAACCCCGAGGTTTGCAGACAGCATACCAGATTGTAAACCATGAAATCTGTTCACCCTTTAATATGACTTATGTTAAACTGAAGAAGTCAAATCTCCTAATTTATTAGTTCCTTACCCTCCCTTGGAGCACTTACTTCGAGCCCCCCGTTATTTCCATCCCCTAACATAAACTTACCAGTTACAAGCCAACTTATGTTCCCTTTCTCCCATGAGTACACTGGCACAGTTCTTCCCTGTCCATTTACAGGACGTACCTGAAGGCAGAGGCAGCAGTTTGGTCCCTCGGTATTGCCTAACCGAGACCAGTTGTAGACTGATGCACTACAGGGTCTATCCAGTAGTTTGTACTAAGGGCCATTGACCATACTCCTGTACATACCCAAACTGGTTATGACCTTGATCTATATAAATAAGTTATCTCACACAGCCTATCGTCCTAAGGGACATATGGACCTCTGTAACAAAACCTATTGGGTTCTAGGGCTAGACATGCAGCTCTAACAATACCAGATGGTATTTGCAGTGTTGCTTGTGGATTATCCCACATCCGCTCACTGTTTCTCTGCTACACCAAATCATGCGCTGTACCCTCCTTTTCACAGACCATGACTTTCAGAAGTTAACTTCGACAACTGGCCTTTACCTCTATTAATCATCCTTCCCCTTTACTAGTCGAGTTATACTTAATTTAGAAGTACCATTTACTATCCCCCGAAGTACACATGACCCTACTTCCTTTCCTGTGCGCTCAAATATCCCATGATTTTCCATAGCCTCCTCTAGCAGCCCAATTTGCAGTGTGCCCAACTGGACTCATTTGGGAAAGGACTGCCTACCCATAGGCAGGCTCCGGTGTACCAGGCAGCATGGAGACTATCTCTGGCGAAGGCCTGTCATCACAGGTATCTTCAGAGTCTCCTTGATTCTCTGAACCTCATCATATGCTCCATACTGTGCGACTACATTATCGGACTACTCCACTAACTCCCTGGTCATCCGCCTAAATTAACCTGCCATGCTCGTCACTCCTGTTCTAACAGACCTGTCCAGGTGGTAAAAAAATTTCTTTCTTATAAAAATGGGCATCCATTTCCCACAGTCCCACAGTCTGTTAATTCCCCCGTTATACAACCAATACAGCTGCCACACAAGATCTACAGCCATTTTTAGGTCACCGGTTCTATGACCTGTAGCCCAGTTGCATCGGATCTACTGCTCTTTAGTATTCTTTGGGCTCTTACTCATCAGGTTTTATCACTTGTACGCATGTTCTCGGTGTAGATAAAACAGCTGCTGATGCATTATCCTGCTTCAAATTCAGTAGTTTTTCTGGCATCACCTCACAGCAAACAAACATGCAACCAGGCATCCTTGTTTCAATAGATCCAATCCTGGATTAGAGGCTCTCCTAGCACACAGTAAAACTTGTCCCAAATGGGCTTGTCAGATAACACCAGGGAAACTTATGACAGAGTGTTCAAGTTGTTTTCCAAATTTGTGGCAGACTTTTAGATTATAACGAGTTTCTATTGAATCATTGGTCGCATTCGCTACCTTCTGCCACATATCTCTAAAACTAGCACAAAATACCTTCAAGGTATACCTATAGGTATACAATACCATATGCTTATTACATTCCTTAATAATTCCTGTTTCCCGTTATCTTATCCTATAAAGAGCGTCCTGTAGAAGTTAATCTTTTCTGAAAACCCACAGCGATTGGCAATTGTCAGCTCTAAATCTTGAGACATATCAAACCTACTTAACTCTGCACCTTTCGAACAATAAACCTCATCACTTATAGACTTGTCAAATGCTTCTACAATACTCAAGTTACACGGTAAACCGCTAACAACGCACAAGTTTGTCCTGTACCTGCAAACTCTGCTAGTTAGTTTTGGTTTAGTCCAACCTATTACTCTGGTCATTCATGCCGCATAGGAGCAGCTTCATAGCAGCCAGTCTTATGGTTCCAATTCACATAATAAAGGAATGGGCCGCTGGAAATCAGACACTTATTGCAGGTGCATACCATGTCCAGAAAGGAAATTAAAATGTTTTAATACCATGAATTTGTAAGTATTGTTTCTTGTTTAATAAGTATTGCTTATTCTTTTTCCCCCTTTATTACAGGTCTAACCACTTGTCGGTTCCGGCATACCACTACCGACTTATAGTATAATAATACTTATTCAAGATCTGCTATGGTTTCCGACCACAAATGTAAAGGCGTTAACCTGTAGTTGTGGGAGGAGTTGTCCGGCCAATTTAAACCCATACCTCATCCCCTTACCTGCACTCGAGTTTCAGTGTTGCCCTCCCGCCTCACCCTTTTGGTTAATATTTAAATATCAACACTCTAATTTGGTGGGCCCTCTTTATTACAGGCCTAACCACTCGTCAGTTCCGGCACACCGTTAACGACTTATAGTATAATAATACGTATTCACGATCGGCTATGGTTTCTGACCTATATATATATATATATAAAAAGTAGAATATTCCTTGCACTCACGCTTAAGTAGTCCAATTTGCCTTATTAGGCTTGCCGGGTGCCAGTCTTTAGGGTCCTTCAATGTAGTATACAAAGCAAAGCAGGCTGCACTCACGGACTTTC
>OW240912.1:94319516-94428960 GCA_933207985.1 Pelobates cultripes | reverse complement strand
ACAACTAATATTTACAAAAATTATTGAATATACAGTAACTATTTACATTATTATCGCAAGCATTAGAGAAACGAATGATATGATATTATTTCATTGAGTCCTTTAGGTGAGACTGTGTCGAGTCTGTAAATCCAAAATGTCTCTCTGTTAAGGAGTAATTACTCCTTAACAGAGCGACATTTTGGATTTACAGACTCGACACAGTCTCACCTAAAGGACTCAATGAAATAATATCATATCATTCGTTTCTCTAATGCTTGCGATAAGTAATTACTCCTTAACAGAGAGACATTTTGGATTTACAGACTCGACACAGTCTCACCTAAAGGACTCAATGAAATAATATCATATCATTCGTTTCTCTAATGCTTGCGATAATAATGTAAATAGTTACTGTATATTCAATAATTTTTGTAAATATTAGTTGTGTACAGACAATAATGGAGGTGTTTACATAATAGAGACATATTACAATAAGGGTTAATTTAATGCAAATCTGAATAGATATCTAGATAGAGCCCTTAGTTAACTTAGATATATTTAGAATAACACATTATATAAAATTAGTCAATGTCTCTGATTTTGTAAATTAACATATCTGTTTAGTGACTGGACATATGATTAGTGTCACATTAGATTTTGAATAAGGCCCCTTTAAAATCAATCTATAGAGTTAATTAATGTACCCATCTGCATTACTGCAATAATATTAAAGTAAAGGAGAAGTCTCCAAGTGAAGGTGTAAAGGACTAATTAAGCCCCACACCTTTATGTATATAATAAAGGCAGTATTATTTTAAATTGGGTTCTGTCCCTTAATTTCAGGGTAAAAGTAAAAAATAAATAATATCTCTATATAAAAAATATCTCTATATATTAATAGGAGCCTTTATAAATCTGCTACAGTATTTAAGGCTTGTTCCTAATACTTATCTAATAGTGACCCAGTGGTATGTATTTTGTTATATGCAGATAACATTTTGTTTAGTTTCTTTTTCTTGTTTTAACACGATTTGCTTATCACGTGGTTATAGCCTGTCACTTTGTAGATACAGCGTTCGTATAATGAAAGCTGTAAACGTTGCCATGGACACGACGTCGCAGACGTCATCACGCATGGACCGGAGGTCAGCGTGGGGGCACACAGTAAGGCGCACATGCGCGGTGTTTAGCAGTAAACGCCGGCGAAGTAGCTTCATCACCTGGGGTAAGTTATTCATGATTAATGCTATTAGGTATATATTTGAGGTAGATATAGATTGTATTTGTACTGTTTGATCCTGATGAAGGCCCCTGCGTGGGCCGAAACGTTGATCGTTTTTGTTTTTTGGATGGAGTAAAATTACACTTGAAGTTTGAAAGTCCGTGAGTGCAGCCTGCTTTGCTTTGTATACTATATATATATATAAATATATAAAGGAAAGTTCCTATGTGGAACTGAAACGTTGTCTGAATGTGACACTTTTTGCAAGTAAAATTTTCTTTTGGAAATCCCTGGAGTGCTGATGACCAACCCTCATGTATAAAGATATATTTATTTATTTGTTTTGGTTTTTACATAAAGTAAGGCCATCTAATGGATATTTTAAAGCTGAGATCATTTATATTGTTCATGTATGCGTATGTAGCAGTTGAAAATCATAATTTTGCAAACTACGCTTTCGATGTGATGAGCAGAAAACTGAATTTGAACGATTTTGACAAAGGAAAGATGCTCCTTACTTAGACAGAACATTTACTCTATCACAGAAATACTGTTACTAAACCATATACAACGGATACTTGGACAAAAAGGAAGTAAACACTTGGAGCAGAGAAAAAGATAGACATAAATCACATTATCTAACAATCCTTGGGGGGGAAAAACTTCAGTAGTGCTAGATTTTCGATGTAGATCTCCACTCACAATTCCAGGATCTTTGGAGAAACCTCAGTCACTGCTCTTTATTAGTGACCTCTGCCTACATTATTTCTGTCCTATCTTGTGTTTCTATCTACCAAACACTCTTCCATATGTAATTTCTCCTTCCCCGTTAGGGTCTTTTATTTCAATATATACAGAAATCATTGTGTATTGGCGATTTTTTTACATTGATCCATGGATACTTTATTGCTGTGGCTGTTTTCTGATTTCCTGGCATCAATAAGTTGTTTGTCTATAAAACCTTGGAGTTGTTGTATTAAATCCCTTGTTAGAGCTTTTGTTAAGCCCTGTCACATCAAATGACTGGTAATACAACTTTATATCCTTTGAGAGCTTTTCTAGCCTTCCTTGTAACCTTTTGACCTATTATTCCACAAGTAGTAGTTTCAATCTCTTTGAATACCCCAAAAATAGAGAATGGTAATTGAAGGAATAATTTATTAAAACAATGCATAAATATTTTATTATGTAACGATTTGGTGTAGTACCTTGTGTATTAATTACAATTGTTTAACTACAATTACAAAAAATAGCTACAATGTACTTAATGGGACACTACAATCACCAAAACAACTTTAACTTAATGAAGCAGTTTTTCTTGTATACATCATGCCACTGAAGTCTCACTGCTCAGTTGTCTGCCATTTAGGAGTTAAAGGGATACCATAGTGCTAGGAATACAAAGCCGTATTACAGCTCCCTTTGCCCCTCAATCCCACAACCCCCTTACTGTACTTACCCAATTTCAGTGCCGATCTTCTTGCTCCTACGTATCCCAATGGGGTGGGGAGCTACTGCACATGGACTGCGTGTGCTACAAGCGCCTCAGGCCTTACCCATAGGAAAGCATTGCTTCAATGCTTTTGATGTAGATTCTTTTCTGCAAACCAATAAGTTTGAATGACTATCTGTTCCTGTCCAAATTAAAGATAATAAAGTTGCGTGCACGCAGAAGTAAATTCACACTGAGACACAGGGTTCAGGTTAATGAAAGAACTTCGGAAAAGTTTAATGGCTTCTAACAGAAAATGGGTGCGCAGACCCTTATAAAGGCATTTTTACATCACTGAAGAATTCAAGATAACAGCAAATAATCATTAATAATTGGTTTAGGTGTTAAGTGGTTAGTCAAATGCCCTGCCATCAAGAGGTGGTGATATTCTTGACACGGGAGTGGACGTTAGCACGAGGTGTCCACTCGATGGGAGGGGTGCTTTGGCAGCAATTTTGAGTAGTTGGCATTATTAGTTTCAAGCTTAGTTTTCAAGGTTTTTTAGTAGATACACATTTTATTATTCAGCTGACACATACTTTATTGAGATCAACATGTCGCTCAGCAGCCACAATGTTTCATTCTTGATGAACACATTGTTCCGCTGACGCACATTTCTTCCTGACAAAGCATTCTCTTATAAATTCTATAATTCTACAACAGTCCCCCCTTAAAATGTTAGTTACTAAAAAAAACAACAACTTTATTTGTTAATATCAGAAGACTTGTTAGCCCAAAGACACAGAAACCCCATGACCGCTAGCTTGGTGTTATTGCAAAGTGCATTTCTACCCCTATCTGTCCCTAAATAATTTTTAGTTCTTCAGAGGGACACCCTAACTTAGCTATTGGCAAGGTTACATTACCATATGGGCCTGTGTTATCTGGAATGTAAGTCCAACAAGTCATGGTGTCAGTTAGTATTTTACATACACCCCCCTTCTCAGCTAGAATCATGTCTAAGGCCATTCTATTCTGGAAGGTCATCTGGGATGTGGCCTGTACTGTTCGGCCAAGCCCTGGAGGGTATCCCTGGTGTAGTCCTGAAGCATGAATGTGGTATGTCAAGAGTACCTTGTCATGTATTATGTGTATGGACATAATAACCTTGGCTAGGGCACATTTACTTATTCATCATAGTATGAAACCTGTCCCATGCTACGTCAGTGTAGGTGGATTTAGATCATTTAGTCAATATTAATATCACCACAAACTCAAGATGGGCAGATAATCCTGAAGAAGCTTGGCGTCTGAATCTCTCTAGCTTCACAAGGTCTCCTTTTGGGGTCCTCAGCTTTCCATCGATGGCAGG
Organism: Pelobates cultripes; assembly: GCA_933207985.1. Classification (NCBI taxonomy): domain Eukaryota; kingdom Metazoa; phylum Chordata; class Amphibia; order Anura; family Pelobatidae; genus Pelobates; species Pelobates cultripes. Next base: position 94,424,952 of record OW240912.1, on the reverse strand, counting down.
TGGTCAGGCGTTATTATGGCCATCAAAACACCTACTTGTTGATATCATTTGATCGGCAGTAACTGTTGATCAGCGGAGTAATTCTAGGTGCTTCAGAGTATTTATAGATCAAAGAGTTCATGAGGGTCTTGGATAGGTACGAAGCTCCATGGGCCCACTGGACCACTGCCCATAAACAGAACTTGAGAGTGTTGGAGTACAGCCCGTCTTTAAGGGTTGCCCCTTTCTGTTTCCAGCTTTGTATTTCTTCAGGGTCAGCAGCTGCTTGTTGTTCCTTTAGGAGCTTGAGATCTGTAGATAGGATCTTCATGGTGAATATAGAAGTTTCTTTAGCGGACACTTTTCTGTCCACTTCCCTTGGTGCACTTGCGACTTGTTTGGCAGCTTGGTCGGCTGAGTAGTGCTTCTTCTAAATTCAGTTTTCCGTGGGCCTTCACCTTCACTATGGCCACTTCTTCAGAAGGAGTAGGGCATCCACCAACTTCTTAATGCTATGCTTAACTGGCGTGCCAGTCGCTGTGTGAAATCTTCTTGTCTTCCAGATTGATCCGAAATCATGTGCCACACCCAGGGCATATCTTGAGTCAGTGTAGATATTAGCACGTCTTCCTTCAGACATTTTGCATGCCACTGAGAAGGCTGTCAATTCATCCGCAAATCTAGAGCCATTCACAAACAGAGTGGAGTCAGGGTCTGGCAAAGCTACTGCATGCACTGAGGTGTCATTTCCTCTTTCATCTATTCCCCCCTGGGAAGTGGCAGAAGAGTGGCCAGAGTAACATTTCCTCAAAATATGACGTTGTCAGGTAGAGGCAGAGTTGTCTGTGGGTGGAAATGCCTTAGAGAGGTAAGGTGCTTTGGATTAATCTCTGGCCTTATCTTATAGTTAGGATAGCCAAATGCCTACCTCACAGAGAGAGTGGTGCAGACTTTTGAATCCGGCCATGTGGCGTAACAGTGATAGCGGCATGCAACCTGTTGGAAGACATCTGCACCTAGTAAATTGGTGAAACAGGTAGAGGAGACCACAGAGCAATACTTAATTAGCAGGCCACTCCAAAGAGTGTCATCTACACCTATACAGGAGACAACAATATTAGGTAGAAATGAGGAGGCAGGTAGGATTCTATTCCGCTATGGAGGCCCCAAATAGACCATTTACGACAACTACTAACTGACCCTATGCTTTCCCTATAGAAAAATAATAAAAGGCTAACAAGCACATCTGTCTGAACAGGCCTCGAACGCTTCACTCCGTGGGTATCCCGCAGTGGCTAACCCACTACATCTCCCACGACAGACTTTTGCCCGTGGAGACAGACGCTATCCCTGACTCTCTCCCTTTTTGTTTATAGGACATATCTCAAAATATAATTCTTACATACATCACAAATATACATTGTCACAATTTTATGTCTTGCAAAAGGGATAAAAATTATTTTACTCTTTACTGATAATGTATTAAAACATACAAAATAGACAAATAACATTGTTTTCTGCGAGATAAATGAATAAGATAATAGCAATACATTAATTTACCTTTTTTGATTTCCAGTTTCTGGCTGCTAATATATTTGCTGCTAGTAACAGATGCGGAATCAATACATTATAATGCCCAAAGTCTCGACTTATATGTATATGCAATAACAAAATATCTGGGCTTACGTCAAAATTTAAGTTAATCGGTTTTTTGAATCTTGGAGGCTATCATTTTCCAATAAAGACAGATTGGAGCACACTCCCACCTTTTCCATTCTTCATAGTTTATGCTGGTACCTAAATCCTTATTCCATTTGTAAATAGTTAGGCTTATAATGTTTTCTGGTTCCTTTTCAACTAGATCAAAACATTTTGAGACCAATCCTTTAACTGTATTACCATTTGTTCAAGAAATCTTTGTTTATTAGAAATTCCTTTGAGTAAATATTCTTTAAGAAAACCCTTTATTCTTATGTAATTAAAGACCTCCTTATCCTCTAACTTATATTCGTCCATTAAACTATTGAAACTCTAAATTTTTTATTATTATTTTTTTTTATTTTATTTTTTCTCCAGCATATTATCAATTTTCATACACAAAGTTAAAACACATTTGTAACGTACACGTGAATCGATATATATATATATATATATATATATATATATATATATATTCCTCATCATTAATTATCATTGTCACAGACACATTTCTGATACAGGGAAACAAATAGCAGGATTATTTTAGTAATTATAACTTTCCTGTTCATAATATGTGGAGTTCAAGGAAAACAGCATATCTTAAGATAGGGCGAGCATGATTAGGGGTAGGCCTCATGATGGAGGCAGCCATGACAGGGGCGGGGAAGGAAATGATGGCAAGGATGGAAGTGACGACCATGATATGTGTGGGAAAGGAAGAGACAGGAGGTGGGGGCATGGTAAGGGCGAAAGTGACATTACTTTAGGAGCGTACGTGACTGTGGACAATGGTAATCAGGTGGAGGTCACGGGACTGGCAGGGCCAACCTCCTTCTGTACTAGGCGCCATCTTTTAGGGTGGTGGCTGACGTACTTTCAACATTACACTATATTATAACTAATAAAATAAGTCAGAGAAGCAACATTCTGTTCTGCAAAATGAAATACTAAACTATGAACAGACCTGGCAGGTTAAATAAGACAGTTGAGAACATTGTGCATTTAACAGCCCATACAGCTGTCTCTAGAAACATGTCCTTTAAAATAACATGATGCAAAATAAACTCACAGAATTCAACCAATTTCACTTATCATCCTCCAACCATTAATCACTTTCCTCTTCACATACTAACTTAACAACTTCGCATATTCCCTCTATCCACATTGCATAGTATTGCAACAAATCACACTTGCCTTTACACTTAACACGTCCAAATATTCCTCTATTCTTGTATCAGATTCACTTACCTAACCTCCGTAATCAACACTGAGCTACATCTCCGACTCCCTGTCTTATACACCAGTCTTGGAGAGAATACTTTGCACCGCGAAAGAAAATGCAGCGCCTCAGAAAGGTGGAATGCATTCTTGTGAGCGAGTCTCCCCCACAATCTTCACTGCCTTATCACAAAACACAATATATATATATACTGTGACAAAAGTACTCCTTTCCCTTGGTACCTTGTCCTGGGATTGGGGTGTTACACACAGTCTTTTCAGGCTTTAGAGACACTTCACACGCTGGATGAGGTAAACTGACTTGCTCTTTTATTGAGGTTCCAAAATAAATGCACAGTAAGGTATAAAGGTAACAAAAATATATCAAACAAAAGCCTTGCTCTTCTGAGCACTAACTAAACAAAATAATCAGCTAACTGGGTTGGATGGCTTGTCCATTTCCCAACATAAACATAAACATAAACAGCCTTACTGCTTCAGGGTTTTCAGCTCTCTGTTTCCACTCACAGAAACCAAACACAAAATCTCCCTTCTTCCTTGGCAGGGGAGTACTTAATAGCACTGGTAATTGACAATCCTTTTCAGGTGAGTTAGATTAGGATTCAAACTCCAGAACTGGACTTCTCACCAAGCAACTTCCAAAATGTGGAGTGGAGCACTGGCCCACCCTACTCTCCAGGTGCTCCACCCCAGGGCCCAAATATACACATATTTAAAGTGCAACATTCATTAGAACATAACACATTTCCCTGGGGCTAATTACACAAAGTAAGAACCTTGCAAAATCTGGGAAGGTATATAGGTTCCTTCCAGCACAATTCCTTGCTTTCTGTAACACATCCTCCCCCCCAGCTCAGACCTATAGGGTCGAGCGACCATGGACATTAGAGAGTGCATCCGCAAAAGATCATCTGCATTTCCCTGTTTACTCCCAGCCCTATGCTCAATGGAGAAATTATAGGGTTGCAAGCTAACTACTCTACTATTTTTCTCCCTGTTTTGGCTCATCCAAGTAAGGGGCGCATGGTCTGTCACTAGTCTGAATTTTCGTCCCAAGAGATAGTACTTAAGTGTGTCTACCTCCCACTTTATAGCCAGACACTCCTTCTCAACAATGGAATAGTTTCTTTCCTGGGGATTAAGCTTCCTGCTTAAATATAATATGGGGTGCTCCTCACCCTGAATTTCTTGAGAGAGAACAGCACCTAGTCCTACATCAGATGCATCTGTCTGTAAAATAAATTCTTTAGAAAAATCAGGTGTTACCAACACTGGTTGGGCACAAATGGCTTCTTTAAGCTTTCTGAATGCTTGTTGCGTCTCTGGGGACCATTTTACCACTACTGGAGCATTAGCTTTAGTAAGGTCAGTTAATGGGCTTCCAATTGTAGCAAAATTGGATATAAATCTCCTGTAATAGCCAATGAGGCCAAGAAATGTTCTCACCTGTTTCTTAGTCAGTGGTCTCGGCCAATTTCGTATGGCTTCAATTTTAGCAACTTGGGGTTTCACTAGTCCCCTACCAATAGAGTAGCCCAAATATTTTGCTTCCTCTAGGCCAATCGTACACTTACTAGGGTTAGCAGTTAAGCCAGCATTTTGTATTGAGTTAAGGACAGCCTGTACTTTTGGAAGGTGAGATTCCCAATCCTCACTGTGTACTACAACATCATCCAAGTATGCAGCTGCATAGCGCACATGCGGCTTTAGTATTCTGTCCATCATTCTCTGGAATGTGGCAGGGGCACCATGCAAGCCGAAAGGCAAAACTCTGTAGAGAAATAGGCCGTCAGGAGTAGAAAATGCTGTCTTTTCTTTTGCTCGCTCTGTGAGTGGTACTTGCCAATAACCTTTGGTTAAATCTAGTGTAGTGAGGTATCGAGCTCTCCCAAGTCGTTCTACTAGCTCATCAACTCTAGGCATGGGGTATGCATCAAACTTAGAAATAGCATTCAGTTTGCGATAATCATTACAAAACCGTACTGTATTATCAGGCTTTGGTACCAGCACAATTGGACTGCTCCAGTCACTTTGTGACTCCTCAATGACTCCAAGATCTAACATTTTCTTAACCTCTGCTCTGATAGCTTTTCTACGAGCCTCGGGTATTCTGTATGGTTTGAGATTGACCCTTTTTCCTGGTTCTGTTAAAATGTCATGTTTAATAACGCTAGTCCTTCCTGGGACTGGGGAGAATACCTCTTTATTTAATCTAATAAACTCCTTAACTTCCCTTGTCTGGTGTATTGACAGGGTCTCTGAGATATTTACTTCGGGGTCAATATTACACTTATCAGGGAAGGTTGAGGCCTCTGTAGTAACCAGAATTTCCCTTTCTTTCCATGGTTTTAGCAAATTGACATGGTATATTTGCACTTCCTTTCTTCTACCTGGTTGCCTTACTTTATAATTTACCTCTCCCACTCTTTCAATAATCTCATATGGCCCATGCCAAGTTGCCAGGAATTTGTTCTCTACTGTGGGAACCAAGACTAGTACTCTGTCTCCTGGTTGAAATACTCGAATTCTAGCATCCTTATTATAGCTATTCTGCTGATTTTGTTGGGCCTTTTGCATGTGTTCTCTGACTATTGGCATAATGGCTTCAATACGTTCCTACATCTGAGTTATGTGTTCTATTACACTGCGATGTGGGTTTGCTTCTTGTTCCCAAGTTTCCTTTGCTATGTCAAGTAATCCCCTGGGGTGTCTGCCATATAATAATTCAAAAGGTGAGAAACCCGTGGAAGCTTGGGGTACTTCTCTAATGGCAAACATTAAATAGGGCAATAGAAAGTCCCAGTTTTTCCCATATTTATCAATTACTTTGCGCAGCATAGCCTTTAAGGTTTTATTAAATCGCTCAACCAAACCATCGGTTTGTGGGTGATAAACAGAGGTTTTGAGGTGTCTAATGTGAAGGAGCTTGCAGAGTTCCTTTGTAACCTTGGACATGAATGGAGTACCCTGATCTGATAGGATCTCCTTGGGAATCCCAACCCGGCTAAACATCATCATTAACTCTTTAGCAATGGACTTTGCTGAGGTTGTGCGCATAGGTATTGCCTCAGGGTAACGGGTAGCATAGTCTAGTACTACTAATATATACTGATGCCCCCCTACTGGATTTCACCAGAGGACCCACAAAATCCATAGCAATACGTTCAAAAGGCACTTCAATAATAGGCAAGGGTACTAAAGGGCTACGGTAAGCCGTAAAGGGCGCAGTGACCTGACATTCAGGGCATGACGAACAGTAGTTTTTGATAGCTGCGATTATTCCAGGCCAGTAAAATCTCCTCAAAACACGCTCTCTTGTTTTGTCAACCCCTAGGTGACCCCCCAAAACATGGCAATGTGCAAGGTTTAACACAGTGCGCCAATAGGCTTGTGGTACTAACAGCTGCTTTGTAATAACGGACTCTTTTTTCTCAACTCTGTACAACAGATCATTATCCACTTCAAAATAATGGTAAGTAAGAGAATTCCCTGGATTGACAGGGGATCCATTCCTTATAGAAATATTATTCCTGGCTACCAATAATGTTGGGTCAGACCACTGTGCACTTCTGAAGTTACCAGGCCTAACCTCTAAATCAACTAACTCTATATCTGGTTCAGAGTTTCTAGAAGGTCCCGCATTAGTTTGTTCTGGGTTTTCACCAACTAATGTTTTTACAGGGGAGTGCTGCATACTGTTAGGCTCATCATCATGATCTCTCTCATCTGCCAGAGTATCTGCAAAAGGAAATTCATCATTCTGTTCACCTGATGGGTTTTCAAAACATGCCCATAGGTCTAGAAAATGGGGAAAATCCCTTCCAATAATCATCTCATGTGCCAGTTTTGGTACCAGCCCCACTCTGCAGTTTACAGTACCACACTGGGTTTTAACAAGTATATCTGCAGTAGGGTAGTTATGTATATCCCCGTGTACACAAGCAATATCAATTTTCCAGAGTAAACAATATGAGTATCCTGTAATAAGGATTGGTCTAGAAGGGTAACCATACTCCCTGAATCTAGCAATGCCTGTATATTTTTTCCCTCCACATTCACGGTACACCCAGGGTGACTATTCAAATAACCATTTTTTTTCCACAGAACATACAACCTGCGAATAGAGTGCAATTCCTTCCCAATTATTACCAAAATTACACTCCATTGGTTCAACATTTCCAGGACAGTCTTTTGCAATATGTCCAAAGTTTCTGCATTTAAAGCATTTTATACCATAATTAGTACTTTTTGATTCATTTGTAGGCTCTTCCCACCTCCCAAAGTCTTTTTCTCTTTTAACAATGTCTCTTGGGTAATAAGACCCTGTTCTCTCATCAAAAGACCCCCTTTTCCCTGGAACAGTCTTACCAGATTTGCTGGGGTTGTAGGTTTTCGGATTCTTGGGTCTCTCTTGGCCAGGAGGTTGAAGCAGTTCTCCCGCTGCTATATACCGTTCAACCAATTCAACCAATTGGTCAGCTGTTTGGGGATTGCTCTGGCTGACCCACCGACGAAGCCCAATAGGTAAGCCTCTTAGGAATCTTTCCATCACCAGTTGCTCCACAATGCGGCTGGGTGAGTTGATCTCTGGCTGCAACCATTTTCTGGCAAGGTGTATCAAGTCAAACATCTGGGAACGAATCGCTTTATCCAGGCTGTAAGTCCATGAATGAAATCTCTGGGCACGGACGGCTGTTGTCACCCCCAGGCGTGCCAGTATTTCTGCTTTCAGCTTCTTGTAGTCACTGGCTTCCGCTGGTTCCAGATCATAGTATGCTTTCTGGGATTCACCAGTAAGAAACGGTGCTAGCAGACTTGCCCATTCCGCTTCAGGCCAACCTTCTCGCTCAGCGGTTCGCTCAAATGCCATCAGATAGGCCTCTACATCATCTGTGGATACCATCTTTTGCAAGTAGTGACTCACTCTGATCACCTTTGGACATTGTGGTAAGTCTGTGGCATCCCTGGCCAGCCTTTGTGATAGACTCTGGATCTCCTGCTGTATGACACATGTGGCACGCTGCTGCTCCTCTCTGAGCACTTGATGCGCTGCTGCCTGTGTTGCTTCAACTTCCTTGAATAAAGTATCTGTATTTTCCTTTTGAGCCAGTACAAGCTGCTGCAGTATTGAAATGCTCTCTTGCTGTATTGCATTAGTCTCTGCAGTCCTCCTGTTTGTCTCTTGCTGTACAGCAGTGGACTGGAGCAAAGCTTTCATGACATCCTCCATTTTCTCAGCAGTCTCTTTCTCCCTACTTACAGACTTTGCCGTGTGCTGCCCGCATTCTCCACCATATGTGACAAAAGTACTCCTTTCCCTTGGTACCTTGTCCTGGGATTGGGGTGTTACACACAGTCTTTTCAGGCTTTAGAGACACTTCACACGCTGGATGAGGTAAACTGACTTGCTCTTTTATTGAGGTTCCAAAATAAATGCACAGTAAGGTATAAAGGTAACAAAAATATATCAAACAAAAGCCTTGCTCTTCTGAGCACTAACTAAACAAAATAATCAGCTAACTGGGTTGGATGGCTTGTCCATTTCCCAACATAAACATAAACATAAACATAAACATAAACATAAACATAAACATAAACATAAACAGCCTTACTGCTTCAGGGTTTTCAGCTCTCTGTTTCCACTCACAGAAACCAAACACAATCTCCCTTCTTCCTTGGCAGGGGAGTACTTAATAGCACTGGTAATTGACAATCCTTTTCAGGTGAGTTAGATTAGGATTCAAACTCCAGAACTGGACTTCTCACTAAGCAACTTCCAAAATGTGGAGTGGAGCACTGGCCCACCCTACTCTCCAGGTGCTCCACCCCAGGGCCCAAATATACACATATTTAAAGTGCAACATTCATTAGAACATAACACATTTCCCTGGGGCTAATTACACAAAGTAAGAACCTTGCAAAATCTGGGGAGGTATATAGGTTCCTTCCAGCACAATTCCTTGCTTTCTGTCACAATATATATATATATATATATATATATATATATATATATATATATATACATATACAAACGGCAACAATAATAATATTATTACACAACTATAACACCATAACCTCTGAATTAGAATATTTTCCAGCAAAAATCCCGTCTCTAACTCTTATCAGTAGCTCCGAAATGCAGAAGGCATGTACCTCCCCCATTCGGAGGCAAGCGGGGAGGAAAGGGGGGGGATGTGAGACAGTGCAAAAAAGGGAGAGAAGCTGCAGGCATGAAGATTAACCATGTGAGTGCTGGAAAGTAACAAGACAGAAGGACAGAGACTTATACGTTTGGAAACCAGAAATCTTTGACGGGAGAAACGGACTGGAGGTGCAGGGAGCTGCAGAGAGAAGATGAGGGTGACGAGATCTGTAGGACTGATGGGGGGGAGAATAGGGATCCATCAGCATTCAGGACTGGGCAAACAGCGGCGGTGTTAGGGTGGGGACCAGGGGTGGGGACCATAGTCAGCTACATTTCGGTCATTGCTGACGCGATGTTGGGAGTGGTCACCTCCTGGGCGCCATCATAGGGCGCTGGCTGGGAGGACTTCCCAGTAACACAATTATTATAATACACAAACAATCTTAAACCTTTGTGATCAATTTCTTCCTCAACCCATCCCTTTTGCTGAATAGCTCTTGCTACTCGGTACCAGGCTTCTGCTGTATGAACCAAATCGTGGTCCGACAGCTTCCCTTTCTTCTCTGTCAGTAACTTACGCCAGCTCTCTGGCTGCAATCTGCCGCACGGAGGTACGGTAATTCCACATACTTTAGCAATCTTCCTCACTTTCTTAACCATCTCTTCTCCTTCTCTGTCTTCCACTAGATCACATGCTAACCAACCCTTACTGGGTTTATCTAACTTCTGTCCCATCCTCCCTATATAAGGCGTCCCAGATATAGAGAAAGAGAGAAAAGAAGGTCTACAGTGCTCGACTGCTACGTAAGAGTGGGTTCCTACGTACGTCTTCCCAAAACGTAGACTAGTCACTAATTCCGCCTACCCGAGGTAGCCGCGGAATTGGAGCGTGGCGAGAAGTGTGTGACCAATCACTTCACTCAACAAAGAGAAATAAGAGGGGAAAGTGTAAATAACACAGAGAGTAAGATAAGATTAAGCACAGGAATCTGTGTGACAGACAATTAAGACAACATTTCAAATAAAATACAGTGCATGCATCACAGTTCAAATCCCTTTCCTTTACTCGTGTGGCCTCAGCCACCTCCCTCAACCTCGTAGTGTCCCTGTTGCGGACCCACCCGCAAGTCTCACTACCGCACGGTGATGGAAACAGCAATGCCTGCCCAAATCCAATCCGACCACAACCTAACAGTGTCCGTATCCGCGGGCACTGAGAGGTTAACAGAACACTACCAGCGACAGCACTCGAGGCTGAAGTGTCTCACCCTCTGCAAGCAGAGTAACGTGCACAATGAGGCTAGCCAGGCCCTCAAAGTGACACCCCGGACCTGAGAAAGTAGTGAGTCCACACAGACTTCCACCAGGTCCCCTCCCCTTTTTCCTTTACCGCTAGAGCCACCTAGCACCTAAAAGGGGTAAACAGGCACTCACACTCCCCGGGGACTAAGCTAAACACAAACCAATACAAACACACCCAGGCAACAGATAGTCAACATGCAGGTAAACTAGGTATCATTAACAATACAAAGACTCTGGGCAAGTTATTACCTGACTTTGATGTCCTCTCGGCAGCAGTCACAGACACTGGGACAGGTCAATCACAGGGGCAGGAACATACCGGCTAGGTGCTGCAGCAATCACTACCGTGTACTCAGAGGTGATCAGGATCTTTTCCTTCCCCCAGGATTCACCTCCCCCAGCGTCTTCTTGGACAGCTGTCCGGCAGGGCATAACCCAGAGCCCCACGTCTGGGTGCCAATTGATGTAGATTCTTTTCTGCAAACCAATAAGTTTGATTGACTATTTGTTCCTGTCCAAAATAAAGATAATAAAGTTGCGTGCACGCATAAGTAAATTCACACTGAGACACAGGGTTCAGGTTAATGAAAGAACTTCGGAATGGTTTTAATGGCCCAACAGAAAATGGGTGCGCAGACCCTTTTAAAGGCATTATTACATCACTGAAGAATTCAAGATAACAACAAGTAAACATTATTAATTGGTTTAGGTGTTAAGTGGTTAGTCAAATGCCCTCCCATCAAGAGGTGGTGATATTCTTGACACGGGAGTGGACGTTAGCACGAGGTGTCCACTCGATGGGAGGGGTGCTTTGGCAGCAATTTTGAGTAGTTGGCATTATTAGTTTCAAGCTTAGTTTTCAAGGTTTTTTTAGTAGATATACATTTTATTATTCAGCCTACACATACTTTATTGAGATCAACATGTCGCTCAGCGGCCACAATGTTTCATTCTTGATGAACACATTGTTCCGCTGACGCACATTTCTTCCTGACAAAGCATTCTCTTATAAATTCTATAATTCTACAACACTTTCATATAGAGATTTTGCCAACTCTGGATGTATGCAGAGCTTGAGGATGTCCAGTGTCAGTTAGGAGACCAAAAGTCACCTAACAAGCAGGAAGTGCCTCTAGTTGCTATCTAATTGACAGTCACTAGGGGCAGTCTTAACCCTGCAATGTGATTATTGCAGTGTATCAGAAACTGCAATAATTAACATTGCAGGATGAAGGGGACAGTGACATTGCACACAGACCACTTAATTGAGATGAAGTGGTCTTGGTACTTATAGAGTCCCTTTAATGCATTTTTTTCATTCATCCCTAGTCTAACCTCCCTACAAGTAACGTGCACTGCCTTCTAAACACTTCCTGTAAACAGATCTAATATTTACACTTTCTGTATTGCAAATTATGTTTAATTTACAATTTCTTATCTCCTACACTGCTTATAGCTTGCTACACCATGCCAATTTGAAGGATGTCTAGATCTTGCGCCATGAGAAGAATATCTTCTAGATAGATGATGGATCGATTACCTTGACACCGGAGAAGAGCCATAACTGGCTTCATCAATTTGGTGAAACACCAAGGGGCGGAGAAGAGACCAAAAGGAAGGCAAGTGAATTGCCAGAGGTCTTGTTGCCAGAGAAACTGTAGAAAGTGACGGAGGGAGGATGTCACTGGAACAGTAAGATATGCATCTCTTAAATCGAATCGGGAGAACCGATCTCCCTTACAGAGAAGGTTGCAAACCATTTTATGCACTTCATTTTGAAGTGACGATATATTACAAACTAGTTGAAATTGTTTTAATTGATGATGGGGCAAAATTCCTCTGATTTCTTCGGAACCAGGAAAATGTTATTGATAAACTTGGGTGGAAAAGGAGAACGCTCTATCACACCTTTGTCTCTGAGATTGCAGAGTTCTGAATGTAAGATAGGCCTGCAATTGGTACTAGAAAATAAGGTAAGTTGATTACCTAAAGCAGTGTGACCCCTGAGTGAAGCAGATCCATGTCCTTTGATTGATCCTTTGTTTGTAAAAAGCTGTCTGTGGTAGGGGCAGGTATAACCCAAGTTCCAAGGCTCAGAGGGGCGAGGCCTGTAACCTGAGATGGCGATCCTGCTGGTAGTTCAGCCTCTATGGCGACCGGCCCTCCCCAAAAACAATGGGAGCAGAATACTCTGTGTAGGGACGTTTGAGACTTGTTGAGAGAGGTAAAAACATGTCTGTTAAGATCTCTCATGAATTGGTCACCAACCAATAGGCCATTAGTTTCAGGGCCGAGTTCTTTTCAACTCAAATCTGCCAATTTTGTGTCAATCTTATGTATGACGGCTTTGCGCCATTCAGTGAAGATAGACACATTAGCATTGCTGAGTAGACATAAGGCTCTCTGGGTATGAAAATCTGTATTATGGGACCTACGATGTCAAGAATTAATGTTAGAGAGGTAGGCAAATGATAAGATGGGGCTTGTAAAGATATGTAATCGTTACAGAGGGGTCTTGACAGATACACAAGTGGTTGGAGTGCTAGAGAGACACATAACAGGGTCATGAGCTGGAGAGACACACTACTGGTTTGTAGGTAGGCATTGGAGACACACATGCAAGTGAGTGGGCTGGAAAGACACATAATGCGTTGGTAGAGTGATTGAAAAGGTACACAGTACAAGGGGTGAGAGTGCTAGAGAGACAAACAAGGATGTGAAAGGCTAGAAACACAAAAAAGAAAGGTATGGAAAATGATTGGAGAGACACACAAAAGGGTGCAGATTGCTTATAGATGTGTACAGTTCTGCAAGAGATCACAATCTCAGGATTTTAACAGTATGGCCTCTTCAAAGAATATTACCGTATCTCAGTTTTATTTAAAAAAAAAAAAATCTCCAATACATGCAAACAAAACCAAATATTGTTCTAGTTAGCGAAGTGGAATTATATATAGCAACTGTTTGTTTTTTTCTGACTAATAACTACAATGTTTTATGAATGGCCTTTAAATCAAACACACGTTTATTGTGAATTCAATTTATACATGCACTATAGACAGTAGCTTGACTTTTCAGGGTCATGCACTAAACTGAGTTGCTGGGGATTCACCAGAGAATTGCTAATTTTAGGCCAGATTACCTGGACTGGAAATAATTCTCTATATCAGCTTTCCAGCTCAGTAATTATGACCTTAAATTTAGCATTCCTTGGTGAATCCCCAACAATTCACCACTTGAATAACACTCATAGTGTGCTGGATATTTTGACACACCTTAAAGAATTCAGTTATTTACACATACATCACCAATATTAGTTCTACATACATTTGCCACACTTTTTATTAGACACATGTTCACTCTTCAGTTTGTGTTAACACTCAAGGATGAGGCATATTTGGTTGCATAATCCCTTGATGGTCAAAGGATATAAAAAGTCTTATGGGTATATAGTTTTTTTACTGAAAGTTTTAATCAACACTGAGTTGTTTGCAAAATAAATTACCCCATTCTGACATCTTGTTAAGAACTTACACTGTAGATAGAACTAAATGCATTACACACTAAATACATTAAACACCGTTCTCTATTTTTGCCATAATACAAATATTTTTGGAAGCACTATTCAATAAAAATGCACAATCCATTTTATTTCCAATTAGTATTTTTATTGCGGTAAGAAAGATATTACATTACATGAAACATAGCAGAATATATCATATTTTGTTGTAGTTGGTAATCATTAATTGCATAATTAGATCAGCATGGAAAACACTGATATAGTATTAGGCATTGTAAACGCTGTTTAAACAGAAGTAGGACCTAGCAGCTGGCCATTGGTTAGGGAGCCTCTTCTGAGAGGTTTTTGATAGCTTAATCAAATACTAAGTGGGGCTGAGAAATCTCCGATAGGAGTGTCTGGCAATAAAAGGGCCAAGTTGGAAACATGCTGAGCAAACGTGAAAAAACTAAAATAAAACAGATAGAAAACATATGTAAACAAAAACAAGAGCATAGAAGGCACTGAATTAGGCCCATAACAGGAGTAAATGCCAGAATAAAAGGCTTCCAATTCCCTAAGCCTCAGGTTACTGCTTCATCAGATTGGCTTATGCCGACATCTTGTGCTCCCGCAAGTTGAAACGGACAAATGTTATCAATGACCCAGTGAGGTGTAGGGGACGACTGTTGCTTCAGTGCAGATCCTTGCATGAGTAGTGGTAGCCCCAAGGCTGAGATAAAGCCAGATGTCTCTGTGGCACTTGTGAGACAAAGCAGTCTGTCATTGTTCTAGGATAAGTTGATGGCCTGGTCCCCAACAGTATTGTATAGCATTGTCCCTTAGTACCTTGGTAATATGCCAAAGAGGCTGTGTTCTCTGCACAGTAGAGTGGGATAAGACCCTATAAAATGAAAGCGTATGGGTCTCAAAGGTGTGATGTTGGGGTGTGTCTTGCCACTGCCATAACTGCAGTCCAATCTCCCTCTATGGTACAGCCATCAGGGCTTTGGTAGACCTGGCCACACGGAAATGTGAGTTCACCACAATAGATTTTGCTTCCATCGGCGGCAACATAGAGGACCATAACCATCTGAGGAGGTGAAGGATCTCATGCAAGGGCACCGATTCAGGAATACCCCAAATCCTTTGTTTCTGAATCCTCTGTTAGTGCTATTTGCTATTCAAATATCAGGTGCTCCTGTTTCAGCTGCTCGACATCTGTTGCCAAGTCTTGATAATGGGCACAAGCCATTTTAAAATGACAAAGAGGTCAAATAAATAGCTGTAAATTGTTATTGAAAAGTCACATTTAAAGGGTCAGGAACCCAAACATGTATTATTAACCCTATAGTGTTAAACTAACTATTTAGCCCGCTGGCAACGCCTTCGTGCAAGCTCCTTGGCTTACAACAGAAGTGAATTGAGCCTAGAAGTGTCCCTAAACTGTAATTTAAACATTAAGAAGCCTGCAAGGACTGACTATACTCACCAAAGTAAGCTGCAGTTGTTCTGGTGACTATAGTGTCCCTATAAATTTATTCCCCTTAAATTAATTTGTTTTCTTAAAAATAGTAGAGCTGCTCACTGGATATAAAAGATTCCGGTATGATCATAGGCGTGCGCACGGGGTGTGCCGGGTGTGCCTGGGCACACCCTAATCCCGCGGCACGCCTATGTATATTGAGACCGGTGTGCTTGTGCTTTAGGGTGCACACCCTAATGCAATAGGCTGCGCACGCCTATGGGTATGATATAGACATACACAGCACCCACAGACATACAGCACCCACAGACATACACAGCACCCACACACATTCAGCACCCACACACATACAACACACATACAGCACCCACAGACATACACAGCACCCACACACATTCAGCACCCACACACATACAGCACCCATACACAGCACCCACAGACATACACAGCACCCACACACATACACAACCCAACACACAGCAACCCACACACACATAGCACCACAGACATACACAGCACCCCACACACACATTCAGCACCCATAGACATACACAGTAACCCACAGACATACACAGAACCCACACACATACAGCACCCACACACATACAGCACCCACACACATACAGCACCACACATACAGCACCCATACAGCAGCACCCACAGACATTCACACCCACAGACATACACAGCACCCACACACATGCAGCACCCATAGACATACACAGCACCCACACACATGCAGCACCCACAGACATACACAGCACCCACAGACATACAGCACCCACAGACATACACAGCAACCCACACATACAGCACCCACAGACATACACAGCACCCACACACATACAGCACCCATACACAGCACCCACACACATACAGCACCCACACACATACACAGCACCAACACACATACAGCACCCACAGACATACACAGCACCAACACACACACAGCACCCACACACACACAGCACCCTCACAAACACACACAGCACCCTCACACACACACAGCACACTAACAGTACCCTCACAAACACAAACAGGACCCTAACAAACACACACACAGCACACTACCAGTACCCTCACACACAAACAGCACCCTCACACACAGTACATTAACAGCACCCTCACAAGCGCACACACACACACAAACAACACCCTCACACACAGTACATTAACAGCATCCTCACAAGCACGCACACACAAACACCCTCACCCACATAGCACACTACCAGCATCGTCACACACACATCACACTAACAGCACCCTCACACAGCACACACACACACACACACACCAGTGTGTGTATGTGTATATATATACATACATACATACATATATATATGCGGCGTGTGCTTGTGCTTTAGGGTGCACACCCTAATGCAATAGGCTGCGCACGCCTATGGGTATGATATAGACAATATGTACTGAATACATTATTCTGAGCACACCTTGCATTGTCCTTTGCTATTGTGAAAGCTAGTCATGTTTGTTATAAAAGCTATTTTCAGGCATCAAGAGTAATATGTCTTTTTCCTGAGAATTTGCAGATTTTATGTAAAAAAAAAAAAGCATGTGTCCATCACTTGAACATTCTATGATGTATGAAGTTATGAACTTTATGTATTATGTGTTATGTATGAAGTTCAAAATGTACATGTTACACATTGATTTCAGATCATTTTTTGGTACATCTTACAGGGACACCCAGGACATCATAACAAGTTAATCGGAATAGAGTTGCTATGGTTGACGTAGCTCCCTGGGCACTGGCTTTCCTCAGGGGTTCAAACCTTTAACCCTAATTGTTGAATCTGCCAATCAAAATCTGCGGTAATCTAAAGTGTGAATCTTTGGACAGGGACGCTGCATGTGCTAACACTCCTTGCCTATTAGTTGCTCCTTATTCACAAAACTGACTGAGAAATGAGCGTGTTTTCTTAAGCCATTTTGTGAATGGAGATCTATTGATAGGCTGCGATTGGATAAACATTTATCTTTTTTTTTTGTTTCCGTTAAAAAAAAAAATTAAAAAAAAAAATCTACATTTAAATTAGATTTTTTTTAAATTTAAATCAGACTTATTAATTTAAGTACCGTATATACTCGAGTATAAGTCGAGTTTTTCTGCACATTTTTTGTGCTGAAAAACCCCCACTCGACTTATACTCGAGTCAATGTCTGTATTATGGCAACTTACATTGCTCATTACAAGCCCGGCGGTCCTGTTGGGGGCTGGCAGCGAGCTGTTACTTACCTTTCCTGAAGCTCCTGTCAGCTCCTGTCAGCTCCTTTCTCCTGCGTTCCGGTCAGCTCCCCTGTCAGCTCCAATGTAAATCTCGCGAGAGCCACGGGGTCAGAGCGTTGCCACACCGCGAGACTTACAGTGAAGGAGAAGGGAGCTGACCAGAACGGAGGAGAAGGGAGCTGACAGGAGCTGCAGGAAAGGTAAGTTACAGCTCGCTGCCAGCCCCCCTCCTACACAGCCCATGTCACTGAACCACCAGGGAATGAGAGCCCCACTCCCTGGCCAGCTAACAAGCAGGGAGGGGGGACGAAAATAAATAAATAAAAATGTAAATAATATCAAAATAAAATAAAAATATTAATATAAAAAAAATATAATAATAATTTTAAAAAATAATAAAAATGCCCACCGCCCACCAAGGCTCTGCATCACATACACACACTGCATTCATACACACACTGCATTCATACATACACACACTGCACTCATACACACACACACACTGCATTCATACACACACACACACTGCATTCATACACACACACACACACACTATTTTCATACACACTCTGCATTCATACAAACACACTGCATTATATACACACACACACTGCATTCATTATATACACACACTGTAAATAAATATTCAATTAATATAATTTTTTTGGGATCTAATTTTATTTAGAAATTTACCAGTAGTACCACCCTAGTCGAGTCAATAAGTTTTCCCAGTTTTCTGGGGTAAAATAAGGGGTCTCGACTTATATTCGGGTCGGCTTATACTTGAGTATATACGGTAGATTTGGTTTTTTTTTTTAAAGTATATACGGTAGTTTTTGTTTTTTAAATAATATGCTTTTGGAGGAAAAATCGAAACATTATTTATCCAAACATCCAATATCTATGCGATATACATTATAGTCCAAATATTATGCAGCATAAAATAGAGATAAGTTATGTAATACGAGGTTAAATATTCAGGCACTATTGATATTACCGGGAAATTAATACTAATCCAAGTAATCGAACTTGTGTCTACAGAGAAAACATACTTTTTGACTGCAAAAATTTGATCATAATAAACATTTAAAGTTCAGAGAAAGACCTTAATCCCATTGCTTTTCTGAAAATTTATGCGTACACAATGAGCATCTTTAATTTGAGTTGTTCTCCAAAAATGAATGATTGATAGACTTGAAGAATCATTATCTGAAGAACTGGTATTCTGCCAAATTTGGGGAAATTGGCAATTCTGCTGAAAATCAAACTCCAAGAAGACACAGAGACTAATCTCGAAGAAACCAAATTACAGAATGGCTGGGAATAGGACATAACTCAGTATGTAGTATTGTATATATTGCATTATTTTAGACTGGGTCTGAAACATTAGCATAGAAGCATAGATTACATTGTTGTCACAAATAATAGATGTGATGAATAAAAAGAAATAAAATTGTTCAAGTAGCCGGCTTAGGAAAGAGATGGATGGCTCCCGGTTAAAGTTATTCTTTGGGGACGCAGAAGCAGCTCTGGAAGGTAAATGTAAACAATCTGAAAGACTGAAAAAGAAAACAAAGGGGAGAAATGGTGCCAAGGCGTTGCGGCCCTCCTTATGGGGGATAAACCCATGGGGGATAATAAAAACCACCACTGGAACAAAGGGAAAAGTAAGTAGGATTTCATAGACTAAACTTAGTTTTGCATTGCATGTTGGCTCATATGTACAAGGGGTTGGAAATTAAAGAGTTAAATTAACCACTGCCACAAGCTGCCATTTTCATGCTTCACTAAGACTCTATAGAATATCTTCCAACGCCATTCAGGCGCTCACTGCATCCCATATTTAAAGATCCTTCTTTCACATGTTGCCTGAAGGAAATCAATGAATCAATTATAAAAGTGATCCCCAAAGGAAACTTTCATGAATAATTTATTGATTTTCTGCTTTCAAAAAAGGATTTCTACGTGCTGCAGGCAGAACCCATGTACAACTTAACAAGATGAAGAAATTCTAACTAACTAAAAAAATGGATCAACTTGAAGGTGTTTCTTTTCCCATTAGCAGTCCATCTAGCTGTTATCATAGTATGATAATTACAAATAATTAATTGATGCGGACCTTGAATATTTATTCGTTAAAGTGAACCTGCCATGGTTCAGATGTCTTTTCAGATGTATCGAAACCATGTACTCACTAACAATTCAAATGTATGGAAACCATATACACACTAATGCATCGATTACATTTACCACTCTGTCTATTAAAACAAAATTGTGAGTACCATGGCAGGTACACGTTAAACTCTGTGCTGTTGCGAGTTGACAACTGACTTTCAAAATGTAGGCTAAATTAGCCAAGCTCGAAGAAAAATCCAGCTGAGCAAGTTGTAGATTTTTTTAATTCCATGTCAGCTATTTTGGGCTATATTTTACAAGCCAGCTGTCAAGTCATCACACCATGCAGTTTAGTGAATGGACCTCTTAGAAAAACATTATAATGAGCAACAGGGGATAACAAACAATGTGTAAGTTGAATTTAAATGAGTTAGTTCCTTTTATTAAGAATTCACTTATATCTGCCTTAGAACTTCTTATATCCTGTTCTATTTCATTTCTATACTAGGTCCTCTAAAATTACTGCATAAGATACACTGCTGTGCTCCACATCCCGGGTACAGCAATGTATTCATTCTGTAACGACAAGAATCATTATAGAACCTCAAGGTTATTTTCAATGTGGTGACATAATAACACACAGAGACTGCTGAGTACTTACACACACAGACTGCTGAGTCCATACATACACAGAGACTGCTGAGTCCATACAAACACAGACACCTAGATTGCTGAGTCCATACACACAGACACACACACACACAGAGACTGCTGAGTCCTTACACACAGACACAAACACAGACTGCTGAGTCCACACACACACACACACACACACAGACTGCTGAGTCCATACACAAATATACACAGACTGCTGAGTCCATACACACACACTGCTGAGTCCATACATACACACACACACACACACACACACACACACACACAGAGACTGCTAAGTCCTTACACACACAGACTGCTGAGTCCATACAAACACAGACACATAGACTGCTGAGTCCATACACACACAGACACAAACACAGACTGCTGAGTCCATACACACACACACAGACTGCTGAGTCCATACACACAGACTGCTGGGTCCACACACACACACACACACACACACCCACAGACTGCTAGTCCACACATTCACACAGAGACTGCTGGGTCCATACACACACACACACACATAGACTGCTGGGTCCACACACACACACACACACACACACACACTGCTGAGTCCATACACACACACACACAGACTGCTGAGTCCATACACACACACACACAGACTGCTGAGTCCTTACACTGAGTCCATACACACACACACACACTGCTGAGTCCATACACACACAGACACAAACTTCCTCACTAGCAGACAGACACAGACACACACACACCTTAGCATATCAAGCCTGTCACTGGAGACAGCCATCTTCTGGCCTTTCCAGCAGCAGCAAGGTCTGCTGCTTAACTGCGGGCTTATGTGCGGGGGCGGGGCTTCATCTTGGGGCGGGGCCTATACCAGGGAGCTGCTGAAAACACCCAGCACCATTCCAGCTGCTCTGTCCTGCATTCCCTCGGCCTGTAACAGACTTTTACAGTCTGAGGGAATATAATTTAAGCACACGGCCAGCAGGTTGCCTGCATTTGGTGGGGCACAAGGTGGGGCACAGCATGATGTAGGGGGGGCCATGCCCCCCCCCTAGCAACACCACTGACTCATTTGTCTCATAACTCTCTGATTGGTTACTTAATCTACCAATCAGAGAGTTATGAGTCAAATTACACAGCATGGGGAAATTCCAAAGAACTTTCCTACGCTGTGTAAAATGACACAGAGCACTCTGATTGCTGGGTCCACACACACACACAGACTGCTGAGTCCATACACACATTTTGGGGCGGGTCCTATATCAGGGAGCTGCTGAAAACACCCAGCACCGTTCCAGCTGCTCTGTCCTGCATTCCCTCGGCTGTAACAGACTTTTACAGTCTGAGGGAATATAATTTAAGCACATGGCCAGCAGGTTGCTGGCATTTGGGGGGGCACAAGGTGATGGGCCCCTAGCGACACCACTGACTCATTTGACTCATAACTCTCTGATTGGTTACTTAATCCACCAATCAGAGAGTTATGAGTCAAATTACACAGCATGGGAAAATTCCAAAGAACTTTCCCACGCTTTGTAAAATGACACAGAGCACTCTGATTGGTGGATTTCAAACCAACCAATCAGAGTGCTGTGACAGGCAAATGTAGAGACTTACCTGTCAGTATCTTCATTTACCTGTCAGAGCACTCTGATTGGATGGCTTAAACCCACCAATCAGAGTGCTCTGAGCCTAATTGCAGGGCGGGGCAAGGCTTTATAAGCCCTCGCTGGGTGAAGATGGATTTTTTTTTTTTTTTATTGCGTCGGTTATTATGGCTTTTTATTTGGCCTTTTTTGGGGCTGAAAAAATAAGATTTTAGAGGAAAGAAAACATCAAATATTTTTGTTTTTTTTCAGGTACTTAGTTAAATGGTCTCCCTCATTATTTTTAGGGTGAGGTGACAGGTAGGGGTAATTTTTGGAGGGAGGGGGGTGACTAGGGGTTTGGTTTTTTTTTATTTAGGGCCCCCACCCACCGCTCAGGGGTGGGGGTCAGGAGGGAGGGGATTAGGTCCCCCCTAATAAGTATTTAGGGCCCCCACCCACCACTCAGGGTGGGGGCCAGGGGAAAGGACATTAGGTCCCCCCTAATTAGTATTTAGGACCCCCACACACCACTCAGGGGTGGGGGCCAGCGAGAAGGACATTAGGTCCCCCCAATTAGTATTTAGGACCCCACCCACCGCTCAGGGGTGGGGGCCAGGAGCCCCCAATTAGTATTTCTAATTTAGGGCCACCACGCAAGCTCAGGGATGGGGGCCAGGTGGGAGGACATTATTCTGATTTAGGGCCCCCACCTGCTGCTGTGGGGTGGGGGCGTGGGGGAGGACAATAGGTTCCCCCCCATTACTTTACTTTAGGGCCCCCACCCACCGCTCATGGGTGGGGGCCGGGGGGAGAACAATAGGTCCCCCCCCTTATTTTACTTTAGGGCCCCCACCCGCCGTTCAGGGGTGGGGGCCGGGGGGGGACAATAGGTGCCCCCTTCAAGTTATGAGGGGTAGGGGAGACGTGTTTTTTTTTTTTTTACAGTGAGCAGCCACAGGCTGTTCACTGTTTAATAGACTGCCCCTACTCGCGGTATAGCCAGTAGGGGCATAATTTACTAATACTAAGTAATCTTTACTTAGTATTAGTAAATTTGGCTGAAAGACCAATTTAGGTCTTTAGGCCTTTTAGTAAATAGCTCCCTAATACCATGTGAAGTTATCTACTTATTCATTCCTGTCATTACATTGACTGGCCAAGTAGCTTACATTTTATATGAATGTGTGTTACTTGATTGTTGTAAGCGTTGCAAATGCTTACAGATGAATCCTGGCTACGTTTGTATACTGTTTATTTAAAATTGTATACATTGTAACATTCTTCTTCTTCCACTGGGTAAGTATATTAGTACTTAGGCAATAATGTGCTTCGGCACTTTGAAACTTTGGCAACTTCGGAAATTCGGTCATTTCAGGACCTTGGTAATTCGGCACTTCGGCTATTCGGAAGTACCCGAATGTCCGAATTGCCCGAAATTCGTCCGAATTCATATTCGGCCCAAAACGAATTGCACATGTCTACTTGATCTATACATCAAAACCACTTCAGTAAGCTAAAGTTGTTTTGGTGCTTAGAGAGTGCCTCTAACGCTATGTAACATTCCCCTCCAGCACTTACCTGTTCCAGGGTGCCTGTGGACACCTGCGCAGCATGCAGTTGGGATCGGGAAGGGCAGATGTTTAGGAAGACAGATGGCACCCAGTACTACCCCCTCTTTCACAGTCACTGGGTATCCCACTTGCAGGGGGTGGACGCTGCTCACATGACTTGATCAGCCTATAAATATTCAAGCACTGCACTTGGTTAGTGTTTGGTTGTTTTGATGCTTGCCCTAGTCTCTTGGTCCTAGTCCCTGATTCTTGTTCCTGATTCTTGATCCTGTTCCTGGTTCCTGATTCCCAGTAAAATCTTCTCGGCTTGTGACCCTTGGCTTTGGCCACACTTCTTGTCTTTGACCTTGTCTTCTGCTTTACTCTTGATTTTGCACCTTTGCTGCCAGCCCTGACCACTGGACCACCTGACAACATTTCTGATCAGCTCTTTTCTGGCTTTATTGCTTCCTCTGTAAATAAAGGTACCCATGCCCTCATAGAGCTCCCAGGTTGCCTTATCAGTCGTTAAAGGAACGACTGTATTCCTAATGCAATAGTGTCCCTGTCCCTAGTAGCATTATGGTCTCCATCTACGACCCAAAGTGTTTTACTTTTTTTCTGCACTGAGGCTCCCTCAGTTTATTGTCCACTTCTTGCAACATCATGGAGGAGGCATGGCCTCCTCCGTCAGGTTCCAATCCATTGCTTCTCATAGAGGAGCATTGAGGACTTACTGCACATAGGCTGTTAGTCAAGCGTGTATCCAAGTTTCACCATCGGAAGGAATTCAAACAATGATTTCCTATAGGGGCTTCCGTGTCATATGACTAAATTTTGCTCAGTACAACGGAAGCGCCCCAAAAGGTTGACATACTGACAACCACTAGAGGTGGACTTAACCCTGTGGTAATCAAGTTTTATATTGCAGTATTAAAAGTACAGGGCTACCACACACCTACCACTTAAATACTTTGTTGATGAAATTTTAAATGCTCACCCCTTAATACTTTTTGAAGTTGACAGGGCCCATCTTCTGACTGTATTGCAGTGATTGTTTAAACATCTTTCCTAAGCATTTTGATAAACTCTGTGGAATTTGAATAAAAATAAATAAGTGCAACTATAAACTGTTTTTTCTATAATACAAATATGATGTGTTTATTTCACAACACCCCTGTTATTGTGCGGAAATGATTAATTTGTGTGATTTTGGCAAAACCCTCTACCTCTTTGTACTGTAGCGTCAGATGGTGTTTTCATGCCAAGTTCCAGTCTGGATCTTTTGTTACAAGCGAAGGTGGGATTTTTACAGCTGAATAGCAGAGTGCCATTTTAAAGTCCTACTGCTGACTTGAATAAAGTTTAGTCAGTATTTATACAAACATCATCAGCTGCCAAAAGGATGAAAAAATTGGCACATAATGAATCACATTAATTCTGGCATACTTCATTGTGAATCATTTTGCACAGAGTCATAAGACTTTCTTATCTTACAATTCTAATATTATGCCATATACTTTGTAGCACTTACACACCCTTTGTAATATGTTGAGCATGGATGGTTCAGTTATACTGACATGGGGATTGTGACAGGCATTCTTTACCGAATCAGATGTGAATCAGATGCTAGATTTATCTTCTCCACCTTTTACATAACATAATACGTTTCAATTTGCGAGCCTTTTTTACTCAGCCATCATAAAAGACAGACAATGTTTCAACATCTATTGGTGTCTGTCATTCACAGTATTTATCAATGTCAAGATTTTGGCATTCAACATCCAAATGGACATGAATGTCAACCCGATTTTAATATACTACTAAATGCCTGAAATCTGGATGCTAAAAATCTGGAAATATGACCACCGTCCTCCGGTGGGAGAAACTGCCTGCGGGGGTTGTCCGTAATGGTATAAATAGTAATAACATTGTGAGATTGCCTGCTAGATACAATGCCGATTATGAAAATAGTATCCATATTTGTAATAACTGTGGCTCACCCAGTACAGGTAAAAACCTCCAGGAGTAGATCTAGTAGGGAGGTACAGTGGCACCGACAAAGCGAGCCAATCATAGGAGCTGTAGCAGCGACAGCCAGATGAAACAGCCCATACTCTGCCCAATAAGGTACCAAGGAAGTGAGAATTTGGTGGGAGGTTCTCCCCCTGTAATATCTCAGGGTGTATATCCCGTAAGGGGATGTAGTGGCCCAGACAACGCAGGTCCATTATAGGAGTTTTAACGGAGACAGTGAACTCAAGCAGGTAGATCAGCTGAAAGATGTAATGTAATTCCGACATCCCAGCTGGTATGGCAGCGTTACTGGGAGGTTCCGGTGAGGAAGGCAGCGATATGTACTGTAAGAGCTGCAACATAAAACTACAGTAGGTAGAATAAATATCAATATAGGGCTGAGTTCATGAGCGGGTACATCCTCTACTAAGCGATCAGATCCTGTTTTGGTAAGAATCTGTAAGAGAAACGAAGGTTGACAGTAACCAGCCTCAATAGCCATGTTGGACATGGGTAGGAGATGGGCTTGCCCTCTAATAAGGGAATCAGTATCCTGCACTGTAGTAGACTGTAAAATAAGCAGTAAACTGACTGGAAACAGAATAAATATACGTACTGGGCTGTGCATATGAGAGGGGTTTACCCTCTAGAAACGTAATTTGTAACAAATCAGCTTTGTGCAGAATTAGGAGAGGGGCTCACCCTCCAATGGGGAAATTAGTATCGATATCAGCCGCTGGCTGTGTTTATGAGAGGGCTGCACCCTCTAATAATGTAAGTAGTCTCCATATCAGCATCAGGCTGAATTTGTGAGAGGGTCGCTAATAATGTCATTGGCATCCGCACCAGTATACGGCTGATTTAATGGGAGGGGATCACCCTCTAATAGTGTAGTTAGTATCAATACCAGCATTGCATTGAGCTTCGAGGGGGCTCCTCTTCTAATAGAGAAATAGTAACGGTATCAGTAGTGGGTTGAGTATACGAGAAGGCAGCATCCTCTAACAATGTAATAAGTGGTCTGGGTACCAGGTGCCTCTAGTTTTAACCCTGCAGCTGAAAACATAGCAGTTTCAGAGAAACTGTTATGTTTACACTAGGTTTAATCCAGTTGACAGCCGCTAGAGGTGCTTCCGCGATTCACACTATGAAAATCACAGTGAGAAGACGCTGGACGTCCACAGGAAAGCACTGAGTAATGCTTTCCTATGGGCGGTTTGAATGCGTGTGCGCGCGGCTCTTGCTGCGCATGCGCATTCGGAGTTGAGAGGCGGATCGGGGAGGAGGGATCCCAGCGCCAAGGGATTCCGTCACTGGAGAAAGGTAAGTGCTCAAGGGGTTTTAAACACACACAACAGACGCACACACACTAGCTAACAGACACACGCATTTACTGACAGAGACACACTCAGTGACAGACATACATACACATTCACTGACAGACAGACACATACTTACAAAACATACACTCACTGACTAATAGACACCAAACAGACTCACTAACAGACACATACAAACTAACACACTCAGTAATAGACACACACAGCAACACACTCACTGACACACACTCACTGACACTTACTAGCAGACACACACTCAATAACAGACACACACAAACTAACACACACAGTAACACACACTTGCAAACACACTCAGTAACACACGCACTGACACAAAAACTAACACTAACACACACACTTTTTTTTAAAAATCTGATCCCCCAGCCTCCCTACCTTTGGGAGTGCTGAGGGGATTCCCTGGGGTCCAGTGGTACTGCTGGGAGGCCGGTCCTGTGGGCACGCGAGTGTGCACTCTCCCCTAAGCGCGCTCTGCCCAGCTCCCTCGTGCACGCCGCTTACTGATGCCGGAGCCGGAATATGACGTCATATTCCGGCTCCAGCATCAGTGCGGTGCGCGAGGGAGCTGGGCGGAGAGTGTTCCGCACGCCAGCCCGCCTGCCCGGTGACACCCTGGTGGGCCGGGCCCGGTCGCAGCCGCAACCCCTGCGACCGCGGTATTTACGCCGCTGTGTGAGGGCGCTGTGTGTGAGAGTGCTGTGTTTGTGAGGGTGGTGTGTATGTGTGCAAGGGTGCTGTGTGTAAGGGTGTTGTTATAGTGTGTGCTGTGTGTGTAAGGGTGCTGTTAGTGTGTGCTGTGTGTGTAAGGGTGCTCTTTGTGTGAGGGAGCTGTTAGTATGTGTGTAAGGGTGATGTATGTGTGTGGGTGATGTATGTGTGTGGGTGCTGTTAGTGTGTGGGCCATGTGCTGTTAGTGTGTTTGTGCTGTTAGTGTGAGGGTGCTGTTAGTGTGCTGTGTGTGTAAGGGTGATGTATGTGTGAGGGTGCTGTTAGTGTGTGTGTAAGGGTGATGAATGTATGTGGGTGCTGTTAGTGTGTATTGTGCGGGGGTGGGGGAGGCGTTAAGTTAATATCCCCCCTCCCTTCTTACATTTTGTAGGGAGGGGGGACCATGCTTCTGCTGCCATCCCTGGTGGTCCAGTGGTGAGTGAACTCTATAACAGAAAGAAATAGAGTTTGGGATGGAACAGCCTTATCAAGAATCTAGGAAGACCTACCCAAGACCCACCCTGTATTTTCAGAGACTTTTTCTTTGTAAATATTATTTGCTATTTGTACTATTTATCTCTTATTTATTCTACCTAGCGCACCCTGTATTTTTTGTTGTTTTGGTGAGTGAACTCTAGCCTGCGGGGCTAGCCCGCAACAATGCTCCAACCTCGCGAGAGGAACCCGGCAGAGCTGCTGGCTAGAGCTCCCCAGGGTCCGCTCCTGCCTCCCTGCCTGTGGGTCGTGAGGGAGATCTTTGATCTCCCTCACCGTCCCACAGAGGGAGGCACATAGTGGGGGCCGCGGGGATTAGGGATTGCCCAGTCACACCCGGCAAAACCCGTGCGCACGCCTATGATCAGCATTGGGCTGTGTTAATGAGAGGGGTTCACCCTCTAATAATGAAATCAGAGTGGTGCTCGCCCTCCCATACTGAATTCAGTACATGCATTGCAATCACCTGTAACCCAATAAAAAAAAAAAACATGGCTGCTGGTTACCTGAGGAAGTTCTCTGTGGTCCTTGAGAGCCTGAGAAGTCGGAGGCAGCCAGAGTGAGGCCTCTAGATGCCCGAGCAGGATGAAATACTGAAAGACCCAAAAGAAAAAGCGATAGAAAAAGCTAAAAACAGTAAAATAAAGGGAAGGCATAAAAGGAAGAGGAAAGAATACGACAGGAAGTAAAAAACAAGATAAGCCAAAAGGAAGGAAAAGATAAGTATACCAGACTATATAAAACAAGTTATTAAACTATAGACAAAACTATAAGAGGGGAACTGAAGAACACAGCGCCAGGGTGGCACGCCAAGGCCTAAGGAGTAGCACACAGGCTGAATGAGTAGGCCCTAACCTGACAGGGTGGGTAATAATCCCCCTGGAAAGAAGAATGTAGAAAAATCAGATCCAAAATGAGTGAAAAAAAAAAGTAAAACATGAAATAAGGCAGGGACAAGACTAAAAGGTATTGCTAGCCCAAACAACTAGCAGAAGAGGAATTCTAACCATGCCTGGGGGGCAGCATTTGCCTCACGCGATGCCCCATGCGTCGGAGGGGTAAAGGTAAACGTGTGTTTTGGACATCAAGCAGAAAGGTGGTTTGAATGCCTGTCCCTGCTGTCATCACCTCACAAATACACCTGTACAGTATTATAGTACCAGTGGTATACTCCAGACCCAGGGAGCCGCACTTCCCTCGGGGTTTGACCCCCAGCTGTGGTAGGGGTAATGGTACCCACGCACTCTCCAGGCGCACGCGGGCCGCAGCAAATGCCAGCTGCGGTCGTGCAAGCCGGGTCGGTAGGGGAGATAAGCTCCGGCCTAACGGGGGAACAGCTATGTGGAAAAAAAAACATAAGGGAGTAAAAGGTGAAATAGTAAAGCCAGAAAAGGCCCCTAGAGAGGCCCAGTGGCAGAGAAAAACAGGTAACAGAAAAAAGCAGGGGGAAACAGAGTAAATAAAGGCACAAGCAATGCCCCTAATAAAATCACCAAGCAACCAGAAATAGACTAAATAAATTAAAGTAAGATAAAGTAAAATTACATTCCACAGCCACCCATAAGAGCATGAGGCAGTGGTACTCTGACCTGTACTGATGTGGAGCAGCAAAGAAAGAGGAAGTTATGTGTGGGGAGGGGAGTCTTATTGTAACTAACTTTTTTCTGATTGGTTGTTTTTTTTCTCTGTGTTAATGTGCTGCTGTTGAGTTCTAGTAAAGAGAGATTTAAAAGACCACTATAGTGCCAGGAAAACATACTCGTTTTCCTGGCACTATAGTGCCCTGTGGGTGCCCCCACCCTCAGGGTCCCCCTCCCGCCCGGCTCTGGGGAGAGGGAAGGGATTAAAACTTACCTTTCTCCAGCGCCGGGCGGGGAGCTCTCCGCCTCCGATCCTCCTCCTCTCCTCCCATTCGGCTGAATGCGCACGCGCGGCAAGAGCTGTGCGCGCATTCAGCCGGTCTCATAGGAAAGCATTTACAATGCTTTCCTATGGACGCTTGCGTGTTCTCACTGTGATTTTCACAGTGAGAATCATGCAAGCGCCTCTAGCGGCTGTCAGAGACAGCCACTAGAGGATTTGAGGGCTGGATTGCTATGTTTATAAAAAAATGGGTTAACCCTAGCTGGACCTGGCACCCAGACCACTTCATTAAGCTGAAGTGGTCTGGGTGCCTAGAGTGGTCCTTTAAGGAAATATGAAGCCTACTGTTATGTTATAAAATACTGCTCATTCAGTACAAACCACTAGATTTACACTGGATTTACCATTAGTAAATACCACTTGTGTAAATCAGCTGCACCAGATTGTTTTAAATTATTGTTAGCTAGACAAGCTAAAGATTTGTAGCAAGGGTTTAGGAACCAGGCAAATTGTGGTGCAGTTTAATTATAATGAGGTATGATTGATTTTTGCCTTACACCATGTACTAAACTTCAGAACAAAGCATTTAACCACTACATTTCCAGAAATGATCTGTATATTGTAAAATTAATGATTTCTCTTTCATTCAGGCTTGTGTACATTCCAAAACAAATCCATTTGTATCATGAAAATGTGTATTTAAGAGCTCTTCAGAAATGGAAATATAGCCTCCAGCATTCAAAACAGGTTCAGTTCATCCAAATAATCAGCCAAAAAATGCTTCCTCTTTATGAGGTCAAAAAGCTTTTCTAGAAGAAGGCACCATTGAAAGAAAACAAACACTCCACTAGCCATATGTCACATTGTAATAAGCTATTATTATCTTTTACTGGGGCATAGTTACAGATAGGTGGACACTTGCTTATCAACTTTACTTAACTATTTTCCTTTCATAATTCTCCTAAACTCTTAGAGGACCACTATAGTGCCAGGAAAATAAACTCATTTTCCTGGCACTATATGGTCTCTAGGTCCCCCCACCCTCAGGGTCCCACTCCCTAGGGGGAGGAAGGGCTTAATCCCTTACCTTTCTCCAGTGCTGGGCTCCCTCTGCGCTGTGGACTCTCCTCCCTCTTTGACCAAATGTGCATGCGCGGCAAGAGCCGCGCGCGCTTTTAGTCAGTCCATAGGAAAGCATTCTCAATGCTTTCCTATGGACACTGGCGTCTTCTCACTGTGAAAATCACAGTGGGAAGCGCCTCTAGCGGCTGTCAGTGAGACAGCCGCTAGAGGCTGGATTAACCCATATGAACATAGCAGTTTCTATGAAACTGCTATGTTTACAGCAGGAAGGGTTAACCCTAGATGGACCTGGCACCCAGACCACTTAATTGAGCTGAAGTGGTCTGGGTGCCTATAGTGGTCCTTTAAGTGGAAAATCAATATCTGTATAAGCACAGCAAGCACAGCGTTAAAGATTTAAATTAGGCAAATGAATGGTTCACAGTACAGCAGCATATTGTGTTAACTGCCAAATAGCACTGTTATTGGCACTCATCACATGAGTGAAAACTCTATTACTACGTTCATCTGAGTATCTTCTATCAGCTTAAATATGGAACAACAAGAACTACTTTGTAATTCTCACATTTTAACCAAATAATTTACTTTTCTTCCTATTAATTTCATCACAAATTCTTTGTGCAGCACTATCTTTTTTAAATATGGAAATATTCCGTAACTTTGCAATAGTTAGAACAAGGGTATTTTTGCTTCAATTTTGACAGTTAGACACATTTTGCAAAAACTCCAAGTTTTGTGAATTACACTGAATGCAGTCTCTCCTTTTGTCATTGCGTGTGCTGGCCTCATGTAATGTCTGTGTGTGTGCTGTCTATTTGTAATGCGTGTGTGCTGCCTGCATGTATTGTGTGTGTGTGCACTATGCCTGTGTGTGCGCTACCTATATGAAACGTATGTGCTGACTGTATGTAATGTGTGTATGTGTGGTGTGTGCTGACTGTATGTGGGGTGTATGGTTGTATGTACTGTGTGTTGGCT
Organism: Pelobates cultripes; assembly: GCA_933207985.1. NCBI lineage: Eukaryota > Metazoa > Chordata > Amphibia > Anura > Pelobatidae > Pelobates > Pelobates cultripes. The sequence goes on along the minus strand of OW240912.1, from coordinate 94,392,953 downwards.
GTATTTTTTTTTAATAAATTCTTTATTTTGGAGATTTCTTGTCGTTTAGAGTGGGGGTACAGAAAGGAAAAGTTGTCAGTACAATTGTTATACATAGTTTACAGAGTTAACATGTTCTCATGTAGCATATGACCAGGCTATATCGTGTGGCATGTCTTTCAGCTTTTCCTTGGGGTTTGGGTGGGGTACAGAAAAAAGAAGGGAGGTGGGTGGGGTACATTTACATACAGTTTCTGTTGTGTCGCTGATTAATTCAGGTTCTCTTTATGTTGGTGAATCTGGGTGGTTTCGGGAGTGAGTTGGTCTGTGTGAGCCTTTTGCGTGGTGTTGTGTCCGTGATAGTTTGTGTCGTGCGATGATAGCGAATATTGTTCCATTGGGTGGGAGTGTGGGGACAGACATTTGGGGGTACATTTTCTTGCCTGTTTTGCGTTGCTTCCTCGTTCAGATATTACGTATGCTCGGGTTTAGTCGATTTGTCTGGCTCTCTGTCGTGTCTGGGGGTGCAAGAGGGGTACCGAGATAGGGGAGGGTGGGGGGTAGGTTACAGTCACCTACTGTTTCCTATGTGCTTTTCGGGTTGGATGTGGTCCATGTTGTAAGGGGTGGCCTGTTAAGTTTGTGAGTGTGTCAACCTGTGTGGGCTTTTGGCTTGTTGGTGAGTCCGAGTTGGAATATGTTATCCGGCTGTTGTCTTGCGGTGCTTCTATTTTGCGGCCCACTTTTATGGTTTCCTGTCTGTTGGTTTTCTAGTGTTTATGTGTGTGCTGGGTGCCCCTTGTTAGTGTTGTGTTGTGGTTTTGCTTACTTCTGGGGGTGTTGATGTGGTGGTTTTGTTGTGTGGTTGAAGGACTTTGGCTGTTTCAGCTTCTTTCTGGTTTAACGGTTATATTGGGTTCCGTTGATTTTTGTTTCAGGGTGTCCGGTATTGGGGGTTCTGGTCGGTCTTTTGGGAGTTTTGTCTGGGGGTTCTCTCAGTTTGAGTGGTTGGGGGTTGTGGTTGGTGGTCTTGGCTCTTTGTATTTCTGTGTGTGTGGGGGGCGGGTTATGGAGGGGGTGTGCCTGATGGTTCCATGTGGTGCTGGTGGTTGGTGTGTCTGCAGGGCGTTTTTGTGTGGGGTGGGTGTGTGTGTGTTTCAGGTGGAGAGAGGATTTTCGTAGAACTATGGGTCCCAGATTTTATGGAAGTGCTTAGTCGAGTCATGTACCAGTGCGGACATTTCGTCCATTTTAATTGTCTCCTTTATTTTTTGGATTATTATGCCCACGGTCGGGGTATCTGGGCTGCCCCACTTTTTCGCTATGGCTCTTCTGGTGGCAAGTGCTATTTTGGCGATTAGTTTGTTTTGGGCTCTAGGTGTGTTGGGAAGCGGTCTGGATAGGAGCCACGTCCAGGGGTCTAGTGGTATGTCTGTGTGGAGGATTCCCGATACCATGGAAGTTATTTGTTGCCAGAGTTGTGCGGTGGGTGTGCATTCCCACCACATGTGGAGATATGTGCCCTTTTGTCCGCAACCCTTCCAGCAGGTGTCTGTGTCTGACCTGCCCATCTGCTTGAGCCTGAGAGGGGTGAGGTACCATCTCATTAGCGTCTTGTACGCCTGTTCTTTGTGGTTGACGCAAATTGATATAGAAGCTGTGGCCTCCCAGGTCTTGGCCCAACCGGACGGGTCTTCTGCCGGGCCCAGATCCCTCTCCCAAGTCGACACATATGTAAGGGCTCCGTCTTTGACATTTTGGATTAGGTGTGTGTCGGGGATTGCATGCATTGTTTTTCGAAGGATGTGAGAGCTTTAGTTACTTCTTGTTTGGTTGCTGGCATTTCTAGGAAGCTTTTGATTTGGATGTGGCGGAACATGTCAAATGTACGGTATGGCGTGGTCTGTGGGAGTTCTGGGAAAGGTATTGGTGTTGGTTTTTGTAGTAGTGGAAAAATCGAGTGAGGTCGTTTGCATCGAAGCTGGCAAAGTCTTTGGGTGTCATGCCCGGTGGGAATTGGGCGTTGCAAAGCAGCGGGGTTAATGGTGAGTGTTGGGTTGTAAGGCTGCTCTTTTGAGTTGTTTTGTCCCATATGTTTATGGTGTTGAGTATTGCCGGTGATGTGCGGGGTAGGGGGGGCCTTGCTGATTTCTGTAGCCAGATGTATAGTGAGGGGAAGTCTCTGCCGAAGATGTCGTGTTCGAGGTCTACCCAACGTTTAACTCCGTATGGGGCATGCCAGTTTTGGGCCTGCATTAGTTGGGCCGCTTGGTAGTAATGGGTAAGGTGAGGTAAGCCTAGGCCCCCGGCTCTGTTGGGTACATATAGGGTTTGGCATTTTATTCTGGCGCGTCTGTTGGCCCATATAAATTTGTCGATGGTTGTTTGTAATTTTTTGAAGTCGTTGCTCCGGATTGGGATTGGCAGGGTTTGGAACAAGTATAGGAGCCGAGGGAGCACGTTCATCTTGACTGATGCCAGACTGCCCAGCCATGATATCGGCATGTTTTGCCAGGTGGAGATGTCGTGGGTTATTTTTTGTATCGTGGGTGTGTAGTTCAGTGCATAGCATTGGGGTAAGTCTGCCGGGATGGAGATCCCCAGGTATTGTATGTGGGTGGGATTTAGTCTGAAGGGGTATTTTTCTTGGATGGCTGCTGTTGTGGGGGGGTCTATGTGTATGGAAAGGGCTTCTGTTTTATCTATGTTTAATTTGTATCCTGATACTGCCGCGTATGATTCTAGGGCGCCCTAAAGCGGTGGTAAGGAGGTTGTGGGTTCCGTGATTGTGATGAGTAGGTCATCTGCATATGCTGCCGTTTTATATTCTTCCTCTCGTATTCTGAGGCCTGTTATGTCGGTGTTTGTGGTGTGTTTTTGTATTTCTTGTGTGTGTGGTTGTGTACCATGTTGCTGTTCAGTTGAGGGTGTGCTGTTTACCGCTCTAATGAGCCGTGTGTGGTGTGGCACCTGAGTTTGACAGATATACACAGTAACAGTTTATAGTGCATTACAATGGTTAATTCAGGCTTTGTTGTAAAATACATAATGAGTTATATTGTGGGAACTTTTCCTAATACTGTCAGAGTCGCATGCTGCCCTAGTAGGCCCTGTTCATGCCTCTCAGTAGGGAAGCATGGGCCGACATAGCTAGTTCGCAGCATCCTATATCCAACACAGCAGTGTTGTAGCTAGCAGCGGGGTCAGCCTTTTGCCCCTTGAATGTGGATGTCGTGGCTTAAGGCCTCTAGTGCTAGTTTACAGGTTTTTGCCCTGGGGAAGGTTAGAAACTGGGTCTAGCTGTTCGCACAGGGGAACATGCTTATATAACAGGTGTAACTTAACTATGTACAGCTTTGGTGTGCCAGTGAGATATGTATACTGCTAGGCGGCCTGTGGCCTCTGGTGGGAGATGTCGTGAGCAGCTTAGCCGTGCGGCTGAGGGGGTGCTGTCCACCACTCTGATGTGGTGTGGAGTCTCAGAATGCCCTCTATGCTCGGGAGCATTTTGTGCTGCATTACATTATACATAATTACATGATAATTCAGGCTTGGTTGTTGAGCACATAGTGGTTTGCAGCGTGAAAATTGTTCTTTTACTATCTGGGGGGGGGGGACATATGCTGCCCTGGAGGGCCTTGATCGTACCGCTCAGTGGGGTTGCATGCGCTACCATAGCTAACTTGCAGCATCATATCTCGGGTCTCGTGGTGTAGCGTGCGGCAGGGTCTGTTAACTATTCCCTATGTGCGGTTGTTGCGTCCTATAGGCTCTGTTGATGGTTTACGGGTATTCTGCCTTGGGGGTGTGTTGGGTCCTAGGCCCAGCGGTTCGCTCAGGTAAACATGCAAGTATAACAGGTATAATTTAACTATGTACAACTTTGGGATAACATTGAGGTATGTATACTACCAGACTGTTAGTGTCTGTGGTTTGCGGCCCTGAGTTGGTTTCAGGTTCCCGGTGTGGGGTTAGTGCCGGTTGCCGTCTTGTGGGCCTATCAAGTGTCCATGTCGTCTTACTCTTGTTGCGTTGGCGGGGGCCCTCGCTTGGATTGCGGGCGTGTTGGGAGTGTACGGGGATCTCCTCTGCGGCTCGCGTTCTCCGTCATGTGGTTAGGGTCCTGTGCTGGGTAGCGTAAGGGTATCCCCAGATGGGCGGCAAAGTCTTGCATATCTGTTACCTGATGGAGGGTGTATGTTTGTTCCCCCTTTTTCACCGTCAGTTTGAAGGGGTGTCCCCACGTGTAGCGCCATCCGTTTTCAATCAGTGCCGTGGTAAGAGGCTTAAGCTCACGGCGTTTCTTCAATGTGGACGGTGCTAAGTCCTGATAAAAATGTATTTGTTGGCCCTGGTAGGTAGGCTGGTGGGTTCTTGCCGCATTCATAAGCTGTTCTTTGACTGGAAAGTGTAAGAGTTTCGTTATGATATCTCGTGGTATGTTAGGGTTGTAGGTTGGAGGACGCAGGGCTCTGTGTGCCCTTCCTATGTATATTTCCTGTTCTGAGGTGTTGGGTAGGAGGGACTGGAATATTGCTTTGATGGTGGGGAGGATGGCGTCTGGAAGGACTGTTTCGGGTAGGCCCCTAATCCGTATGTTTTGTCTGCGGGATCTGTTGTTGAGGTCCTCCAGACCGTCTTCAAGGTAGAGCAGTCTGTCTTGCAAGAGCTCTGTGTCCCTGTAGAGGGCTGTGGTCTTTGTTTGAGTGTCCTTTATCAGGCGTTCGTTATGGTCTGTGCGTGAGGTCAGTACCTCCAGTTCTTTCTTGAGGCCTGTAATTTGCTTCTCCAGGGCTGCTGCGGTGTAGGCTTTGATGTCTGCCGATGTCTCTCGGAGCATTGCCTGGAGGTCTTCTTTGGTGAGGGGGGTGGCAGGGGTCTTGTCTGTTTTGCTCCCCTCCGAATCTGAGCAGGAGTCTGCCTGGCTGTGGGCCAAAGATGGCCACCCGTCTTCTTTGGCGCAAAACATCGTCGCCACCGACGGCGTGGATTCCTTCCGTTTTTTCGTCCCTCCCATCTGTCAGAGGTGTGTGGGGTCTTTAGGGGCCCGTGGGTGATTTTTTTGGGCGAGATGCACCCGGTAGCCAGCTGATGTGCGCGGATATTTAGGCCGGGGCGGGAGAGCTGCAGGCCCGTGCGTCTTACTCAATGGAAGGTTAGGCTCCGCCTCCGTGTTGGCTGTGTTGGCTGTATTTTTAATGTCATGTGATTCACATTTTTATTCTCAACAATTTGAGTGTTTTATACATATATAAGCAGTGCTTATAGTATATACACATTAAATAATAATAATAATGTAATACACATATAAATATACATGTGTGTATGCATTTATGCATACTACTATCAAAAATTAAAGTATACATTTTGAATTTGTTTAATAAAACCTTGTCCTCACTAACTTCACACACTTTTTTTTTTTACACATGCACTGCAACACACAATCACTGACTCACATACTGTCATTTTGAAACATACTCTAAAGCACATACCCGCTAAGAAACACTCTCTGATCTACACACTGTCATTCTGACACACATACACACAAAAACGCAATCACTGACACAAACACTGTCATTCTGACATACACACACTGAAACACATGCCCACAAACACACTCTCAGACCTATACAAACTCCACACTCACACATTGGGGAAGGGGGGATAAGGGCTGCGCTAAAAACTAAAACACAGTAATAAATAGCAGTAAAAACCAGACAAATGGTCACAATGAAACGGTAACAGCAAAATAGGTCTATAACTAAGTCTCTATAAAATAGATAAAAAGAGTCCGTAGAAGTGGTAAAAATATATATAAATTAAACATCTCACTAATGTAGCTGGATGGGATATGTGTACAGTCCTCAGGAGTTGATCCGTCCAGTTGTAAAATAATCCGTTTATGTGGAGACAAAATTGGAAACACGACAAACTGCCAATGGTGAAGTATTGCGGATCCAAGGATAAAATAGATAAAAAGAAAAGAGGAAAAGAGTTTCATTTATATCTTTTTTACCACTTTTAAGGACTATTTTTATCTATTTTATAGAGACTTTGTTATAGACCTATTTTGCTGTTACCATTTCATTGTGACCTTTTGGTCTGGTTTTTACTGCTATTTATTACTGTGTTTTAGTTTTTAGCGCAGCCCTTATCCCCCCTTCCCCATTTTAGCTTGTTTTATTAGGGTTTTGAGGGATTCCCTAATTAGGGTTGCTGCTTATTCTTTTGTTATCCAGCGCAGACTCTTCCCCCCTGCTTACACTCACACATTGACCCACATAAAGTACAGTCCCATTCCATCTTTCATATTGCCAACAGCCTTCATGGTCTAGAGGACAGTGTGCACCCTTTCCCTTCGATTTTCTTTATGTGCATGTAAATTTCCAGAATATATGAGCTCACCCCCTGATTTCAAACAATACAGGAAGTTTTAATGGGTTATGTTATTCCTAGATACAGGGACAATGGACTCTACCATTTCACTCTTAGCATTACATTAGCATTCCAGAAATTGATAAAGATTGCTGTAGCAATTTTAAATTATTATTTTATATATATCTGATTTAACTATATTTATTGTATGTGTGGATTATGCTCAAATGCAGACATTATTTTTACATTCTGTTATCATTTTTAGTAAGCTGAACTGCTAGTAATGACAAAGTAGCCAAACTGGAAGGTTATAAAATACACAAAAACAGTTTGCACCGATGGATGGATATAAAGATAAAATGAGTACAGAAATATATATGGAATTAATAACAAATAAATGTATAAAGTCCAATATTCACAGTCTAGTGATCATAATCCTAGCTGCTTTTAAATTCTTGATAGGTATCGGTTCTTAAATAAGGTGCTTGTCAACATATGTAAAAAAAATACAAAATGAAACATAATAGTGCTTAACCCTGTTAGTGTTTTCATAGATCTCTAATGCATTTTTTTGCCACAAGTGTTTGTTACTGGATATAATGTGCATTAGCAGATCAGATAGAATTATTGACAATTTCTTAACAAAGCAACAAAACAATAAAATCAAGGCTCCTACTTTTAAGTCAAGGTAATTTATTGAATAAGAATTCAAATTGACTTCAAGGCGAATTTGAAACTTAAAGGAACACTATAGTCACCAAAAGAACTTTTAGTTTAATTAAGTAGTTTTTGTATATAGATATCTCTGAAGTCTTACTGCTCAATTATCTACCATTTAGGAGTTAAATCACTTTTGTTTCTGTCTATGCAATCCTAGTCACACCTCTCCTGGCTGTGACTCACACAGCCTGCATGAAAAAATTGTTTAATTTTTAATCAGATGTTTATATTATAGAAGTTTTTAACTCCTGCTTCATACATTGAACTTTAATCACACACAGGAGGCTACTGCAAGTTCTAGCAGGTTATTAGCAGAGCAGGAGATAGGAAATTCTAAATTACACAGACAGTGCAATAAATTAAGTGTAAACATTAGATCTCACTTTACAGGAAGTGTTTAGGAAGGCTGTGCACGTTACATGCAGGGAGAAGTGAGTAGGGCTGCATTATCACAGTGATTTAACTGGTAAATGGCAGAGAATTGAGCAGACAGACTGCACAGGCATGATCTATAACCAAAACTGCTTCATTTACAGCGGTGACGGAGGTTAACAAGCAGCACACGCAACATACTGGTGGTCTGGTAGTTCATGGGTTTGTTCAGTATTCAAACAAACTAAGAATTAAATTTTAGATGAACACAGTGGACCGAACAAACAGGAGGATGGGGAAAAGAGCTTTAATAATCCAGGGACAGGGTGGTTTGTCACAATTAATAATAACGGAGCAAGAAGCTAGATTGTCCCCTTCTCAGCCCCCACCCACGGGCGATAGGTGAGGGCACTAATAATCTCATAGGGGGAAAAACCTAGTGCCCTCTACCCCAGTGCCCACCCAGGGGGCCGGTGGGGACTCAAATGTTAATAATATAGGGGAGATGACCTAGTATCCCCCCTGGCCCTCACTTATGGAAGCCCTAATTAATTGTAAAATTGGGGGATGGACATGCCATTGTCTAGCCACCCCAAATGAAAGCATGTCCACCTCATTCTACCCCTGGGTGGCTAGAGGTCTATAACCACGTAGACCCCCTCCCTCACTCAAAGTCCCTACCTCCCCCCCTTCACCATAATAAAATGTATCTAATATCTGCTTAAAAATATTCTACTGACCATCATAAGTCTTCTTTCTTCTAATTCTTCTGTTTTTGAGCCAAAAAAAAGGCCAAATTAAAATACATAATAACCAACACCACTAATTAAAAAATTTGATAGCACAAATTAAAAGCACAATTGGAAAAATAGCTGCTGGAAAAATTCAGCTAGTTTGGCCTAAATATCCCCTTGTCAATTATCAAGTTTATAAGATTACCATGTCTGGACTAAATCTCTCTGTCCCTCTTATCTATTCTAATGTCTCACCTTTCTAGGGGCTCCATATTGTCATCATTGTGTCTGAGTGTTTAAACAGTTCAGTGCAACAACAGTATTTTTTCTTAAAACTACCACAAATGTGTTTAGCAATGAGTCTGGATAAATAAGATACATTGTTCTTGTTCTAAATTACATATCGGATGCATAAATTGTTATTGGTAAATTATTAGTAACTCAGTTTAGGCTTGCTCCCAGCCACACCCACACTCCTAAAATTAAAGTGTCCCTCTTTGTCCATTTGAAATGTTTGGAGGTATGTGAGTCTTTATACATACGTGTCTGTGTTTGTCTGAACTTAGAATTGCCTCCTCACCATGCACTCAAACAATGAAGAAGTCACAGGTTACATCTCAGCAGGTCACTCTACACATGGAGATCACAAAAAATTATGAACCATCAGATGGGCTAGCAGAGGCACTCCACAATTCCTGTGTGGTCTTTTACTCCTGTAGCCAGGGCTGGACTGGGGAAAAAATTAGGCCCGGGCATTTTTCAATCAGAGCGGCCCCCTAAGAAGGGGGCGGGGCCAGAGAGTGTGTGTTTTGTCATCACTAATGACAACACGCCCCCTCTCAAAGTGAGCATGTTGGTTCAATGCCCAGAGCCCCGCTGAAGAGCTCTGGCATTAGAAAAACGCCCTGAATTTTTTTTCTGCGCAGCGCAAGCAAATTTAATAACATGCTTGCGCTGTGTTTGCTTTTAAATTGTCTCTGGTGTCTCCACAAGTGGGATACCAGAGGAAAAAAGGGCCAGGAAAGTGCATGGTGCATATGTCTGGAGCCTGCTTGTGGGATTGCGTGTGTGTAGAGTGTGGTGTGGTATTGTATAAATAGGTCAATTTAATTTGTGTTTGTGGTGTAATATGTGTGGCGAGGGGTTGTAGAGAGTGTGTGTATAGGGGGCATAGTTTTATAGGGGATGCAGCGAGTGTGTGCATACGGGCTGAAGTGTGTGTGTATAGGTGACGTAGTGTGTGTAGGGGTTGCAGAGAGGGTGTGTTTAGAGAATGTTTTATGTGTTTGCTGACAAGGAATGTAGTGTGTGTAGGAGATCTACTATGTAAATGACCCAGTGTGTGTGTGTGTGTGTAGAGGATTAAGAGTGCATATAGGGTAAGGGATCTAGTGTGTATCTGGAGCGTAATGTGTGTAGTGGTGCAGTGTGAGGGGTGCTGTAGTGTGTGTGTGTGTGTGTGTATGTATATATATATATATGTGGACTTATTGTATGTGTGAGGGGCGCAGTGTGTGTATGTAAGAGGGGTGCTATGTGTGAGGGTGTTTTTATCTGCTGTCACATTCTGTGTGCTGTGTGTGTCTGGGTTATGTGTGTGTCTGGGTGCGCTGTGTGTGTCTGGGGTTGCTGTGTGTGTCTGGATGCGCTGTGTGTGTCTGGGGGTGCTGTGTGTGTCTGGGGGTGCTGTGTGTGTCTGGGTGCTGTGTGAGTCTGGGTGCTATGTGTGTGTCTGGGTGCGCTGTGTGTGTCTGGGTGCGCTGTGTGTGTCTGGGTGCGCTGTGTGTGTCTGGGGGTGCGCTGTGTGTGTCTGGGTGCGCTGTGTGTGTCTGGGTGCGCTGTGTGTGTCTGGGGTGCTGTGTGTGTGTCTGGGGGGGTGCTGTGTGTGTCTGTGGGGTGCTGTGTGTGTCTGGGGGCTGTGTGTGTGAGTGAATGTATTTTTTATTTAAATATTTTTTTTTTAACTAATAAAAAAAATTTAAAAAAATTATTTCCCCCCCTCCCTTCTTACCTTTATCGTGGGAGGGGGGAGGAGGAGATCCGTTCTGCCTGGGGGGTGGGGAGCCATGCTGCCTTCCCTGGTGGTCCAGTGGTGAGAGTGAACTCTAGCCTGCAGGTTAGAGTTCACTCTCGCGAGATCTGAGCGTTGCCGTGGTAACCGCGGCAATGCTCAGAATCCCGCGAGAGGACCGGTGGAGCTGCTTGTTAGAGCTCCGCCGGGTCCTCTCTCCTCCCTCCCTCCCTCCCCAGCCGGCGGCCGCATCTCCATTCCTGTGGGCCGGTGAGGGAGATCTTTGATCTCCCCACCTGCCCACGGAGGCACACAGCAGGGCCGGCGCTCGGATAGCGCTGGCCCTGCAGGGGCCGGCCGGGGAGATCCCCTGCCGGCCTCGGCTCCACGGCCATCGCGGCCCACCGGGCATTTGCCCGGTATGCCCGATGGCCAGTCCGGGCCTGCCTGTAGCACTGCAGGCCTCCAAATGCACAAGAGCCACAATTTCGGGTACTGTGCCGCTTCTGGTCAGAACTGTTCCCAGGGAGCAGGCTCTAGTACAATGCAGCCTGTCAGTGGGTGGGCCAGCATTATTTATTCCAAGTGGGCCGCCGATTATAGGCGTTGCAAGTGATGCAGGTCATGTCACGGACACTGCCTTCTCAGGGCCCCCCGTTTCAAGTTTCCTCTCACAATTTTTGGGAGGTAAGGCACTGTGCTAACAGACATGCTAATACACCTCCGCTTGCTTTTAATGAACATAATGGTGCTCTGAGCTGAAGTCGATAAACCCTGAATGATAGTGGCCTGGTGGGAAATTGCCCCCCTGCCTTTATCAGCCCTTCTGGATGTGACTGACTTTTAATCTGAAGTTCCAATAAAGAGATACCGGATAAGTTGTGACATATCTATTGTTTGAGAGCCAGGTGAGTCCGCAATTGTTCTAAATTCTGGGATATTGGTGCATCTGGGAAATAATGACAGCATCATGGTGAGCTAAATTGGGGTTTACCTGATGCCGTGCACCTGAGCCCTGAGTCCTCTCTTCCCAAGTATGTGTCTGTCTATATGTGCGAATGACTGCGTTCATGTGGCCTTGAAGGTGTCTCCGTCCCGATAGTGTGTGAAAGAAGCAGGGAGTAGACATGTGTAATTCGTTTCGGTTTGAATTTAAATTTGACGGAAAATCGGTAATTCGGATATTCGGATGCTTTCCGAAATGCCGAACCGAAGTGCCGAAGTGCTTTGGATTTCTGAAAAGTGGCAAAACAAGAGAGGGAGGGAAAATGATGTGAATGATGACAGGAATCTAGACCAATAAGCTAATTCCTGGCACTGGGAGCCCTATAGATGTGTAAGTGGTTGTGGTGGCAGTCTGGGCACCTAACCCTACCCTTAACCCTTCCGCTAACCCTACCCCTGTATGTGTAAGTGGTTGTAGTGGTTAGGGGTAAGGGTATGGTTTGGGTTAGGGATAGGGGTAGGGTTAGGGATAGTCCCGCAATCCCGAAATGCCTAAGTCCGGAATTTCAGAATTGCCGAACCGAAGTGCCTGAATTGCCATAGTTCCGAATTTCGGAAGTGCCGAACCAAACCAAAAGGTCACCCAGCTCCTCTACAACAGCCAAAATACATGAAACCAGGCTGGCAGGTAAGTGCTATGTTTTTGCAAGTTTGTGCCATTAAAATTTCGTGTGTGCTTCTTTGTTTTTTTGGTTCTTTTGTTACAACAGTTTTTTTTATTTTTATTTAAATTTTTTATTTTTATTGTGCAGGTAGGTACATGACAATTCCATGCGCCACAACAGCGTGCATATAGACATATAGACTTTCATATAAACTTATTCGTGGCATGAGTGCGTGCACATTTTTAAAAATATTAACAAAGGCGGTATAACAGGCTTAACATTGGTTAACAGTAACTGCAATGTAGTTAGCTTACAGGTGAGTTAGAGTTGTTTTGTTGTATCCTATCGCAGTATATTTAAAAGCTTAGACATAATACAAGTCTGGGTGAAAAACAAAACTGGTGGACAATAGTTTGATTTTTTTAATTATATAAACCACCATTTATTTTGACTCAGCTGTTTAAAGTTGGCACCCCATGTTTTTAAAATGTAAATAAAACCAAAATTAACATTTGTGCTGATTTGGTTTTGAAATAATAACCCTTTAAGAACCGAGGACATACTAGGTACGTCTGACAAAAAACAGTCCTTCTTACTTACCCGATCGCCGCCGTTCCACCGCTGGCGATCGGTGTTCCTTCCGGTCTGGAGGGACTGTCTGACAGCCCAGAAAGTTCCCCCCTCTGCAAATTAGGCCCCCGCGGGCCATGTGATCGTTCTGAAAGAGCGGTCACATGGCCGCAATAGGCGTCCATAGTGCTGCCTGCAGGTGGACTGCCTGAACTGACAGGCAGTTTCCCTGCATCTGTAAAATAAAAAAAAATATATGTTAGTAAATAAAAACAATATATATATATATATATATATATATATATATGATATATATATGTATTATATCTATATAATATATATGTCATACTAAGTGTATTTTTATATTAATATATACATATATTAATATAAAAATACACTTGGAATTAAATTAAACACGTGTATATATATATATAATATAAATAATAAGTAAATAAAAAGTGTAGAAATAATTAAAAACAAATTATATGTATGTCATTTTATTCTAACTGTATTTTGATATTAATATATATATATATATAAATAAAAATAATACGAAATATATCCATATACATAATTACATAAATAATTTCATAAATATACACGTAGACTTCAAATATAAAAATATGTATATATATGTAAATTCTATGTGCATAATTATGTAATATTTTTAAATAATTAAGTAATTTTATTGATTGCAAGTTGAGGGACCTGCCTGAATTTAATACTATTACTATAGTCTCCCTTTTAATATACAGTGCTAACAGCACAACTATTGCTATGGAGCTGGTGGTAAGATATTTGTTGCCTTATTTTCTTTTGCTCAGCATTGGATTAATATCTCATTTTGTTGGGTGTCCCAGCACCTGGCTGCACAAATTTTTCACAGGCATCTTTCTGAGAGTGGCATAGTGCCCCTTTGGAGCAGTATTTGTGCGTATGGGGGTGATTAGAGTGTGCCCAGGCACAGCCTACACACGTGTGTATATCTATGCATCTATTGTTAACCTAGTGGTTTAAAAGTCAATATATATGTTTTATAAGCTAAGTAAATTTTGAAATCATTATAGTATTAGTTCTTAAACATATAGTCATCGATCTTCAATGATAAAATATATATTTGACATCATTAATTGCAATTTGTTTGGAAACAACGTTTCTGTTTTGAAAGGGGTTTAATGCGTTCTACAGAGAAGTGCTTTTACTTCTGTAAAATGCCATCTTCCCACTGAATGAAACAGGATAACATAAGACTTGTTTTACTAGACTGTTTTTTTTTATTATGGAATAGGCAACTTTAGCAATGAAAACTTGTTAAGATGATCACAAATGCCATCATATCATTATGGATATTGAAAAATATGCCATTTCAATTGACATTTTAATTTCCCATCTCATGTTTCAAAAAAATAAATAAATAAATAAATAAAAAAAACTAACATATTCAATTTTGTAAAAAAATAAATCTTGATTTTATTCGTGCATATAGTACAACAGAGGCATGAAAAGACACAGCTGCGTCAGTCAAACATGTATCAATTGGTAGCAGGTATAAAGGTGTCAAGGCATAACTGATTTTTTTTAATATAAGTCAAGGGTGTAAACCTAGGAGACAGTGATAATACATAAACATATTACAATATTGTAAGGGATATACTGAGGTGACTTCCTAGGGGTAATTTAAGCGGCATATGTGTGGCCTGAAGCAAAGTTTAGATCTGCAAGTGATATATGCCAGATTTCACTCTTAGAGTGTGTTCAATATAAGAGGATATAGAGGGGTGGTTAAAATGTGTGACTATAACAACATAAAGTGTAAAGGAGTAGGCCATAGAAGATTTGTGCCTTCGTTAGAATGTGTGGAGATTATAAAATGAGCAAGGGCTACTCAAGAAGGGTAATTACCCCTAATCAAGGGGGCATCAAGAGGGGAGGTATTTGTTGTAACTTAGATTTGCATGAGTTGTGACACTGGGTTAGGACTGTGTGTCATATCGCCCAAGGGAACTGCCCGTATTAGGAGTCTCCTGATATCTGGCCGGCATGGTCCCATTGGGTGTAACATTGTGCTTGAGAACAAAAAGCACAACAAAAAAATATCAAACGCATAAACAATCAACAGCTTAAGCTGTGACTTCTACAGCCGCTCTTTTGGGATCATGGTCAACCGCTTTTCCAGTCAGGGGACAGAGGCATTCTCCAATCCAGCTCTTGGCACAAATGTCACGATGTGGGTTGGGTCCCAAGTCTGCGGAGAAGTTTGGCTAGGAGTAGCAGGTGTCAAGTTCATGTGACCAAAGGCTGTGAGAAGTGTAGGCACTTCTGCCCCTGAGGAGATTCTGTGCACAGTTCCACTGTGGGTGACAATAAGTGATCTTGGTGCCCCTAAGTGATATGCCACCCCTGTTGAGCACAGTTGACCAGTAAGTTGGTTGAGAGATTTGTGCCACTGGCATGTGGCCTTGATTAGGTCGTGGTAGAAGGATAAGTTGGAGTCTTCTAAGGTGAGTGGAGACTTGCCGCTCAGGGCAGCCATGATTTGGGCCTTATCCTGTGGTAGAGAGCAGCACATGATGATGTCCCCGGTCAGAGGTTTTGTGGGTGACCCCCATGTAGATAGGTGATATAGCCCTGCCAGGGTGATCTTTTTGGCAACAGTTGGAGGCAATATGGAGGTCAAGAGCCTTCTGATATAATGTGACATTTATTCAATGTTTGCTGTTGTGGGTATACTGCGGATATAACATTATTCCGGCGGTGTCTGTCTTCTTGGGCTGACAGCTGCAGCGAAAATGCCTATTGTGTGGATTGTAGCTGTAGTATGTTTTCTTTCAGTGCAGCCATTCCACCTTGCACATCCAGAATGTCATCTTCTGCTGTACTCTTTCTGTGACCTGTTGCATGCCTGCATTGAGTAGTGCCAGTTCTGCTGCTACGATCTTCTGAAAGTCATGCAGCAGGTTCTACAGATCTTGGCAGGGGCAGAACCACCTGGTAAGGTAGTAGCAGAAGTCTCAGCGCTCAAAGGCGCAGGCTGTTCAGGAAATTGGGTCTGTACTGGCTGTAGAGAGGGAGCAGAGGGGCTGGGGCTTCTGCAGCAGCCATCTTAGGGCTCACTTGGCGTTTTAACATTGTCCTAATATCCCCCTGATCGGCATGATTACCTGGCTGTGGTTTTTGGGAGCGTTGCCCCATTGCCAGTTCAGTGCTGGATGAGACTGCTGTGCGGTTACCTGTGGCAGCTGGGGGTTTTCAGAAGCGTCTCCAGGCTGGTGAACATTAGAGGTAAGTAGGCCCTCAGGCTTGCGTTTCAGTTTAATTGGCTTTGGGTAGTATGTGATCAGTGCGACAGAGGTTCCCGTGGCCAATTAAGGTGGTTTCGAGGCTGAATGACACTCGGGAAAGGTTGTATTTTGGGAAATAGTGTCGGCAGATCGGGAGCAGCTTGAAATGCCATCTTTCCAGTCTCGCTATCAAGCTCAGCCCCAGATTTATATTCCAATTTAAGTACTTATTTAAAAGCTTATTTTCACTTCTTTATTTTTTCCACTTCTAAGGACTACTAAATGTTTAGCAATTTGCCAGAGTCAAGGTGAAATCTGTGTCAAATTCTATGCTGGATTACATAATATCCCCTGAAAGAAAAAAAGTTATAATTAAAAAACACTAAGAAGTAAAAATAAACATTTTAACACACAAATGCAGCACAAATGAATAGTATATTTGTTTTTAAAATGTAATAACGTTTGGTGCAAGCTGGGTGGAGTGTGATCATATTTGATAGTTCCAAAACAAAAGTGGCACCAACGTTTGTCTTTGCAACACAAATCAGCATGAACACAGCACAAACAAATTATATATATTTTTTTAAATTTAATAACATTGATTGCAAAGTGGACGAGGTTTGATCAAATATGATGTTCAATATTTCCAAGACCGAACTGGGACAAATGCTTATTTTGTTTTTATTCGTATTTTAAAAACATAGGATGTCGAAATGAATGGTGGGTTATATAAAATTCCTTGACAATTAAACAAACTGTTATATCTAAAAAAAAAAAAAAAAAAAAACATAAACAAAGTAGCACAAATAAATGTTTTAATGGCACAAACGCCCCACTAACCAGCTAGCCAGGTTTCACGTGTCTTGGATGTTGTAGGGGGGCTGGGTGACCTTCGGTGATCTTTATTAAATTGTTAATAACAAAAACTAAATCAGATAGAACAGAGATTTAAATGGCACAAACATAGTAGTAACTAACCGGCACGATTTCATGTCTTTTAGATGTTGTAGGGGCTGAGTGACCTTTGGTGGCTTTTATTTAATGGGTAATAACTCAAAAAAACATTTGATATTATCTTAATATAAAAAGCAACACTAATATTACATTTAACCTCCCATACAGCACAAATGTAATAGTGGATTTTTTATTTGTTCCGATTGTTGGATGGCCAGCTTCACATAGCCTGGGAAGTGCCGAGTCATATAAAAAATAGGGGAAAGGGGGTTGCCAAAATGAATCTCTGCCCTGGATAGCATGAAACCTAAGTATGCCTATGTTGCTGTGAAATATCTCAAAATATAAAATACTTTTATGTTAAAAGGTGGAAGCATGCATTATATATAAACAATAGGGTGTTACAAATAATAGGGACATGGGAATTGCAGGCTCACATATTTACAGAGAAATAACAATTGGTTTTCAGTGTAACACTTTGGTGTCAAATTGTGGCACAGTCTTCCCATCAGTAGATAAATGCAAAAGTATCTGGGTACACTGTGTTTGTGTAAAATCTTCAATAAACTAAAAGAATGCATAGCTAAATCCAATGAAAACAAATAAATGTAAGCAACTGTTATTTAAATTAAATGTAAGTCTTTTCCACAGGAAATACAGTAACACAGAGTAGCAGGGGTGTAGCAAAGTTCCAAAAACATCTGGGGCTTGAGCCCAAAGGAAAACATGATGACCCTACATTAACAGAGAGATGGGGATAAGTCATGACTTTTCTTCTTTGTAATTTCCCCTTCTCTACCCATGAACAGCAAATTGCTTAATCTCTCTAGGAGCTCAATGAAAGCATAGCAATACACAATGATCAGCCACAAAGTTAAAACCATGAACAGGTGAAAACAGTAACATTAATCATAGTGTTACAATGGCACCTATCAAGGGCTGGAATATATTAGCAGCAAGTGTATAGACAGTTCTTGAATTTCATGTATTGGAAGAAGGAAAAATGGGCACGCAAACTTATCTGAGTGACACAGACAAGGGCTAAATAGGGCTAGCTAGACAACTGGGTCAGTGCATGTCCAAAACTGCAAGTCTTGTGAGGTGTTCCCGGGATGCAGTGGTTAGTACCTATCAACCAGTGAACCAGAGTCAGGGTCGTGGGCGCCCAAGGCTTATTGATGCATGTGGGGAGCGAAGGATAACCTGTCAGGCCCGATTACACTGAAGAGCTACTATAGCCCAAATTGCTAAAAAAAACTTAATGGGATAGTCCAGATACCATAACAATCAACATTTTCTAATTTAATATAAATTAAATTGTTATGGTGCCAGGAGGCCCCTGGACGCACTCTTATTTCAAGAACCCCTATGTTGGCTTTAGCATCAATGTCCACTCCTCCCTAGGCGGCATCCATCTTCTGAATTTTCACTTACAGGAAGTGTGGAGTGCCGCATCGCAGGTGTGCCACTGATTGGCTGAGAGCAAATCAATGACTCCTCATTCACTAAACTGGCTTGGAAAAGGGAAAAGGTATGTTTCTTTCCAAGCCAGTTTAGTGAATGGGGAGTAACTGATTGTCTGAGAGCGTCAGCTGTCCGCTCTCAGACAACTAGCAGGGTCAGCTGACTGCTCTCAGCCAATAAGACTTAAAGGATCTGCTGCTAATGTCTTGGTGGCAGTTACCACAGAACACGTTCAGAGGTCTTGTGGCGTCTATGCCTTAATGCATCAGAGCTGTTTTGGCAGCATGAGGTGGACCAACATGATATTAGGCTGGTGGTTTTAATGTTGTGGCTGATCAGTGTAGAAATTCAACATGGTACCAATTACAATTATTTATATATGGCTAACATGTGCTGTAGGCAAAACAAAACAAACAACAAAACATGTTCACTTAAGGGAAAAGTAGTTGAAAGATGGCCCCGCCCAAACAAGCTTACAATCTACAACCATACTACCTAATAGATGGGTGACCAGCAATTTTCAGTTCCCTGGTACCCCTTCCCAGCATCCGCTTGAGGAGCACTACCCCTTCCTTTAAAGGAACACTCAACAGTGCTAATTGTATTAAAAACAAAACGCTAGAGCTGTGACCTTCACACCCAGAGGTGGCACACAACCAGAAGCTCCGACCTGAAAGGACTGCACCAATTCGCAGCATACCCTAATAAACTGTCAAGTTTCGATACTAAGTTCTTATAACCATGCTCACATTTGTTTCCCCTACCAATCAGAAGCTTTGTTTAAGTTTATTTTCTATGTTACCTTTCTCTTTTAAACACCTGCCATACAGGCGACAAGCACAAGACGACCACCCACCGACAATCCCCCCAACTGACACCTACTACTAGGACCCCAACCGGCACATCCAATATGCATCAAGTGGGCCCCTGCACTAAACAGGAGTCGCCACGTATAACATCCACAACAACCACTACAGAAATAGGCGACAACCTCCCCCCCCTGTCTCACTTGGTTAGGGGACTTCCACCAACCATGACACATCACACACCGCCCACACTGGGCTCTTGTTGCCCATAAAACAGCAGCTTCTAACATAGACCCTACTGACCTACCAAGCAGCCACACGACAGCGCCCCCACACCACACCGACGAGGTAAACACACATATTCACGCGGCGCACCTCCACATAGACTACCCTAATCTGGAACCCCGTTGAAGACAAGACTTAACCCCTTGCTCGCAGCACACTCGACATCGCACGACCACCGCCACTCGCACCAACATGCACCACTCAGCTGAACCAACAAGCGGCCACAAAAGATGCAACATACCAGAGCCACACTACATTGGGCATACCACATTAACAAACAACAACAAGGCACTCATCTGTACCCACACTAACGTCTGACCCCAAACCCCCAAGTCACAACACAGTGCAGAGACTAACTAGCCTGCAACCGACCCACGAGGGTTATATTTACATTCTAGTGACAAATGTTAAAACACCAGCTTGACCGGTCTCTTTTAAAAAAAAAAAAAAGTGCTATGTTTACAACATCTCATAATGTACATATGTAAGTGACTAACATTTAGAACATCAGAGGCAATAACTGCATGCATAAATGTACAATCTTGCACTTGAAAAATAAAGAATTTAAAAAAATCTAAACAAAATACTGTTTAGTAGATGTATCCCCAATCACTACATGCATACATTTTTCACGCATGTATTCATTGGAGGTATATCGTAAAAGAGCTTCCAAAAGCTGTAGTTCTTATGAACTGCAGCTTTTGCAAGCCATTACCTTTTACACAGGGAAATAACCTATCATTGAGACCTCTGAAGCTATCCATCCATGGCCGAGGACACTCCACAGCATTCAGAAAGAATGCAGGCCTGATCTGAGGTCTTTGAGTCGGAATTCAAGGGATGGCAGGTGTGCTCAAGTAGAGATAGCCCCTGAGAAAGCTCGGGGAGCTAACATAAGCAGAAAGAAAACCTCCATGGCTGTTGGGTGTTGATTATCAATTCAATGAATCTCATAGAAATTGTCACTTTTGTAAAGTGCCTTTGAAATATGATACTCCTTACCCATGTAAAAGTAAAAGTACAAAAAAAAAACACTAATATCCACCAGCCACCTCCATCAACTGAAGAGATCTGGGATTAAAGAGCCTTAGATTCAACCTCAAAGACCCCCCACCAACAACGCATATGTAGAGTAGTGCTGCAAACAAGCTAATATTTATTTTAAATCAAGCAATATGTATAGCAATCCAGACATTGGGTACAGTTCTTCCAATTAAATGCTAGGCGTCATATTTCTAATCATTGTATGACATAGTTTAATACTCTTCAATTCAATAACCATTGAACATACCTTAAACTTATAGACATTCAAATGTGTTATTTGTAAACCAGGAATTGTAGGACATTTACAATAAAATTGTAAATTTTTGACGAAGGCTTTTTGGGGCCATAAATATGCAAGTCCATTGCAATTTCTCAGATATCCCTGTTTAGTAAATAAACCCCAGAATGTATTTTGAAATTGGAAAGGAGGTAACTTAAAGGACCTCTCCAGTGCCAGGAAAATAAACCGTTTTCCTGGCACTGCAGATCCCCTCTCCCTCCCACCCCCATCCCAAGCTTCTGAAGGGGTTAAAACCCTTCAGTGACTTACCTGTATCCAGCGCCGATGTCCCTCGGCGCTGGGTTAGGGTCCGCCCACGCTCCTCCCCTGCCGACGTCATCCGGCGGGGGAGACCTATTGAGCATGCACGGCCGCCGGGGGGGAGACCTAATGCGCATACGCGGCAATGCCTCCCCGTAGAAAGCATTGAAAAATGCTTTCAATGCTTTCCTATGGGGATTTCAGCAACACTGGAGGTCCTCACATAGCATGAGGACATCCAGCGACGTTATAGCACACTTTTCGTGGGCTATAAACACGGAAGTGCCCTCTAGTGGCTGTCTAGTAGCCACTAGAGGAGGAGTTAACCCTGCAAGGTAAATATTGCAGTTTATAAAAACTGCAATAACTACACTTGCAGGGTTAAGGGTAGTGGGAGTTGGCAACCAGACCACTCCAATGGGCAAAGGTGGTCTGGGTGCCTGGAGTGTCCCTTTAATAAAAAGCTGGGAATTATACGAAAAACAAATTCTGAGGCATATATCCTGTTTTACATTTATTATCGGATTATAAACTTCACGTATAATGCTGCCTTACTAGAGAGCTACGAATGATCTGCACACTTCTAGCTAAAATTGAGTTGATTTTTACTTATTATTACTGTTTTTGGAGTCACTATATATATTTTTTTAAATCATATTTTATTTGGGATTCAAAGCTGACACTCCATTCACAAACTGGATTGGAAAGAAACGTACCTTTTCCAAGTCAGTTTTGTGAATGTGGAGTCACTGATTGGCTTAGTGCATTAACTGACCAATCTCAGTCAATCACGGCACCCCTGCCTGACGGCACACCGTGCTCCCTTGGAGCAAGTTGAGACCGGCACTGCTGGCAACTTTTGGGTTAAACCATTCGAGAACGGTCTAACCACTGAAGGAAAGAATGTGCTCGGGGGCCCCTGGCACCATTATGCCATAGATGAAGTTGTTTTGGTGCCTGGAATGTTCTTTTACGCCAAGATCATTTGGGACTGAATTGTAACCCCTTGAAATGAGGAATTGGTTGATTATATGCATATACACCTATTGGACTGTGAAATTGTGTTGTTCTTTATATTTATTAGGTCAGTCCAGTTATTTAATTAGTTATTTTTTTATATTTTATTCATTTATGCAATAAGGCAAAGGAAGGTTTATTTCAGTAGGAACAATAAGGATGTGGAATTCTCTGCCTGAAGAGGTGGTTTTATCAGAGTTTGTACTGATGTTTAAACAGCAATTGGATCAGGACTGGAAATACATAATATTCAGGGATATAATTTTCATTTTATAGGGTTATAGTTTCTTGATCCAAAGAGAGATCTGACTGCCATTCTGAGGTCAAGAAATAATTATAATTTAATTATCACATGTGAATTGTTTTGACTAATTATTAAAGGGACACTATAGTCACCTGAACAACTTTAGCTTAATGAAGCAGTTTTGGTGTATAGAATGCCGCTGCAGCCTCACTGCTCAATCCTCTGCCATTTAGGAGTTATATCCCTTTGTTTATGAACCATAGTCACACCTCCCTGCATGTGACCTGCACAGCCTTCCATAAACACTTCCTGAAAAGAGAGCCCTATTTAGGCTTTCTTTATTGCAAGTTCTGTTTAATTAAGATTTTCTTATCCCCTGCTATGTTAATAGCTTGCTAGACCCAGCAAGAGCCTCCTGTATGTGATTAAAGTTCAATTTAGAGCTTGAGATACAATTATTTAAGGTAAATTACATATATTTGAAAGTGAAACCAGTTTTTTTTTTCATGTCTCTCTGTCAGTCATAGCCAGGGGAGGTGTGGCTAGGGCTGCATAAACAGAAACAAAGTGATTTAACTCCTAAAAGACAGTGAATTGAGCAGTGAAAATGCAGGGGAATGATCTATACACTAAAACTACTTTATTTAGCTAAATTAATTTAGGTGACTATAGTGTTCCTTTAACAGTATATAAGAGCATTTGTTATCATTTGTTATGTTATATGCACCTGAGGAAGACCTATGTTCTAAGGTCGAAACACATTGTGCTTGCTTTTATTTTTGTTCAATAAAAGTTTATCCTGCATCTACCTGGTTCCTGAATCTTTATATAGAAGAATTCCATCACCTTCTGGAGGACCTGATGATACAAACACACCTTTTAGCTGCATCTGATTATTGATGAACCTGCCATTACAATTTATAGAAGACTTATATGGGCTCTAAATATTGTGTGTTCCAAGTTATCTTATCTTATTAATTCTGTATATACATATTTCCCTATGATGGTTTTTTATGTTTACAACTACCTACCATTGTGTGAGTGATCACCTTATTCCTGTTTCCATCTCATTTATAATTGCATTACATTGTCTAAGACTTTGACCTTGTTCCGTCAGTTTGTTTGCAGTTCTCTTAAATGGCATATTGTTTAGTATGTCATGCTTACTGTTTAGTATATTTTTTAATTAGTTAAATCTATAACTACTGTTAATGTAAGTCTATCTTATCATCTAACAAAGCATTGTTCCTCCAGAAACAGAACTCTCCTGCGATGGTACTGGAGGAAGCAAGCAGTGCCCAGTGGACCCTAGGTATGAAGTCAAACTGTTCAATGGGGGCACCAGGGCACTTCTGGCACCATAGCACTACAGCACTATTTTTGAAAGGCCGTTTTCTTGCATTCTGCTTCTAAAAATTTACTTTCTTGCAGTGTGTTCTTATACCTGCATACAACTCCTTCTCTGGCCCTCAATCCAAAACTGAAGTGTCCAATAACAGTTATGTCATAAGGAGGCACAACAAAACATTCTACACAGTGTAGTTTTAGCTAACAGATTTCAAATTAGAAAGCTGATAACTGTACTACAACTCCCATAATCCTTTTCTCTGTTAATAACTGAGACTGTACATAGAGAACATTTCCTAATCTATCAATCAGATAATCGTTCCAGTGCCAGGTTAAACATGTTCAACACAGTTCAGACACACAAGATCAGAATGGTAGTGTAGGCTCCTGATTGGCTACTTACTACAGGACTGCCGTCAGAAATATTGCGACCTCTGACTCCGCCCACGGGACCACCCTTGAGTCCGCCCACAGGGCCACTCCCGAGACCGCCCACAGGGCTGCAGTGTGTATACTGAATTTAGTGTGTGTGTTTAGTGGATGTAGAATGTTGGTAGTGGATGCAGAGTATGTGTTTGTGTACTGGATGTAGTGAGTGTCTAGTGCAGGGGTAGGCAACCGTTTAGCAGCACTGTGCCGATATAGGATTGTGATGTCCCGTAGCGTGCCGGTCCTATTTTTTTTTTCAAGTTGAGGTGTGTATGCTGCCGTATTCTGCTTGTGTTAATTATACTGTAATTGCTTTGTATCGTTGTATTTGTGCATATATGAGCTATTATATTGTATATGTTCATGAGTAGATTGTGGTATCGTGTATGATACATATGAATGTGGGCTGTGTATGGGGGCAGCTTGTGGAATTGTGTGTGTGGATGGATATGTCACATTGTGTGTTTAGTAGTGTGTGTATGTGTGGGGGCTGTTTGGGGTATTGCATGTGAGAGGCTGCATGTGGGGTTGTGTGCATGTGTCTGGATTGTTAGTGGTGTTGCGTTTGTGCAGATTGTGTATATGTTTGTGTGTGGGTTGTCCATTTTATTTGTATGAGGGTAGGGTCTTTCTGCATTTCTGTGTATATCTAGCAGTGTGGGTGGCTTCCCTGGGTTCCAGTGGAGATCATGTTGGCCAGGTACAGGTCAAGGACCGGAGCTGCAACAACAACTGTGAGCTGCTCTACTACTGTGTGGATTCCCATTCACAAGTGCTGGAATGAAGTGCTCTGAGATCACTTCCTCTACGCGCTGCAATGCATAAATTGAGGATTGTCCTTCACCACCTCTTCGTATAAGCAGATATCCGAAGTTTTACTGGGACTTCTGATAGGCCAGAGCCTGTTTGGCTCTAGCAGCCTTGAGTGCCGTGCAAAGGCACCTCGAGTGCCGTGCATGGCACTAGTGCCGTAGGTTGCCTACCCCTGGTCTAGTGAATACAAAGTGTGTTTGTGTGTATTAGATGCAGTGTGTAGTGCATGCAGAGTTTGTATTTGTGTAGTGTGTGTGTATAGTAAAGAAGTGTGTGTTTGTTGTAGTGTGTACAGTGAATGCAGTGTGTAGGCATGTAGTGTGTGTAAAATAGGGGCTGCAATTGGTGGGGGAAAAGGGAGAGCATTTTTTTTGTAAAAAAAAAAAATTGAAAACACATTTTTATTTTATTTCCCCTCCCTGCTGGTTACCTGTAGCCAGGGAGGAGGAGATGGCATTCCTTGGTGATCCGGTGGCATGTTGCTCAAGCCAGGCGTTGTTCATTGAAGAGGGGGCCCAGCACAATGACTTTATTTCCCAGCAGCTCCCATGTCTCTAACTTAAATTAAAATTAGGCTGAGCTGCGCACTGGTTGGGACTGACTGAATTTATATTTCATTTAACTATTTAGCAAGTGGTAGCTTCATTATCTCATTACATCGGATATTTTGCCTTCTGCCACACTCAGGCAGAATCTCACTGATCATGATAGGAGTTATAGTTCAGCAGGAGAAGTAAACC
Source organism: Pelobates cultripes (assembly GCA_933207985.1). Lineage (NCBI taxonomy): Eukaryota > Metazoa > Chordata > Amphibia > Anura > Pelobatidae > Pelobates > Pelobates cultripes. The sequence continues at coordinate 94,367,617 of OW240912.1, read as the reverse complement.
TCTTGTACTAAATATGATAGGACTCAAAGTTCGTATGAAAGTGACTTGTGTTTTTGTTTTCCTTTTATCTCTGCAATTAAGAGAGCAGAAGTTAAAAATAAATCCAAAGCAGACTAAATCAATATTTCTCTTTATCAAGGAGGAAGAGAGTTAAAAGAGCACTGTAGGGTCAGGAACACAAACATATACTGTCTCGATTAACCCAATTGTGTTAAAACCACCATTTAGCTGGCTTGCATCTTTATGAGTAAAATAGGAAAATTCAGCATCTCCATGAAGAGGCACCATGTGAGGTGTGGCCACTGGAGGTGTCCCTAGGCTGTAATGTAAAGACTGCATTTTCTATGCCTGCAGGGAATGATTATACTCATCAGAACAACTACATTAAGCTGTAGTTGTTCTGGTGACTATAGTGTCCCTTTAAATACTATTCACTAAACTGGAAATTGTCAAAAAACTACCAAGAAATTTCAAATTAGAAGTAAAATGAGCCAAATGGAAAATTATCCAATTTCAGATCTGATATTTCGGCCTAAAATTTTAATTTCCTTTGTCAGCTCCTAACAATTCCTGGTTCAGTGAATGACACTGAATGCTTAGTGATTAGAAAGTTATACAATAAGTATATGTTTTTAGTAATTATAAGGTTGACAATGATAATGGTTTAACTAGGAAACAGGTGCTTGAGCACACAGTAGTGTTTTCCTGTGCATATTTTCCATTGTATTTTTAAAATCACACAAAAAAACATTGTTCAATGATTTCACATTTAGAATAATAAAACAGCCCACACACCACGTAAGTTTTTTTTGGAGGTTACTTTACTTTAACTAATATACTGTCTGTAGTAATGTTTCTGCCTTAGTGTTGAGAAAGCTATGTTCAAGACCAGCTTACCAGTAAGTGTCCATAGGCAAGACACCTAACGATACAAATCTGCCTTCCAGAAATGCTCCGATTGTAAGCTCATTGAGAAAAATCTTTTTCAACTCTAAATGTCCCCATTCTATAATTGCAAAGTGCTGCGGAATGTTTGTGCTGCTACAATGAGAACACTTACCGATAGGGTTTCTGAGTTAAAGTGATTGAGACCAACTTGATTATTTTCTTCTCTCTTACAAGACAAACTTATAAAGAAAATCACAAAACCAGCAGGCATAATGGAATCACAAAGTGTGATAGATGATGATTTCACACAGGAAAACCACAATTTGCTGTAGAGAGGTTTATGGAAACCAATTTGGCATACTATCAATATATGATATTGGCATACTTTGCAACAGTATTTTTTATAAGGTAATTTTCATTTAATAATACAAAAAGCTAAATATGTTCTAAGTAGTGGATTCAAGCACAGGGAAAATAAATGTGTTGATGTATGACTGTATGAGGGAGATGTGTTATTGTGATATTTTGCCATCAACCCTCAACCCAGGGGATTGGGAATATACACCAATATTGGGAGCTTAAATTGACAAATAACTTCTGTAATAAACACAGCACTACTTTAGATCACTGTGTTTCTGCTTGCTAACTCTTAATAAATTGCTTTCTGTCCCCAACTGTGTTGTCAGCTAGCTACAGAATAGAAAATTCATAAACATGCTACAGGACTCAACCGCATTACAATATCAAATATCAAATCTGCAGGCAGAGGTATTGCTGTATATGTCAATGCCTGTCATCTAAGTATCGAATTTATATGAAAGTCATGTAAATGACAATTAAAGGGATACTATAGTGCCAGGAATACAAAGCTGTATTCCTGGCACTGTAGTTCCCTCTGCCTCCCCTTCTATTGTGACCCCCTCCACCATCAGAAGTGATAAAGAGTTAATAAAACCTTTGTTTACTTTCCTTAACCTAGCGCTGAAGTCCCTCGGCGCTGGATCGCGGCTCTGCCTTCTTCTCTGTTCCGAGACAAGCTGGCAATAATGTGCATGTGCGGCAAGTGTCGCGCTCTTATTAGACCTCCCCATAGGAAAGCATTGAATCGAATCAATACTTTCATAAGGTGAAAAATCTTACGCTGGATGTCCTCATGCATAGTGTGAGGACGTCTAGCATCAGATACCCTACCAAAGGTCTGTTTGGATGCAGAAAGCGTCTTCACTAGCTGTCTAGTTGGATATATCTTTATCAAAAATAAATCTTCAGCACTCAAAGGACTTCAAATGTGACCAAAACTTTACTAATACATGGCCCCAAACAACAATGTTTCGACCCTATAGGGTCATTATCAAGATCCTGATAATGACCCCATAGGGTTGAAGCATTGATGTTTTTGGGCTTCTATTTGTAAAATTTTGATCACATCTAACATTCTTTGAATGTTGCTGTTTTTTTGTTTTTCCCATATTTACAGTATAATAGCATGAGTTAGCACCTAGGCATACTGTTGTTAATTTATTAGTTTTGAACAACACATTCATTATAATTAAAGAAATATATGAAAAAGTAATATAAGTAGCATAGGCGTGCGCACAGGGTGTGCCTGGGCACACCCTAATCCTCGTGGCACGCCTATGGTTTGAGTCCTGCAGGAACAGCGTTCCTGCACTTTTTTTGAGCAGGAACACTGTTCCTGCAGGCACTCAGCGCCCCCTGTTTCACCGCTTGCACCTGTCATGGGGGGGGCAAGAGGTGATGGATCCCCCCCCTCTCTGCAGCTCAGCCGCAGCGAGGGAGCTGTCTGCTCTCTGCTCTCTGCTCCCTCTCGCTGCGCGCTGATGCCGGGAGCCGGAATATGACGTCATATTCCGGCTCCCAGCTACAGCAGACAGCCCGCGCGGCGAGAGGAAGCAGAGAGCAGACAGCTCCCTTGCCGCGGCTGAGCTGCAGGGAGGCGCCCGCCCCACTGGACCCCAGGGAAAAGTCCACGCCAGCACCTCAGGTAGGAGGCTGGGTGAACATTTTTTTTAAATTAAAATGTAATAATTTGTTCTTGTGTGTGTCTGTGTGTGAGTGTGTGTGTCTGTGTGTGAGTGTGTGTGAGTGTGTGTGAGTATGTCTGTGTGTGTCTGTGTGAGTGTGTCTGTGTGTGAGTGTGTGTGTGTCTGAGTGTGTGTCTGTGAGTGTGTGTCTGTGAGTGTATGTGTGTCTGTGTGAGTGTGTCTGTGAATGTGTGTGTGTGTGTCAGTGAGTGTGTGTGTCTGTGAGTGAGTGTGTGTCTGTGTGAGTGTGTGTCTGAATGTGTCTGTGAGTGTGTGTGTGTACGCATATATATATATACACACACACACACACGCTGAGCCGGCGCTATCTGAGTGCCGGTTCTGCTCTAAGCCTCCATGGGCCGATGGGGAGACCAAAGATCTACCTCACCGGCCCACAGCAGCATGGAGGGAGGCAGGAGAGGACCCAGGGAGCTCTAGACAGAAGCTCCGCCAGGTTCCTCTCGCGATATCTGAGTGTTGCTGCGGCAACGCTCAGATCTCGCAAGAGTTAACTAAAGCCACGCAGGCTAGAGTTCACTCTCCACTGGACCACCAGGGATGGCACATGGAAGCAAGGATTTACTAATCTGCCAAATCCCTCCAAACATACAGCACACACACATACAGCACCTACACACATACAGCTCACACACACACAGTACACTAACCGCACCCTCACAAACACACACAGCACCTTTAAAAAAAACACAACACCCTCACACACAGCACACTAACAGCACCCTCACAAACACACACACACACAACAGCACCCTCACAAATACACAACACTCACACAAACAGCACCCTCACAGGACAAACATACACACACAAACACCCTCACACACAAACAGCACAGTCACAAACACACACACACACAAACACCCTCACATCACACTAACAGCACCCTCACACACACATCACACTAACAGCACACAGCACACTAACAGCACACACAGCAGTGTATGTGTGTGTGTGTATATATATCTATATATATATATACATATAGATATAGATACATACACACACGCGGCGTGTGTTTGTGCTTTAGGGTGCACAGCCTAATGCAATAGGCTGCACACGCCTATGATAAGTAGGTGATTATTTCTACCATGCAGTGTCTCTTGAAGTAAAAATTTGCTGTAAGTAATTTTACCACAGGAAAGGAGGCTTCTTATTTTGCATTAAACTCTCTTTACTAACTCCACAGCAGCAAAGAAAAGTGAAAACAAGAACCAATCAAAATGCAATAGGAAGTATAGTATCCACACTGAATAGCCTCCTCCTCTTTCTTTACTGCTCCATCAGCAGACAGATCATAGTTTTTTGGCTCTTCCCTTTATTATTGTGATTGTATTGTTCTATTTTTGTACTATTATATAAATTTTATTCTATTGTATTGTTATTCTTGCTATTTCATTTTCCTTATTACACTGTATTGTGTTGGTTATATCTCGCTATCATATCCTTTTATTTTGTTTCAGGGGATTCTCTCCTCTCCCTTCTTAACTGTTCTGGGCTTTCTGCATTACTGACTTCCCCCTACGGTCGGGCTCTTAGGGCATCCGTCGGTCTTTGCCGACGGATCGTTTTCACACTGTCCCCCCTCCCCACCCGACCTCTCTCGTGGCATAACTGCAGCGCTTACCTGTGGCCGGCACTACCGGCTCTCCCTCCCTGTTCCAGCGGTGGCCATCTTGGTTCTCGCGACTCGCGAGAATCGGGGCCGCCATCTTGGGAGTCCCACGGGCACCACGATCCTCTCTGACACCCGGTCCTCTATTTCACTGCTCCCTGCACACATCCAACGTCCAGACAGAGGTCCTAACTGCATACTGTAGTCTGCACTATAGGGCTTACTACCCTGTGCATTTGTGGTGAGGCCCCTCTCATTGTGCTGCTTATAGAGGTGTACCTTGTGTCACCCTTTGAGTGTCTGGGTGAGGCCCAGTAAAATAAAAACCCAATACATTATACCCTGCTGGGGTAATTAGTACGGCAGGTACTACCTGCATTACTATTTCCTACACCCTGCTGGGGTATTTTAGTACTGCTGGTACTAATTGCACGAATCACTATATACCCTGCTGGGGTTTTACTAGTACTGCTGGTACTAATTACACAAATCCTTACTATACCCTGCTGGGGTTATATTGGTACTGCTGGTACCATCACTTTATTGTGACTAAGGCTACAGTTCTGACCTCTCGCCCATCACATGCCCTGTGCCACTATATACTATCAATCCTTGCTCCTACTTACACAATGGAAGTCTCTCAGAACACTGCTGATTTCCAGACTATGATTAATGAGGCCATAGCCACCTCTATTGAGAAAGCACTCTCCAAAGTAATGATGGCGAACGCCTGACAGAAAAAATCCTCAAAAGCCCAACATTAAGATTCTGATTCTGAGGCACCGGAGTTAGATCAGGTCATGACCACCTTCATGTCACGGGGAGGTCACGACCCTTGTAAAGGAGTGGAAAAAGGCTTCCGAGGGGTTCAAGACAAACTGTTGGACTCCATAGGCCCCCTCTCTCGTATTATGTATCTGGCAGACGACGCGTTCACAAGAGCCGAACAATTAGACGCCAGCATGGTACGCGAATGGGCGCACGATATACGGGAATGGGCACAAAGATGTTTTTGCTTTGTGGGGAACACTAACATTGCCCTCTCCTCTGAGTGGCGCAAAGAAGCACTACTCCACATAGACGGATAGTTGTTGGAATTGGGCACCAAGGAGCTAGGACCACTGGCACAGGGCAAACTGTTTGGAGGTGCTTTTCTCAAAGACCTGAACAGACACATGAATGTCTTCACGTCCTTGAATAAGGCACAGACCTCAATGAGGAGGGTCTTTAGGAGCAACCCTGTCCCGTCATAAACTTAGGAAGACTCAACATGTACATAAGGTACAGACACTTCAAAATGGAGGGCATCCACCTCTTAAGGGACCTCCTTCAAGACGGAGACTGGTTCACGAGATTGGATCTGAAAGACGCATACCTGTCAGTGTCTGTCCACCGATCCTGCCGCCAGTTCCTCGGATTCTGATGGCAAGGCCTCACTTGGCAATTTACATGCCTCCCCTTTGGCCTCATCTCGGCCCCATGGTGCTTCACCAAATTACTGAATCCAGAGGTTACGCATTTTCAAACACGAGGAATTCGTTACATTATCTACCTGGGCGACCTCCTGTTATTCTGTTGCGACAGGTTCAGACTGACACGGCACACTCGCTATACCACGGATTTCCTAACATCTCTCGGTTTCGTGGTAAACAACCTAAAGTCGGCAATATCTCCGGCCCAGACGGTACAGTTCTTGGGCTTCGAGATAGACTCCAATTCCAGCACACTACGACTATCAACGTTGAAGATCTCGGCCATCCAGAGAGAGCTACACAGAGTGTTACGCTACCAAGCCATTCCACTCCGCAATCTGGCTCGGATAGTAGGCCTACTATCCGCATCCATACAGGCCATTTTCCCAGGACCACTCCACTACAGGGCGATGCAACGCATGAAGGCCTCCTTTCTTCGCCACAACCCTTCCTATGACCAGCCGGTCCCCGTAACGGAATAAATCAAGGAGGAACTCAGATGGTGGCTGGACAGCATAGAGGCGTGGAACGGGTGTGCCATTTTCGGGAACACGCCCGACGTACTGGAGTCAGACGCCAGCCTCTGGGGATGGGGCGCAACGAGCGCTGGCATATCGACAGGAGGCGTCTGGACTTCACAGGAACTCAACATGCACATAAACTGCCTGGAGCTCCTAGCGGGATCCTTCGCCATTCGCAGCCTGGCGAGGGACAAATCGGACTGCTGCATTCTCCTCAGGATGGACAATGTCTCCGCGGTCCGCTACATCAACCACCTGGGTGGAGTCTGATCCTGGCTCCTGTCGGAGATAACGAAGGAGATCTTTGACTTTTGCCTACCCTGCAACATCTCCCTCAAAGCAGAATACCTACCGGGAAAGACGAATCTCACGGCAGATTGGTTCTCCCGAAACTGTCGGGACGGCAGCGACTGGAGACTAGATCCCTGAGTCTTCCACTGCCTCTCAGAACAGAGGGGCCCCTTTCACCTGGATCAGACAGATGCAAGATTATTTCAGTTGGCTCCCGGACCTGGAGAGCAGGGCAGTGGACGCGTTTCTCCAACCGTGGCTGACCACGGGAGTGGACACCTTTTCCCCCTTCGCTATGATAGCGAGAACGATCCAATACCTGAGGAACCAACATGTATCTCTACTACTCATAACTCCTCTAAGGTGGAGCCAACCGTGGTTCCCGGACCTCCTAACATTCTCCTACGCAGACCCTCGCCTTCTGCCGTTCTATATGACACTCCTCACAGATCCGAAAGGGAACCCTCATCCTCTGATTCTGGACGATCGACTCGCCCTGGTGGCTTGGACTCTTTCCAGGGGGCCTGTCAGGTCGGCGAACTATCGCAGGCTTCTAGGGACCTCCTATGGGATTCCTGAGCATTGGGAACCAGACAATGTTACTTCTCAGCTTCGAATTCCTAGTCCACTTGGTGTATGGAACGGAACCTTGATCCATTTACTGCCCCTATACCATCCATTCTGAACTTTCTATCCTACCTGTTTTCCACAGGTCGTTCTTACCGGTCACTTAACGTCGTGCTTCCGATTCTAGGGATCCCGGTGGGGAAGGATCCGCTGGTATGTCGACTCCTGAGGGGCATTCAACTACAGAGACCCCCGGAACCCAAATACTCACGTTTAATGGAAGTCGACGTTGTCCTGAGATTTTTGAGAGACTGGCCTGCTAACGACAGGCTCTCGCTCCAACAACTCTCGCTAAACTCACGCAACTTTTTGCCTTGTTTCTTTCCGCAGGGTATCAGATGTTCGGGCCTTTGACATAGACGCTTTTTCGGTCTCCCCAGAGGGAGTTACTTTTCAGGTGTCTCGTCGTACAAAATTGGACTCAACAACGTTTTTTTTAGCCTTTTTTCGTTACCGAACCTCAACTCTGCATTGTTTCTACTTTACGACGGTATGTGTAGGTAACGTCCCCGCTACAGGTCTTCACTTCGGGACAACTATTAGTGTCTTATGTTAGACCGCACGTTTCCGTCTCTGTCACTACACTCGTCAGATGGATACGATGGATTTTATCTCTGGCAGGAGTAGACGCTGCATTCGGGGCTCACTCTGTTCGCGGGGTGACAGCTTCCTCGGCTTTCTCAGCGGGTGCTTCTCTATTGGATATCCTTCGTTACGCAGATTGGTCTTGGGAATCCACATTTCGGATATTCTATTTCCGTCTGAGTTCTGGTGCGGCCATGTCACTTCTACATTAGCGTTAAAAATGCAAAATATGAAGCCTTCTGTCATGTGGTAAAATTTAAAATTATGCTAGCTTTAGTGTACTTATAATCTTAACTTTAATAATGACATGAGGCGAGCACTTTTCCCACACTTGGGAAGATGGGGGTCCTTGAACTACCATACAGAGTACTTTTTTGTCTTCTCTCCTTTCAGTATCTATTTCTACTTTGTTGTATAGCCTATCGTTTTGAGAATGACTTATAATACTTTGGTTTGCTAGCATTTAGTCTATTGTAATTTAGACAGTCTATATGTGGGGATCTATTGCACTTAATTGATGGGTTACTACCATTGCTTCATCCAGTTTCAAGACCGATGCCTAACCTATTTCATGTTTTCTTTTCAGTTTAAATTTGTGGTATTATGGTTCGTTTTGGATTATCACCTGTTCCATGAGGATTACCGTATAGTTGGATTGCCACCCGTTGGTACTCTTTTCCGGATGTTATGGTTTTTTAACTGTATCCGTCTGTGATGTCGCTTCTGAAAGAGGAGGAGGAGCCTATTCACTGTGAATAGTATACTTCCTATTGCATTTTGATTGGTTCTTGTTTTCACTTTTCTTTGCTGCTGTGGAGTTAGTAAAGAGAGTTTAATGCAAAATACTCGCCTCCTGTCATTATTAAGATGAGTACACTAAAGCTAAATCAATAATTTATTTAACATAGTCCATAATATTTGTTTTTGTGTCTTAAAGGACAAGAAAAATCTAGAAAAAAAAAATAATAAAACACCATCATTACTATTATCTATAAAGTTCCAAAATTACTCTACAATGACTTGAGTAACAAGTAATTACAACAATACAAGTCTTGCATTTAAGAAAAGATATACATATAGGAAATGAAGGCGCTAAGGCTCTTTCTCCAAAGACCTTTAAATGGACACTATAGTCAACAAAACAACTTTAGCTTAATGAATCAGTTTTTGTGTATAGATCATTCCTCCGAAGTCTCACTGTTCAATGCTCTGCCATTTAGGAGAGTTAAAAAAACAAAACATGTTTCCATTTATGCAGCCCTAGCCACACCTCCCCTTGTTGTGGCTGACACAGCCTGCATGAAAAAAAATGGCTTCACTTTCAATCAGATGTAACTTACTTAAAGGTTTGAATCTCTTGCTCTGTAAATTGAACTTTAATCACACACAGGAGGCTCCTGCAAGGTCTAGCAATAATTTGCAATAAAGGAAGTGTAAACATTAGATGACTCTTTACAGGAATGTTTAGGAAGGCTGTGCAAGTCAAATGCGGGAGGTTTGACTAGGGCTGTATAAACAAAATGATTTAACTCCTAAATAGCAGCGAGGGGCATGATCTATACACCAAAACTACTTCATTAAGCTAAATTTGTTTAGGTGGCACCTGTGTGCCTTTAATTTAACTATACACAAAAAAATAATTACATGTTTTTGCAGGTAGATCATACTTGCAATTTATATAAGGCATCTATGAAAACAAGGTAAGGATGGAATCTTGATGATATGGGGTAAAGTGAATATTTAGGCCACTTCTTGTCTCATGCAGTACTGGAAAATTAAGTGGCAATTTACACAAGTAAGTGTTTTTCTAAAGTGATACATTTTTTGGGTTCTACATCCGACAGAGGGGTAGTACCATACTGTACATGACCTAAGGGGGCTTGATAATTTAGGAGCAATTTAGCAGTCATGGAAAGCAAAGAAAAAGATCTAATCACACTGTAGGGCATTTTACAGGCAGCATCAGAAGTACAAACAGCTAACTGCCAAGCAACTGTGTTATACCCTCAGACACATTCATTATATATTGGTGACATTTTTGTTCTAACATACTTGTAACTTGAAGGGGGGATATGATAGAAACATTTAAATATATAAAGGGAATCAACACAGTAAAGGAGGAGACTATATTTAAAAGAAGAAAAACTATCACAACAAGAGGACATAGTCTTAAATTAGAGGGACAAAGGTTTAAAAATAATATCAGGAAGTATTACTTTACTGAGAGGGTAGTGGATGCATGGAATAGCCTTCCAGCTGAAGTGGTAGAGGTTAACACAGTAAAGGAGTTTAAGCATGCGTGGGATAGGCATAAGGCTATCCTAACTATAAGATAAGGCTATAATGAAAGTATTTAGAAAATTGGGCAGACTAGATGGGCCGAATGGTTCTTATCTGCCGTCACATTCTATGTTTCTATGTTTCTATGTTTCTATGTAGGTAATGAGAGTATTAATGTAAGTTCATTCAGTTAAATACAGCCATAATCACCTGCAATACATAGAGTATTACATGATTTAAGAGAAATACCTCTGGTAATGCAGTCTTATATTATCCATGTAGCAGTCTTTCATAAAAGGCAAATCGTAGGGCTTGCCCATTTCAACTTTTACACATTGGAATATGCCAGATTGGTTTGCTTTGAGATGATATGACAATCAAAATTGCCCTCATAACGGCATACCATTTGCAAAAGTAGACAACCAAGGGTATACAAAATGGGACATGTCCAGTCTTTTTTGAAGTCACTTAGTTACAAACCCCTGCCAAACTTAGTGTTCATATTTGTTTTTTGCATTTTTCATCATTATATCTATGATATCTCACAAGTACAGGTTTAATAGGGTTTTGGAAAGTTATAGTGTCCAATATATGGCTTGCCTATTTCAGTTTGCCAGATTGGTTTGCTGTGCCTGTTTTGCCTTTGAGACAGTACGGTAGCCCAGGAATTAAAATTACACCAATCATGGCATACCATTTGCAAAAGTAGAGAATCCAGGCTATACAAAATAGGATATGTCCAGTCTTTTTCAGAAGCCACTTAGTAACAAAGCCTCGACAAAATTAGTATTTATATGTGTCTTTCACAGATTAAATTGTCATTAACCCTTTTACTGCTCTGAAACATTAATATGTGTGTTTAGCGATCTCTCATTAGTACAACAGAACCCCCCATTGTACAGGTTTTATGGTATTTTTTTTTTGTGTGGAAAGTTACATAATCAAATATAGGTCATAACCATTTCGGTCTTCCTACCTGAATATTTGATGAAGTGATATTCTAGGCATCTGTTGCTTTTGAGACAGTATGGTCAGGGAGATTGCCAGATTATTTTGCACCCTAGACAAGACCAGCTACTTGCACCCTTCCCCCCCAAAAACACATTTGTAGAAAACAATTAAAAGCATAAAACTTGAAACAACTATATGCACTTAGCCCCTCTGTGTGCCTCTTTGTCTTCCCCCAGCTCCTCTATGTGCCTCCTTGTCCCTCCAACCCCTCTGTGTGTCTCTTTGATCCCCATCCATTCTGTGTTTATTTTTGTCCCCCCAGCCCCTATGAGTTTTTTCATTTCCACCCCCCAGTCTCCTTGTGTGTCTTTCTTCCCCCTCAATCCTCAGTGGGTCATTTTATCCCCTCTGTGGGACTTTTTGTCCCAAAGACCTTCTCTATGTGTCTCTTTGTCCCACCCATCCACTATGCGTATCTCTTTTACCCCCAGACCCTCTTTGTGTCTTTTTGTTTCCCCAGCCCAACTGAAATAACACATACAAAGCCAATAATCTAAACTTAAATCTAAAACTACTGATGCACTTATCTGAGTGGGGATACCAAATTAAATAGCCAGGAAAGAGGCAGATGAACTGTTGCAGGCCTATATTCCAGAGGCAATTGGGGATTTTACGAACTGCCAGACTAATCTGTTGAAACTAGAGGCTTTCTTTTGCACCCATTGAACCATTATCATCATATCAGGGAGAGAGCATAGGACAGACCCTGGTCACTAAATGGGGCCACCTTGGTATTGGTGCAGTTTGCTAGATCTTTAGGTTTCACTGTATTTCGACAGCATAATTATAACAGGTGTAAAAGATATGTTTTATGTTTATATGCTAATACAATGTAAAAGTGAAATATAACATTTTACACAGTTAAACATATATTAGAATGTCAATTATGGACTCTCAAGATGTTTTACCTATATATTGCTATATTTTCTAATAATCATGAAATCTGTGTCTCCAATATCCCCTCCACTTTCCCTATTCCATAATATTCTTTTTTTTATCCAGCCCAGGGTAAGGTCTCTCCCTAAGGCTATTTGCCTGTTTAAAAATTATTAATTTATTATTTTTATCTACCCAGAACTATTTTGTATGTTTAAAAACTTTTTTTTATTTCTTTTTAGCTTCTCCCTCTGCCATGGCGACCTCTATCCCTCTCATGGCCACCAATGCTGACTACATTACCCATACTCCTCACGGCCGTCATCTGAGATGGCCGCCGCAATTCAAAATAAATACATAGTCACATGACCACTTCAATATATCAGTTTTTATCACATATAAGCTTCGTTTTTAAATATAAATATAACCAATATATTAATCACATCTCTCTGAACATATAGAGTGTTCATTTTTAAAGGTATATGTGGCGGAACCAACCTCGACACTGTGCACTGGAGGAGCCTGATTGCTCACGTGCTCCCTTTAGACTATGGCCCGGCATTTAAAACCTTTTATTTTCCCTGCAGAAAGGCTTATTCGTGCCTTTCTGCCGGGGTGTTCGGTAAATTCAATCTACCGAACAAAGTAGAACGATCGACCACCTGGGAACTGGAGTGTGCAGTCAATTGGCCGCCCAGAAACTGCAGTTAACCGCAGCTTATTTGACGAATGCTGGGTGGCCTTTGTTCGTTTGCCAAACACGTGGCAGGGGCCATTTGAACTCCCGAACGGCCAGCGGTGTTCAGCGCCCAAACTATGGAACTGGAAATGGACACTTATTTGCGCGAACACCGCTGAGCCGCCAGCCTCCTTACCTCTGCATTCGGTAGTATAACCGAATGCCTGTTCATTCGGTAGTTTAACCGTATGAACAGCATCAACCCAGATAGCCATGCCATGGAGCCTATTCGTGTAACGAAAGACTATGGGAAAGACTTTGGCTCCATGGCAATTGAACTGTATGTATGTGATCTGAGCGCCATTCGGTAATGTGCGCTCAGATCTAAGCTATCTGGGGATATGTAGAATGTATGTGTTTTATTCGTTATTTGCAACATTGGGTATTTTTATGTCTTTTTATGTCTTCCCAATTATCTCCAGGATAGAGAGGAGGGATTGTGATGCATTGTGGGAGTGTTTAAAGGTGTATGTCTGTGATTGGTCAATGTCCAATATGTTTCCCAGTCTTCCATCTGGTACCCTAGGGGAGTGTCCACCAGGTGGAAGACCTGCATAAAAGCCAGGCATGTAGCCCCAGTAAATGAGTTCTGCTTGACCCTCAAAGGAAGTGTCGTTTCATTCTTGGGGGGAATTGGATTGTATGCTGTTACAGTGCGACTGCCAGGAGTGTAAACTGTTTGTGTGGTTTTTCCTGTTCGGCTGTTTAACAGCATTCGTGTGTTCGGGAGTTGGTGAATTCATGTGTTTGCAGTTCGGGAGATTGGTGATTGCAGTAGCTGCCTGTGCATCTGAAAAGGGGAATATCGCCTAAACGGTTTTCAACCTCTGTGCAAAACGGTCTGTTACAGTATACAATAGATTATCATTATGGTATTGAAGTCATTTTGGCACCAATGTCAAATTGACAATCTCTCGTTCCCCTATTTAAACCCTCATATGTCAGATCACTCCTTTTTATCTCCACTTGAAGAGGCCCTAGAGGCGAAACGCGTTGTGGTTACTATTTAGGCTGTTTTAACCTGTGTTTTATTTTTGTACGAATAAAGGTACTTTGGCTTATTTACACTTTACTATAGTGTGCCATTTTACTTGTTTTTCTACATTTTTATTATCACTACTATTTTATTTGGATTTTATTTTATTTTACCTCATACTGCCTTAAACCCATGGGCGTCTGCAGGGGGAGGCTAGGGGGGGCAAGTCCTGGATTTTTCAGCTTGTTCTGCTATTTTTCGTGTGAGATTGAAAATACACTGCAATACTGGTGCTGTGTATAGAAAGATCGGGATAGGAAGCTACATCTTATCCCAGCTTCTCTCTCCTAACTGAATCTGCAGGGGAGCAACACATGCAGCCAGCAACTCCCAGAGTGCATAGACAGTCTATAGATCAGGGAACTAAGGCATGGGGGCAGCCTATAGATCATGGAAGTGAGGCATATGGGGGCAGCCTATAGATCAGGGAAGTGAGGCATTGGGGCAGCCTATAGATCAGGGAAGTGAGGCATGGGTATAGATCAGGGAAGTGAGGCCAGCCTATAGATCAGGGAAGTGAGGCATGAGGATCATGTGGTATAGATCAGGAATGTGAGGCATGGGTTCAGCCTATAGATCAGGGATGTGAGGGATGGGGCCAACCTATAGATCAGGGAAGTGAGGCATATGGGGGGTAGCCTGTAGATCAGGGAAGTGAGGCATGGGGGGGCAGCCTATAGATCAGGGAAGTGAGGGATGGGGCCAACCTATAGATCATGGAAGTGAGGGATGGGGGGCAGCCTATAGATTAGGGAAGTGAGAGATGGTGGGGATCCACCTACAGATCAGGTAAGTGAGGGATAGGCGGGGAGACAGCTTATAGATCAGGGAAGTGAGGGGTGGGGGGCAGCCTATAGATCAGGTAAGTGAGGGATGGGGGGGAGACAGCCTATAGATCAGGTAAGTGAGGCATGTGGGGAGGCAGCCTATAGATCAGGTAAGTAATGGATGGGGGGTCAGCAAGGAGCAGGAAGGTAACGTAAGAGAAGGAACAGAAATTATCAGGAAGGGACATCAAGGAGCAGAAAGGGGCAGCAAGGACCTGGAAGGACAGGAAGGA
This sequence comes from Pelobates cultripes, assembly GCA_933207985.1. Taxonomy (NCBI): domain Eukaryota; kingdom Metazoa; phylum Chordata; class Amphibia; order Anura; family Pelobatidae; genus Pelobates; species Pelobates cultripes. Next base: position 94,352,550 of record OW240912.1, on the reverse strand, counting down.
GCTTAAAAGGTAAAGTAGGAGCCCTTTCCCCCAACTCAACCTGCCGCTGAGCACACCCCAAATAAGCGGCCTGTCATACCTACAGCTACAATCCCTACTGAAAACCCACTAACCAAACAAGATCCCTCCACCCACCCATGATACAAAACATGACCAACATAGAAAAAATGTGCGCAGGACTACTACCAAAGAAAAAGGTTATAACGACTTGTTACGATGTAGTTTTGAGGGAGGACAGATGCCCTATGCCTAAATACACCAAAGACTGGGAGAAAGACCTAGGACATATGATACCTGATGCCGCCTGGTCTGGGGCCTTTAAGATACACAAAAAATACACAAGATGCAACTCCCACGTATAAGGAAAATAGCCAGCAGATGGTACCTAACACCAGCGAGGCTAGCGCACATGTTCCCAAACACCTCTGACAAATGTTAGAGATGCACCACTGACAAAAGAACAATGTTACATATCTGGTGGGAATGCCCGACAATCAAACCCTTCTGGGCAGGGATTGCCAGGCTAATTGGGGAAGTAATACACAAACAGATATGGGAATCAGCGGAATTCTTCCTACTGTTCATGCTCCCCGACCTCCTCTCGAAACAACAAGGGACCCTGGCATTTCACATATTGATAGCAGCAAACTTGCTTATAGCTAGGAAGTGGAAATCCACCACTGCATCTCCCATAGGTGAAGTGATACAACAGGTATCTCTCAATGGTCAGTATGAAAAGATGGCCCATGAGAGCTCTGATAGACACAACAAGAACCTAGATACATGGGAAATATGTAATGAATGGCTGAAAGGGAAGACGAACCTAAGTGCTGCAGCTCGGGACACAACGACCAGGTGACAAAGGGGAAAAGTAACCACACTAGAAACCTTTTTCAATAACACTAACTGAAATAGCAGAACCCATAGAGACAACCGCCACCATCGCCTGCTCTCCCTCACCCCCCCCGGCTAGAAGACCCACGACGCGCCTTAAACAAACCCTCTTCTCGCTACTCTTTCTCTAGTTTCCTCTCTCCTCTCCTCTCTCCTCACACCCAGCCCTAAGCTGGAATTTTCTTGAAACACCCGGGGTCCACACAGCCGGGCACACCACGGGGGACCAAAGGCACCCATACGAGACGCTAACGCGGTCTTTAGAGACCTTGCATGTATGGAGCGACATATGGGCTAGGGGGCCAGCAACCAACAAATTAGTAGTCTAACAATGTAGAGGCTGAACTGGCTAGCGGCCCACAGAAAGCACATACAACTGCATAACAGTATAATAACGTAATGTTAATGTAACGGATGTATGCAATCACTGTAACAAAACATAGTGCCGATACACTGTTCGATTGTGCTGTCTATTGTGTCATGTGCCTGTCTGGATTTCCGGAATAAAAAGAAATAAAGAATTTTAAAAAAAGGTAAAGTAGGAGAAGGAGCACAAAGGAAGAGAAATGAGCAGGAAGGGGCGCAAGGAGTACGAAGGGTCTGCAAGGAGCACGAAGGGACTGCAAGGAGACGGAAGAGTCAGCAAGGAGCAGGAAGGGGCAGGACGGGTCAGAACGGGTCAGAAAGGAGCTGGAAGGTAAAGCAGCACAGAGGTAAAGTAGAAGGGGCAGAAAGGGTCAGCAAGGAGCTGGAAAGGGCAGCAAGGGACAGAAGGAGCACAAAGGTGAAGTAGGAGAAAGAACAGAAATGAACAGGAAGGGACATCAAGGAGCAGAAAGGGTCAGCAATGAGCTGGAAGGGGCAGAAGGAGCACAAACGTAAAGTAGGAGAAGGAGCAGAAATTAGTAGGAAGGGTCTGCAAGAAGCAGGAAGGGACATCAAGGAGCAGCAAGGGTCTGCAAAGAGCTGAAAGGGACAGAAGGAGCAGAAAGAATCAGAAGGAGCACAAAGGTAAAGTAGGAGAAGGAGCAGAAAGGGTCTACAAGGAGCAGAAAGGGATCAGAAAGAGAAAGGAGCAGAAGAGGGAACAAAATAAGCAGAAAGTAGCAGAAGGAGCCAAGGAGGAGAAAAGACAGTGTCAGAAGAAAAAGAAGACTGTGTCAAATGAAGGAGATGAAAAGCAGATTGGAGCAGGAAGGACTAGTGAAGTGAACCCTTGACTTTATCCTGGACACCACATCATAAGGCTTTGGTACCTGGGCCTGGCAGGGAAACTTTGGACCTTCTCATCTCCCCAGGTAAAAAATAAATCAGTGTTAATGTGTTCACTTTTATTTACTGAGTGTCAGGAAGCACAGAGTGCCGCTATGTAGGGGTGTCACTGATTGGCTAGAGCGGTCAGCTGGCACTCTAACCCAATCAGTAGCTCTCCATTCATAAAAAAGTTAAACATTTTTATGAACCGGGAACTGGCGATTGGCTTAGAGCATCAAGTGACCACTCTAGCCAATCTGTAGCACCCATGCCTGACGTCAATCTGCACTTCCTGACACCAGTCAAATACCACTGAGCGACCTGGAGATCTGGAGCTGGAGGGAGACTTTGGGGTTAAACTATTTGAGAGCAGTTTAACCTCTTTTTTTTTAATCATATTTGTGTTTATTGTTTTTGTCTTGAGAGACAGGGGAACAGAAGGAAAAGGGAGAAGGGATAGGGGGTTCCACAATAAAGTATACATACATTACTTATACATTAATCATACACATTACATGGTAGTTTGCGTTATCAACAACCTTCTCTCGGGGCAGTATGCATTACATTCCTGTTTAACGCCTACACTTTTTATTCGGTTGTGCATATCGGTACATGTCTTCAGATAGTGCTATTTTACAATATACATTACATTGTATGTGCAGGTTCGCCTCCTAGGGTTATTGCTATATAGTAACTATGTTCTGGTGCCCGCATATGTTTGACTCTTGACATGTTTATTGCTTGGCCCACATTAGTCGACGTGTATGGAGTATGGGGGAACTCGGGGAAGGGAGTGAACTCAACTTAACAGAAACTTGTACTGGAACTTGAGCTTGATCTCAATCTGGGACCATTGAGGAATGCTTAGGGAACTACATTGGGTACGCTCTCCTCGGTTTTGTATTGTTATTATTATTGTTATTGTTATCGGGCCTGGCCCGCTATGTAGTGCTCGTCCTTCGGTATGTGAGCCAGTCCTGCCACACCACCTCATGTTGTTGTGCTTTCCCCTTCAAACCCATAGCCATGTTTTCGTATAGACAGACATTATCTAATCTCTTTGAGATCTCTTCCATCGAGGGGATAGCTTTGTCCTTCCAATGATATGCTATAGCCATTTTAGTGACTGTGAGAAGGTTTACAATTAGTGGGGTGTGGTGCTTCTGATGTAACATTGGCAACATATGTAGTAAGTAACCTTCAGGTGTCAGTGGCATGGTAAATTGGGTTAGTTTGTTTACCAGTGTTTGTACGCTTAACCACAGAGGCTGAATGTCTTGGCATTCCCAGAAGACATGGATCAGTGTACCCTGGGCTTTCTCGCACCTCCAGCATAAAGGGGAGACTGTACTGTACATTTTGGCTAATCTATGCGGCACCATGTACCATCTCATTGTGATTTTGCTGTATGCTTCCCACATGGAGATGCTACTAGATGCCTTCTTGGTGGTGGATATGGCCTTGTGCCATTGTTGTATCGCGAATTCCCTACCGATATCTCTTTCCCATTGTGTCATGTAATGAAGTTTAAGTGGGGTAGCCGCTTCCCATAGGGCATTATAACATAGTGCCAGGGACTTGATGTGGCGGGCAGTCAACAGATGTTGTGTGTTGTGAGCTGTAAGCCTCTGTGTGGGCTGTAGCTTGTAAATTGGTCTGTAAGATGATCTTGACCCTTTAGTATAGGAATAGGTCTCGGGGGGGGGGGGGGGAGAATTCTGCCTGTAGAGTTGGGAATGGTTTTAATGCGGTCTTGTCAAGAATGTTTTCCACCCTCAGGACACCTTTTGCCAGCCACTTATGGACTTCTAGGTTCGGGGAGTGGATTTGTAGCGCTATGCGGTTTAACCTCTTAAAGGACGACTCTAGGCACCCAGACCACTTCAGCTTAATGAAGTGGTCTGGGTGCCAGGTCCAGCTAGGGTTAACCCATGTTTATAAATGGGTTAATCCAGCCCTCAAAGCCTCTAGTGGCTGTCTCATTGACAGCCGCTTGAGGCGCTTGCGTGATTCTCACTGTGAAAATCACAGTGAGAACACGCAAGCGTCCATAGGACTATGAGACCGGCTGAATGCGCGTGCAGCTCTTGCCTCGTGTGCACATTCAGCCGAATGGGAGGAGAGGAGGAGGATCGGAGGAGAAGAGCTCCCCGCCCAGCGCTGGAGAAAGGTAAGTTTTAACCCCTTTCCTCTCCGCAGAGCCGGGCGGGAGGGGGACCCTGAGGGTGGGGGCACCCTCAGGGCACTGTAGTGGTCCTTTAAAGGAAAGAGAGCGCCAGGGGCTTCCTGGCATCAGAGCATTTTCATTTAGATGAAGTTGTTATGGTGACCAGAATGTTCCTATAATTTGCTTAAAGGAACACTATAGTGTCAGGAATACAAACATGTATTCCTGACACCATAGTTGTGAAAACGCTATTCACCCTGGCTTTATGTGATTATGACTATGCCCTTTCCCTTTCATGTCACTGTCAAAAAGGGACCAGTTATGGATGTTGTGGCGGAACCCGCCTCGCCACTGGACATCGAGAGGCCTGGCTGCCCGCCTCCTACCTGCTGACTATAGCCCCTGGTAAATTTGTACTTTTAATGCAATATTTGGGCATGTGATATTGTATATTGCTGCTACTGGGCCTTTAAGGGCCATCCGGGGACATATTATGACTTTTCGGAACAATACCCCTTTAAGACTTGGTAGCAGATTACAGTAAGGATGTCTTTTATATTATGTATGTTTCTGTATGTTTGGCTAAATTGTATATGTGTATGCAGCATTCCCCTGATTGTTCAGTAGAATCACTCCATTCATTATATTGAGTGAAACTACCGAACAATCAGACCACCTGGGAGTAAGTGTGCCTCCAATTACCGTTTGCAACAATGTTGCAAACGAGTAATTGGCAATCGATGTAATGTGTGGTTTTGTCCTCTGGGTGGCCGCCATTCGGGAAACGAACACGTGGCGGCGGCCATCTTAAACTCCCGAACAGCGATGTTTTGGCGTCGAGTGTCTGGAACTAAAATCGGACACTAAACTAGGCAAACACCACTGAGACCTCCAGACTTCCATGAATTCGTGTGGAAACTACCGAATGACCCGCCGTTCGGTAGAAAGAACCCCACGAACAAGGGAATTCGTTTAAACCCTCCCCAGGCTCTGCAACCCAGGCAATTCATGTGTTTTCATTCCCTTTTCTGTGACCGACTGCAGGGCCAAAATACATGGAACTATTTTCGGATACTTTTGCCATGCAGTCGGTCAAAACTTTAACCCTCCATAATTCCCGAACCCCTGGTCCGATCTGGGTGATTTTTGGATATGTGTCTCACCCAGATCAGGGCTACCAGGGGATGTAACATTTAAAGGGATAACCCTATGTTTAGGGGTACATCCAGTAACCCAGGGAATTTGTGTCTGTACTAATGGGATTATGTGTCACGCTAAGGGGAGGAGATGTGTGGGAGGTAACTGGTACATTATTGGCTGGGGTACTAATTGTTTTGGATCCCTCCCTTGCATGGGAGAATGTCTTAAAAGGAGGTTGTGTGAATAAACCTTCAGTTCCTGCTTAACCCTCAAAGTGAAGTGTCGTCTCATTATTGAGGGAGGATTTATTGTATGCTATTCCAGTTTGACTGCTAGGAGTCTAAACCCATCCGTATGGTTTTTGCCTATTCAGCTGTTTATAGCATTCATATGCTTGAGAGAAGGTATACGCTTATTCGGTTCGGTGATTGTGGTGTCGGCCAGAGTGCTTGGAGTCCTCAGGAAACGCTAGGAGCATCCTTTAACGGAGGTACCCAGTCGGGGTGCCAGGTGATCCGTTACAGATGTCATTACAATTATGCCCCCCCACCCCCTGGAAAAATTTCTGCGGATGCCCATTCTGGCACCTGATTTTTATCTCCAGTGAGTTCTACTCCAAAGACATCCTTGTTGGGGATTATACCACCCATGCCTGATCCATAGAGCAGTCCGTCTGCTCTGGCAAATGTGAGTACATTATCATTTATCCTTACACTTTTTATTCAGTGAGCACTATTGTTGCTTCTTTTTATTTTTATGGTCCACCTACTACAAAGACTTCATTCTCATGTATCCTTGCAAGTGGGGATTGTACCACTGTATGCCATTCATACTGGAGCTAGTTACAGCTCCATAAAACGTATGTAGGACTACATTGTTTTCCTTTTATTTTCCCCTGTAAGAATATACTACCCTATTATTCCTTTCTGTTGTTTTATACGGACTCCACTGCTGAAACCGCCCTGCTACGCCCATTGAGGAATTACCCAGACACTTGGTAGAAAAATACTTCTAAAAAGGACATATCTACATTATCTCTTGGACTTCTTTTACCATTTTGGATTTTTTTTTTTATAATTCTTTATTTTATTTGTGCATATGATTAACAGATGGGTTTGCTTTGCCACAACAACAGGAGCAAACTGAACGTTACACACGTAAGAACAAAATTATGGCATTGAAGGCATTGCACATTTTTTGTGTTAGATTGTCAGGATAAACATAAATGTCTTAGCATAATGTGGTACAGGGTGGACAACAAGGTTAGGTGATAACTTGTCATGCCAGGTAAAATTCTCTTAATAATGCATATTGGCTGTTACTGTAATATTCTGATCTTGGCTTAAATCAAAGATAATCTTGTATAGCCTAGTGCGTGAGATGCATGAAACAGTAGATGCAGGAAAGTTATAGAGATCAAACTTATTGTGCGTTTCATGTCTAGCTAGCCATTGATGCTAACTCAATATGTTTGTTGGGGTATCGATATGGGTGATGGTATCGGTTTTTCTGAAGCTTAAGGCTGAGAACTGTGTGTTCCCTGGGGAGGTAAACCGTTTCGTTACGTCTAGCAGGGTAATGCAGGTATTACCAGGTTATATGTGCGGTGTAGCTGTATTTGCCAAGAGAAGTTAACTACCTGTCTGTCCTAGAATAGCAGTAGCAAGGATAAGGTCCGTTTGAGAATGCATATGAAGAAACATCTAAGAAAGTCCCCTGGGATCTCCCAGGTGTAAGTCCCTCTGTGTGTAGGACGGCTGAAGGGGGAATGATTCCCCGAGGTCGCGGTGTAGCACAGTGTGTTGTGGTAGGTCTTCCCGTCTTGGTCCCCGGTTCACTGTGTGTCTCTGGAGGTTCATCCAATGCCTCGTTTGGGCCTTACAGTTCCCTGTTGTGTGTGTCCCTGGGTCCCCGTTTGGGATCGGTGAGTGTGCAGGGGTTGATGGGGTCTTTTGGCTGTACCTTGCTGCTGGTGTCGGGTCGCCCCCGGGATGGTAGGTGCTTGGTACAGGTTTTTAGCGTGCGTCCATAAGTGTGGGGACATGCTTCGATGGTCAGAGGCTTCGGATGCCGCTGAGCCGTGAGTGGGTCGGGTATGTGTGGCAATCTTGTGCTGCCATGTGTGAGGGCTAGTGTTGGAGCCTGGAAGGCTATTCTCCGCTCTCCCCCATTCCGATCTCCCACCCCGTCTCTGTCTGAGAGCCACTCTGGGGGCTCGGGTCGGGCATCCACTCAGGAGGCGCCGGGTGGCAGGGCGAATCCATGCCGCCGCCTCTTTTCTCGCTTGCTTGAAGAGCCAACCCCTGTTGTGGAGCCCAGACCATTGGCTGGTGCAGAGCTGTTCGAAGAAGTCCAGCGTGTGATCGGGTGGTTTGGCAGGGGAGCCTTTTGTCGCAGGTCGCGCCTGTGGCGCCATCTTGTTTGGGCCTTGACTGCCCCGTTTACCAGCAAGTGTTGTTGCTTGTTCGTGTCTTGTTGTGGGGGTAATCGTCCCGAGCGAGGACCGGGATATCCCCCGCTGGTCCACAGGGGGGGGGTAGCTGGGCATCTTGTAATTCTCGCTTGCAAGCGGGTCCCTTGCCGGGCGATCGGCCGCCTCCCCGAGGCTTCAGGCTCCGCTGCAGTATAGGCCGCATGGCCGGTTCATGTGCTCGTGTATCGCTGTGGTGCATGACCGGTATCGTTTTGTTCCTCGTGTGGTTCTATATCATTTTCTGGGCACCGTGGGCTGTTGGCTTGAATGGATTTGCCAGGATTGTCGTTTTTGTGCCCTCCGGTGCAAGAGCTCTTAGAGAGCACGTCCGGCCATTTTGGCTGTCAGGCCCCGCCCCCACCATTTTGGATTTTTAACTATATATTTGTTTATCTATTATATAATACATACTGTATATATCACTGTACATATCAAAATTGTGGTGCTACCCCTAGCTTTTTTTCTGCGTTTTATTTCAATTAGTAGGAAAAGAGGTATTCCTACTCTTGGGGTTAGCTGCTAACCTCTTTTCACTCCCTCTAGTTAGATATCTACAGCGCTGATGCATCCCTCCCCTTTCAAAAATATTGGCCTGGCGAGCATGAAATTGTCACAGACAGACTGGATCCAACAGGCAAATATAAAGCAAGCAAATACTAAAAGAACAACAAGCGTATTACCGGACCTTAGAATGGCTGGATTAAAGGCACCAAGAATAGTACAAGACAAGCCGAGGTCAGGGATACAGAATTCAGAATAATCGTAAGGAAAAGCCAAAGGTCAAGGACAATCAGAAGGGAGAATAGTCAAAGATAAGCCAAGGTCAAAATGCCAGGAAATAAATGCGCTTTCGGATAAACCACAAAATAGAAACCATGACAGGGCATCAAACAATTGGAAAAGTGAGTTTAAATAACCTAAAAAGGGTTCCCATTGGTTGCTGGGACCTGGTGACGCCAAAACGTGCATGCACGTCAATGACATGACGATGCACGCATGTCCACATCACAATCTGTGTCTGTAACTTTAAATTGCAGCTTGTGGAAGTTTACTATCTATGTGTCTGCTGTTTGGGCGCGGACACGCGATAACGCCGTCCAGGTGCAAGTATGTGGTCACTCCAGGGACGGGTACCTGGTCGCAGGTCTGTGGGCTCCCCGGTCCGGCCGTGTGACAGAAATAAGATCTAGGCCTGCTAAAGTAGGATCCTTCCTAGCTGCTGTAATGAACAGGAAGTGGGCTGTACTATTTAGACTAATTTATTCCTCCTGTGTTTCTCAGTTTTGTTTCCTGTCCTTTCTGCTGTAAGGGGAGGAGCTAACCCATCCAAGTCAATGCAGCTTAATCAAGAAAGTAATTTTGTAGAAAACTACAGCTATGTCATTGTCACGACTTACCTCGGCTGCCTTGCAGCTCAGACCGCACCTTTGAGTCATGTCTGCCCCAACATGAACATGTGTGATTAGAGGAGGCAGATCGTGACCTCCAAACCTGTATCATGTCATGTCTCCTCGGTAACAATAGACTCATGGGAGACATGCGCGATCTTTTTATGCCGTAGGACAGCCCTGTAGGTGCGGCTAGAACACAATCAACTCTCAACACAACCCCAGACCTGTGACAGTCTATACACCAATAGGGTGGTATGGAGGCATATCAGCAGTAAGCATTTAGCTTGGTGAGTTGATAATAGCTTTTGTTAAGTCTAATTTCTAAGTGTTTGCCTTTAGTATCTCTTGCTGACTAAGAAAGAGGACCAGAGCGAATGTTAAGATTAACATCTCAATGCAAAATTTTACATGTACTTTTAAACATTTGATCTTTCCAGTGGCTAGGATAACACTGATATAATCTTTGAACTCTACTTTGCAGTTTAAGTGAAACTATTTTAAACACTATTTGCTAAGACCTACTGAGCGTTAACTGTATTGAATTGATAAATGGATGGAGTTTTGTATCTAGCACAATAAAAAATATTTCCAATCATGACAATACACAGATGACTATAAATGTAAACTGAAAAAGAATAAGATTGAAGTAAATAAAAAAATAATAGTTATATATCTAACCCTCCCAATAAAACAATTTAAGGACCTGGATTGAAGTGAACCCTTAGGATTCGTAATGGCCAGTTTTGACTCTGTACTTTTGGCAAAAGGAATGTTTTTAGATTGTTTTTTAATTTAGCATAATATATAACTGTAATAGCATATATTTAATATATATATATATGTGTATATATATATATATCAATTGAAACGTAGTCTGGCACTCAAGCCAAGTAGTGAAAAAAAAAAAAAAACAACCACGGTGCTGCTTAGCGCAGGAAAATATTTTATAAATAAATGAGAGCACTCGCTGGATTTTTCAGAGCAAAATCAAAGTGAATTGAAGCAAAAAAAGATCAACGTTACGATCAACCGGTCTTTCTTATCAAAATTATTGGGTTAAACAAATGGCTATGGTGGTGAGGTTTAATTCATAGGCATAAGCTACTTGACCTAATTTCCTGCTGTTTGTAAATTCCAATCTGATCCTGTTATTGTATACAGGAGAATAAAAGTGAGCAGAATATTCAAAACCATTTGGATGCTCATGAACAAAAAGGGACACTTCACTGACCAAATACAAAATAAATAAAAATCATTTTGTTTAGTAGATATACCCCGAAAGACAACATGCATGAAGTTATAGCTAAAAACAGCTTGCAAAACCTGCAGTTCTCTTGTCTGCTGCTTTTGCAAACCCTCCATTTATAACCTCTCCCAGACTTTCTGTGTCTGTCTTAACACAGACTGACCAATGAGAAGTCTTTGCAAGGCAGGTGTTCTGGGAAATTGCTGCCTCTTGAGTTTAGCTCCACTGAGCTATACAAACCAGGAAGTTACATTACCTGTTGTATGCTTGAACCAGTTTAATTTATAAAAGTGTCAATTTCTATTGAAATCTGCACATTTGCAAAATGAAAAAAAAAGGGGTAACACTCTTCACACATAATTTTGACATAATAAAGGACTTAGTACCATCGATCCTTATACTGGATGCAAAATCAAAGAACACCAGTTTTATACTTTACCAAAGTAGTACCAGTGCATCTTCAGCAAGAATTGCCCAGCAGAAACTTTGAGACACTTCATTCATAAAGGTTTTTCCTATTTATTAAAATATTTTTGAATAGTAAGAATTCATGAGTTATTTCCAGACATACGATCTGCTAGCATCCAAGACATTCTATTGTAACACCAATACTTCTAACTTCCTTACTTAATTTATGATTATTTCCGGTCCCTTACTGTATGAACAATGTATTTGTTAATGAAATGTAGCAACTGAATGGTCTGTTCAAGAAAACAATATATGTTGCTGGCAGGAGAAATACGGATAGCCTCTACGTAAGCCGCAATACTTAATCTGTCAGTGTGGACACCAATCACCATGAATATTACTGCATCTCCATTAACACAGAAGAGGATGGGAGAGAGATTTCCTTTCTGCATGCTGACCTCTAAACCTAGGAAATTGTACATCCACTGAGTCAAAATGCATTTCTCTTCCTCTTCCTATAACTGTCAGAAGCAATTTAGACTTATTTTAACAGAAGAAAAGGGACACAATTTAAGCCACAAAATGAAGAGATAGCCAATGAACTTAGTCACAACATACCAAAGGAAAAAGGGACTTGGGAAAAGGTGAACATTAAATACAAAAGGAAAGATGTAAATCCATGTTTTGGCAAATCAAGATTTTGCCTTTGGAGAAATGTTGAATAAATAAAAAAATAAAAAATTATATATATATATATATATATATATATATATATATATATATATATACACAGTGGACAAAAAGCCTTGCACTCCTACCGAAAAAAATTAGAACCCGGTGCTCGATTGCACAATAGATACAAAACAAATAAGTAATCAGCACTCCCAGGATTTGTAAATGAACCAAAAAAATACTTTACTCCATAAGTCAACGTTTCAGCTCCTCTTGGGAGCTTTCATCAGGACAGCATACAAAACATAAATGAAACTTACATAGCTTAAATAAGAACATAAGTCCAATTAGAACTCACATTTCAGGTGTGTTGATAGGTAACCTCCCCTCCTCTCGAGCGTCCGCTCGAATAATGTTGGTGGCCGGCATCTCCCCACTTCCGCTCACGCTACCACGTGATGTGAAAGACATCATCACGTTTGTTATGTTGCTATGGAGATCGAGACGCCATCTGAGTCTAACGATCATCCCCTCAGTTACTTCCTGGTTAGCTGCGTTACCCGTAGTCATGGTAATGCCAGGCGCATGCGCATTAATCTTAGGTTCCCCGGTCTCTGAATCTATCCTCCACCAGGGAGGGGATTAAAGCTACAGCCTTTACTTACACGGAGATCTAAAAAAAGGGGAACACCTACATGCAGATCCATCTCCTTTATCCTTCAATGTTGCATATAAAGTTAAATATCAAAAAACATATAATAAATCCAAGGATTGCTTGTACAATACATACCAACAAGATATACTGGTGCAATAATTATAACATGTGGGATCCTAATATAAGTCCCATATCTTGCACTAGAAGCAATGTTCTTAAGTGACCTACTCATAAGATTCTGTACTAAAAATAACGTACAGTAAAATGCCTTAAATGTGATGTGACAAATCTGGAAATGAAAGAAAAATCTGCTAACAATACATGTGTAATACTGTAGTGATATCCATTATAAGACATCCATAAGGATGTGTCCTTGATCGTGTGCCAAACTGATAGTTAATAATCTATCATACATCTATCTGAAAATTAGTCATAAAGTGCAAGTGCATATCTCTAGTGAAAAACAATACTGAAAAATCTAAGTCAATTATTGAAGTGAAAAAGTGCCCAAAATTCAAAAAGAGTAACACCATAATAATCGATAAACCTATATGGTCAACTATACCTAATATCCCTATTTGAGAAGAGTCCACACCCGATAATCAAGGGTGGACATCCTACTGATTATGTTGATATTTACCCCAAGCAGGAGAAGATCATACCATATGTGAAAATTAAAAACAACCTGAATTGGAAGTCCTAATCAGAGAAACCTAAAGCATAACAAGTTCTCAACACTAAATATATACAAAATTGTAAAAAATTGTTTAAAAAATAGAGGAATTGAAATAGTAGAAAAGGGGCTGGCATTGTATAAGCAGGACCACATTATATATTCCATTTTCAATCCCACTATCGCTCACCCCCTTATCCCTATCATAAGAAGGCAACAAACGACAATTTTTCATTTAGTCCATTTGGGGCTAATGTTCCCAGTTTCTTAATCCACCACGTTTCTCTTTGTAATAATCGTTCTTGTCTGTTGCCACCTCTTCTAGAAACTGGGACATGGTCTATCGCTACACATTTCAATGATGTGAGGGGATGACTTTTTTCCAGAAAATGTCGTGTGACTGGTTTGTCAGTCTTATTGTCCCTGTAGGCTAATCTAATGCTGGACCTGTGTCCTCTTATCCTCTCACAAAGGGCAGTCTCTGTCTTCCCGACATAGTTAAGCCCACAGGGACAGGACAATTTGTAAATTACAAAATCAGTCCGACAGTTGATTCTATGTTGAATTTTAAAAATTTGTCCCGTGTGTGGATGATTAAAACTTTTACAAGGAATGAGGTGACCACAGGTCACACAACCTAAGCATCTTACACATCCATTATTAGTGTTATTCTTATTCTCCGGAAGATAACTTCGGATTGGATTGGTCTGGACTAGAAGGTCGCGCAGGCTTTTATTGTTTTTATAAGAAAACAATGGCTTATTGCGGAAGCTCTCAGGGAGGCTTTTATCATTTTCCATAAGATGCCAATTCGTATTAATTTCATGACAAATTTGAGTAGTAGATGCATTGTATGCCATCGGAAAGGGAATTCGAGCCTTGTTGTTCCGAGGTCGTGTCGCTCCCCCAGCCATACGGTCCCTGGCTTTTCTAAGTGCTTTATCAAGTATCACTCGTGTGTAACCTCTCTGTGCAAATTTGTTATACATTTGCTGTATTTGTTCTTCACACCGAATGATATCCGAGTTGTTTCTTATAACTCTTAAAAACTGTGAGAACGGTAGGGAATCTTTAACGTGTTTGGGATGGGCACTTTCATAATGGAGCAAGATATTTCAGTCTGTTGGTTTTGTATACATTTGATACTCTATCCTCCCTTGTTCCAATCGAATTTCCAAATCCAAAAACTGTGTCCTGTAATGATGGATATGTGATGTTACAAAAATAGGGGTATTCGACTCATTAATATCTTCCCCTAGCTTTTGTGCTTCCTCTTTAGTACCCCTCCAAAGAATCAGTATATCATCTATATACCGGAAGTACTTCAGGATAAGTTTTGAGTGTCTCTTGAAGATATGTTCCTTCTCAAACTGATACATGTACGAATTGGCATACATGGGGGCCATTGCCAACATTGAAGGATAAAGGAGATGGATCTGCATGTAGGTGTTCCCCTTTTTTTAGATCTCCGTGTAAGTAAAGGCTGTAGCTTTAATCCCCTCCCTGGAGGAGGATAGATTCAGAGACCGGGGAACCTAAGATTAATGCGCTTGCGCCTGGCATTACCATGACTACGGGTAACGCAGCTAACCAGGAAGTAACTGAGGGGATGATCGTTAGACGCAGATGGCGTCTCGATCTCCATAGCAACATAACAAACATGATGATGTCTTTCACATCACGTGGTAGCGTGAGCGGAAGTGGACGCTCAAGAGGAGGGGAGGTTCACTATCAACACACCTGAAATGTGAGTTCTAATTGGACTTATGTTCTTATTTAAGCTATGTAAGTTTCATTTATGTTTTGTATGCTGTCCTGATGAAAGCTCCCAAGAGGAGATGAAACGTTGACTTATGGAGTAAAGTATTTTTTTGGTTCATTTACAAATCCTGGGAGTTCTGATTACTTATTTGTTTTGTATATATATATAGATGAGTGAGTGCGCTGGATCTTGTGTATTGTATAATTTGACCCCCAGCAGCACCCCATTTATGCATGTTCAGGTGAGTGCAGTCTCCCCCCCCCCATTTCATATAGAATATATGGTATAAAGATAGCACTCCAAGGACTTCAGAAATATGGTGAAAAAAACTACTTTTCTTTTTATTCAGGCATCAGCCTAGGACTAGGTGAATCAACGTTTCAGTTCTCTTATGGAACTTGACGAAAGTTCCATAAGAGAACTGAAACGTTGATTCACCTAGTCCTAGGCTAATGCCTGAATACAAAGATAAGTTTTTTTCACCATATTTCTGAAGTCCTTGGAGTGCTATCTTTATACCATATATTCTATATTTATTGCTGACAAGCACCTACCGGGCTTCCTACTTTTAAACAGGAGTGCAAGCATTGGATTATATATATATATATATATATATATATATATATAAAAAATCTCAAAGAATAAATCTGGGAGCAAAGTACACCAAGAACTGGATCAACCAAAAAAAAAAAAATCAGAGTAAGCTGTTAAAATTTGTAATATATATAAAAAAATGCATTTGGAAAAAATACACTTGCTAATTATTTACAGAATAGATGTATGATTCTTCATAGGCTTCAATAAAACAGAGTTAGAGGAGCCAAAATACTTAACAAAAAAACATGAGAAAGTAACTGTGCAGTAACCAGAATTATTTGTGCACACTAAGGTGCTACCCAAGTTTAATGAAGGACAAACTGAATACAGCAAACATTTTGGCTCCCTGTGTGAGTAAAATGGTCCAATCAAAGGCTTCTCTCTTATCTCTGGACCTCAGCTCGGCACCTGTGACGTCTGACCGGAGTGTGCTAAGCAGCGCTGGGAGCTATGCCCGCCACTGGGTTAAAGGGATACTATAGTGCCAGGAATAAAAAGCTGTATTCCTGGCACTATAGCACCTCTGTCTTGCCCCTCCCTCTCGCACCCTGCCCAGATGAATAAAGGGTATTATTTACTTACCTGATCCCAGCGCTGCTGGGTTGCGTCCGGAGCGCATTTAACCTCCACGTAGGAAAGCATTGAATCAATGCTTTCATATGGGGAAAAATCTGATGTTAGATGTCCTTATGCAGAGCGTGAGGACGTCCAGTGTCAGTTACCGGACCAAAGGTCCGTTTGGATGCATGAAGTGGCTCCAGTGGCTGAAGGGAGACTTAATGAGCTGAAGTGGTCTGGGTGCCTATAGTGTCCCTTTAAGATAGGTTGAACTTTTGTTTTAAAAGTCTATGAGCGTTTTTCATTGGCGGACATATTAAAACCTTTGAACTATTTAATCTTTTCATTAAATATTATTCGACACATATAAAGAGTAGGTGTGACAGACTGGATAGTAGGTGGAACTAAAGCAAGTTATTTACATATAATATATATATGAATGGCAAATATTGAGGCTACAATAATAGCAGTGCTCATTTTTAAGATAGTTTGGATCATAATTGCTTCATACCTTATTTTATATTTTCATTAGAAGTATTGGGGTGTATGGGGCAAGTTCTATACCTTGATACTTCAATGAATCCATCTTGCCTTCCACCCGCTGCACGTTTCCAGTGCCAGAAAATGCAAAGCAGCCCCAGAGCATCACCGAGCCACCACCATGCTTACCTGTAGGCAGAGCGTTCTTTTCAGCGTATGCTTCATTCTTCTTCCTCCACACAAACTGCTGATCCATTTGGCCAGAAAGTTCCAGTTTTGTTTCACCGCTGTACCGAACAGAATCCAAAAACATCTGTGGATTTTTTGATATGAATATTGAGCATATTTGCTTGTGCTTTTAGGTCAGTAGTAGTGGTGTACATCTTGGAGACAACTAACTGGCCAAAGTTAGCGTTCATATTTGTTTCTGTGTAAAAAATGCAAAAGACAAATTTGAATGCTAAATTTGCCCACTGTTTGTGACTAAGTGGCTACTAAAAATAACTGGACATACCCCATTTGCAATACCTTTGGTTGTCTACTATTGCAAATGGTATGCCATCATGGGGGTAATTCTCATTCCTGGGCTCAAAAGCAACATAACCATTCTGGCAAATTTCAATGTGAAAATTATATATATTAGACTCAGTAATTTTTGAAAACATGATAAAATATGTACATGGTGGGTACTACTATATTCTGGAGACTTCGCTGAACACAAATATTAGTGTTTCAAAACAGTTAAACGTATGACAACAATTATATCGTCAGTGAAAGTGCTGTTTGTGTGTGAAAAAATGCAAAAAATTGCACTTTCACTGACGATATCATCGTTGTGACATGTTTTACTGTTTTGAAACACTAATATTGTGAGGGATGTATGTATAGGTGAGCATGTACATATGTTTGTGCATTTGGTTGTATTTATATGTATATTGTTGTATGTACTTGTGTATATTGTGTATGTGCTTGTGTATACTTGTACATACAGTATACACTACTTGTGTATATGTACATGTGTGAGTGTGACTGTGTGTGTGTGTCTATGTATGCTGGATATAGGCCTCCATGCATATCCTGTAACTCTTAGATGGAAATTCATGCATTCTATAATATAAGTAATCATTTTGTTTTTACTTCCCCCTTCTAGCACCCTCTTCTGCACTGGTTGCTTGTTTTTTCTCTCTCTCTCTCCCCCCTCACTCTGTGATCTTCACACAAGATATTTATGACCCTCTGTGAGAATGGTGTCTATTTTCTATCAAACCTGTATCTTATCTGCACTCATGTTGCGTTTACCCCTGTATCACAACTCAACTTTGAATTATATGTGTTGTCTTGCTCAGGGCTGGGGCTGTACCTGCCCGGATTGACAGGAAGTGCTCACAGAGTGAGCACTTCCTTCACCTAGTGAGCACTTCCTGTTAGTCTGGCCGGGTACAGGAAACAGAAACTCCTGTACCGCAGACCAGACAGGAGCTCGGCCGCGCTACAAAGGGAAGGGGGGGGGGAGGGGGGAGGAGAACAGGGGAGAGACCACTGAGGGAAGGGGGGGGGGGAAGAGACCACCATGGGAGGGGCGTGTGATAATATTCCATATTAATTAAGAATGATTGATTGAAAACTATTGAGCAAATTAAACTATTATAGATAGTTAAAGGACCACTCTAGGCACCCAGACCACTTCAGCTTAATGAAGTGGTCTGGGTCTCAAATCCTCTAGGGTTAACCATTTTTTATAAACATAGCAGTTTCAGAGAAACTGCTATGTTTATGAATGGGTTAAGCCTTCCCCCTAATCCTCTAGTGGCTGTCTCATTGACAGCCACTAGAGGCGCTTGCGTGCTTCTCACTGCGTGCGCATTCAGCCCAGGAGGAGGAACGGAGGAGGATCGGAGGAGGAGAGCTCCCCGCCCAGCGCTGGAAAAAGATAAGTTTAACCCCTTTTCCCCCTTCCAGAGCCGGGCTGGAGGGGGACCCTGAGGGTGGGGGCACCCTCAGGGCACTATAGTGCCAGGAAAACGAGTATGTTTTCCTGGCACTATAGTGGTCCTTTAAGATGGCGTCGGTACACAGTACTGAAAATGTTAATAACCACAAAACACAGCACCAGAATGACTCATGCATAGCTTCACGAGAATATTATGAGAACGTAGCTAGCTTTTTAGATAATTTACCGCACAGATCTGGCATGGCATTGTTGGCATTGTTTTGCAAGGTCTTTGCTGGGCTGCACTGATAAGAAGATTTGGTGGAAAAGTACATACTATTCATCCCATTGATTATTAAGTTTGTTATAAAGACGAGAAAACTTGGCACTCATTGGAGTACTACCCACCTGTAATACTATATATGTATTAAAGCATTTTATATTACACATATACACAGGGCCAGATTAACAAAGGGGCTGATGGAGCTGCAGCTCCAGGCCAAGGCCCATGGAATAGGCCCATTTAAAAAAAAAATTATAATTTTTTAACACACTACTCTTAGGTTTGCCACCTGACTGGTATTTTAAGGTACAGACGGTATTTGAGGCTGCCTGGCCGTGATGGTATTTCAGTAATACCGGCAATACAAATGCAAATATTTTTCTCAATATAAACGGAGATAACTCTGCAATACCAGCACCGGCCAGTAGGGGTCACTGTGTATGGAGAGAGGCAGGTATAGGACGTTACAGCATCTTGCTGCCTCCCTCTACTCACTGATCCGCGAAGGGAGCAGCTACACAGCACAGAGAGTCCAGACAGCAGCTCCCAGCCTGCAGAGACAGACTACAGCTCAGGTATGTGAAGCATGGGGGAAAGGCAGCAGGGAGACATGGGGACACGGGGACACTGAGACACTAGGGGACACTGGGAGACGTGCGGACACGGGGATGCTGAGACACATGAGGACGCTGTGAGACACAGGTAGACACATTGGGACACAGAGACACTAAGGACACAGTGTCTCCAGGTCTCCCAGTGTCCCCATGTCTCCCAGACAGTGTCCCTAGTGTCTTTGTCCCCATGTCTCTTCTTGTCCCCATGTCTCCCAGTGTCCCCAAATGTCTGTGTCCCCATGTCTCCCAGACAGTGTCTCAGTGTCCCCATGTCTCCCAACCAGTGTCCCTAGTGTCTCAGTATCCCCATGTCTCCCAGTGTCTGTGTCCCCATGTCCCCCAGTGTCCCCATGTCTCCCAGTGTCCCAATGTCTATGTCCACAAGTGCCCCCATGTCTCCCAGTGTCTGTGTCACCATGCCTCCCAGCCAGTTTCCCTAGTGTCTCAGTGTCCCCATGTCTCCCAGTGTCTGTGTTCCCATGTCTCTCAGTGTCCCTAGTGTCTGTGACCCCATTTCTCCCAGTGCCCCCAAATGTCTGTTTCCCTATGTCTTCCAGTGTCTGCATGTCTCCCAGTGTCCCCATGTCTGTATCCACAAGTGCCCATATGTCTCCCAGTGTCCCCAAGTGTCTCAGTGCCCCCATGTCTCTCAGTGTCCCCTAGTATACTAGGGACACGGGACACACTGAGACATGGGGACAATGGGAGACTAGGGTACTGGGCAACATGGGGACACTGATGCCAGGCTGGCCTTCCAATTCTTTTTGGCAGATCTGGTCACGTGATTCACGCCAGTGGCCCACCCTTTTACCCCGCCAATTGACTTCCTGCTTCACTGACACTGCTGTTAGAGGGTATGGATTTTATTAAAGACACGGAGGCTCATATTATGCATAACTCTTTCTTTATTTCCTCAGCAGCAAAGAAAGAGGAATATAAATATTATCAAAAATGAAGAAAAAACTGTATAGGCACAACAGGCAGCCAATCACAGAATATAGGAAGTAGCTATATAAGTCCTGTGTCTCCCACAATCCCCCTCTTTCTTTGCTGCTTCCTCAGACAGATAAGTGTTTTGCTCTTCTCTCTATAATCCATTTTGGTTTGCATTTGGTTGTTTTGCCTTTTGCTTTTGTATTGCATTATTTACTCAGTATACTGTTTGCTTTTTATTTACCTTGCGGTTAGTGTTCCCTCTGGGACCCCGTGGGTGTTCCCTTTCCGACCGGGTGGTCTCTTTCCCTGCCCTCCCCTGCCCCCTCGTGCTTCCGCACGGGACCTGGCACTGCTTGTCTGCCGCGGCCGCTCTCCTCCTACGGCTGCGGCTGTATGCGCATTCTCTCCCCGCTCGCAGGCTGGCACGTTGGGTCGGGTGCAGGACCCCTTCCCCCGCCGAGTACCAGGGCGCGTGCGCCTTCCCTCACGTGCGGTGGCCATTTTGGGCGGACCTCGTTCCTCTCTGTGCTGCCGTGCGGTCGGTCACCTCGTTTGCCCTGATCCCCTGGGAACACTAACCGGTCTGTTGTCACACAAGTTGCTTTGTGGGTTACTCAACCCTTTTCTCTCCCTTTCCAGTTAGTTTTATTTAATTTTATGGTTTTACTTGTTACTACCTATTCACTAACATGCAGGATAGGGATGATGGGCCTGCAGGTCCCTCAGGGGACTTCCATTTAGACAGTGCTGAGGGTGCTATGGCCTCCCAGGAGTTTCAAACCATGCTAGAGGCCACTATGGCTTCCTCCATACAAAAGGCTATTGCCTCAGCCATGGGAGCTGTCTCTACCTCCTTTTCTCAATCCCTGCACTCTCTAGTTTTACCTGCTCTGGCCACCCCCGCCCCTATGGGTTTGGGGTCCCCTTCTCATGCTCAAACTGTACCTGGAGCCCGTAAGGCAAGGGCCAAATCTAAACATGTCGGCTCCCACTCCTCGATACAGGTTCTACCTGCCATGACTGACACGCTAGAAGCGGTCTCAGATAGCGCGCACCCCACGAACAAAAGAGCCCCTGGCCGGGCTAAAAAGGCTAGGTTGTGGAAACGGGCTAGAGCCCTTGATGATGGGTCAGATACGGACCGGAGTGTGGAGGATGAATCCAACGTTATGGAGTACGACTCCTTTGATGATGATGAATCTGGCGAGGATTTGCCCCTTACGGGCGTGAACCCCTCGGGGTCCTCTGCCAAGGCCCGGGGTCCAATATTTGGCCCCTCTGGGGATGATACATCGATCCTTGACCCGCAGGGTAACCCCCTGTTTGACCCAGACGACCTACGTCATCCCGGTCCGCTGAGTGGGTTCCCCCGGATCATATTGCCCAGTATGTGGCTAAGCGCATCCGCACGCCACTTTCTAGAGAAGGCCGCAATAAACTGCGCGCCGAATGCCCACGCCCTTCCCTCCCGGGCGCTGCTTGTAAGACCCCAGACATTGACCCACAAATTGCCCAGTTCCTGAATAAGTCAGGCTGGAAGCCCAAGAAGGGCCTTGACCATTCCCTAAAGAGCTGCCAGGACAAGATCCTGGATACCCTGGGACCCCTTTCTAAGCTCAACGAGCTTCTCGATGCTGCTAGAACTGGGGATTCAGTTTTAGATGTGGATGTGGCCATTGGTTGGGTCCAACGGGCCATCTGCTTACTGGGGAATGCCAATACGGCTATGTCTACGGAGAGACGTAAGGCGATACTCTTAAAGATCGACCCTAAACTGGCCGCTATGACTGTGGCTGAGCCTGATCCGACCGATGAGGGTCTGCTGTTTGGCACCTCCTTTGTTAAGGACATGGGTTCTTATGTCAAGACCTTCACGGCTATTGACAAAGCACAGGCGAACATGAAGCGCGTGTTCGCGCCCAGGGTTTTTGGAGGGGCCGGGCGAAGCAGGAACCGTCCACCCGGCCGTGGTTTCTGAGGCGCATTCCGCGCAACTAGAGGTTCCTTTTTTCCCTCCCGGGGATTTCAGGACCAGAGAACCCCTCCCTTCTTTCCAGCCAGAGGTCGGGCTTGGGGCTCCAGATACCCCCGCGGTGGTACCCCCGGCAGACGTCCTTATGGTGAGTACCCTTTCTTCCCCTCTCGCTCAAGTACAGGTAGCGGGGAGGCTGGCCTTGTTTTGCCAAAATGGGCAAATATCACCTCGGATGCTTGGGTTCTGCAATGTGTAAGGGGCTTTCGTCTGGAGTTTGTTTCCATGCCTGTCCAGTTTTATCCCCCCAGAGAGCTGTCTCTCCCACCGGAGCAGGATGGGATGATTTCCGCGGAGGTCGTGGAGATGTTGTCCAAGGGCGCTATAGAGGAATTGCTGTTCGTCACCCGAGGCTTTACGAGCAATTTGTTCCTGGTGCCAAAGAAAGGGGGCGGGGTTCGCCCTGTGATAAATCTTCGCCCCCTCAACGCCTTTCTACGTTACCAACACTTCCAGATGGAAGGTATACACTGCCTCAGAGACCTTCTACGCCAGTCAGACTGGCTGGCCAAGTTGGACCTGAAGGACGCTTACTTCACGGTCCCCATTGCTTTGGAGTTCAGGGATTATCTCCACTTCACATGGCACGGGCGTCGTTGGCGCTTCACCTGCCTGCCTTTCGGTCTCTCCTCGGCTCCTTGGTGCTTCACCAAGCTCATGAAGCCCGTGGTAGCATTCCTCCGAACCCGGGGGGTTCGCCTCATTATTTACCTGGACGACATTCTGATTTTATCCCAATCACGAGGGGATCTCCTCATACACCTGGAATGGACGACTGGCCTTCTGCAGAAGTTAGGATTTCTGATCAATTGGGACAAGTCGGTCCTGATCCCTGCCCAGTCCATAGAGTTTCTGGGCTTCCAGGTGGATTCCGTCCGACAGTTTCTATTCCTTCCAGGTTCCAAGGTGAAAGCCATCCAGAAGGAAATTCGAAGGGCCCTTCGTGTCCCGGACTTGTCAGTCAGACAACTGGCGAGGATTATTGGCCTTCTCGCGGCCTCTATTCAAGCGATCTTCCCAGGCCCGCTGCACTACCGGGCACTCCAACGGCTCAAAGGATCACACCTTCGCTCAGGTCATTCCTACGAATCTCGGATAATTTTGGACGCGGAGTCCAGAGACGAGTTGGTGTGGTGGTTGGCGCACATGGAGGCATGCAACGGAAGAGCCATTTTCGGTTCCGTCCCGGATGTGGTGATAGAGTCCGATGCCAGCTTACACGGCTGGGGCGCTCGTTGTGGCGACGTTTCCACAAGAGGCAGATGGTCCGACACGGAGAAGTCGTTGCACATCAACTGCTTGGAACTCCTGGCAGGTGCCTTCGCGATCCGCAGTCTTACCCCAGGGAGGGCGAATTGCTGCGTTCTTCTCAAGATGGACAACGTATCGGCAGTTCGTTACATAAATCACCTAGGGGGTACAAAGTCCAAAATGTTGGCGATTCTGGCGAAAGATTTCTGGCAGTTCTGCCTCTACAACAACGTCTCGGTGACGGCGGAACACATCCCAGGTCTGGACAATTCGGGGGCGGATTGGAATTCCAGACACTTAAGAGACTCTGGAGATTGGCGTCTGCACGCTTTGGTGTTCCAGAGCCTAGACAAGTTGTGGGGACGATTCCAGTTGGACCTATTCGCATCACGGCTGAACACTCAGCTACCGAGGTTCTACAGTTGGAGGCCGGACCTGGCAGCAGTGGCGACGGATGCCTTTCTCCAAGAATGGCCACCGGGTCTTATATACACCTTTCCCCCATTCAACATGATCGCACGCACGATCTCGAAATTGGTTCGCCACGATTGTCGGATGGCGTTAGTCACCCCTCTATGGAGGTCTCGACCATGGTTCCCTCGCCTGATGGAATTGTCCATAGACTACCCTCGATTGGTTCCCATATTCCAGGATCTCCTTTTGGATCCGGATGGGAACTCACACGAACGGGTGTTGCGACATCAGTTACCCCTGATAGCATTGTTCCTTTCAGGGGACCTTGGGTTGTCCCAGACGTTCCGCAGTCAACTCTCCTGCTCCTTGATAACGCCTGGGCCCCGGGTACACGAGCAGCTTATCGAACTTCATGGAGATCGTGGTCTGGTTGGTGCATGGAACGGGCAATGGATCCCGTATCTGCCCCTCTACATTTGATTCTGGAGTTCCTCACGTTCCTGTTTGGTTCGGGCAAGGCGTACCGCACGATCAACCTTTCCCGCTCGGCTATTTCGGCCGATCACAAAGGTTTGGACGGTTCTCCTATCGGCAGACATCCCTTTGTATGTCGCCTTCTCAAGGGTATTCGCCTTGCTCGTCCTCCTCGACCTCGTTTTTCTGCCTTTTGGGATGTCAACGTGATGTTACAGTTCCTGTCATCGTGGTACCCTAACCTGGAACTGACTCTCAAGCAATTGTCATCCAAGTTGGTGATGTTACTCTGTTTGATTTCTTGCAAGAGGGTCTCCGACGTTAGGGCGCTGGATTGGGACGCCGTTGCATTCACCCCAGAAGGCGTTACTTTTGACATATCCAGGAGGACTAAGTCTGCATCCAAGTCATTTACATACCCTAGGTTTTCAGGTTGTCCGGCGCTCTGCCCGGTGGATTGCATCAAAGCTTACCTGGATGTTACACGTTCCCTTCGCTCAGCAGATCTGCATGATCTGTTCATATCTTTTAAATCACCTCACCGGCCAGTTTCGACTCCTACTCTGGCACGTTGGGTGCGTTGGCTGTTATCCTCTACGGGTGTAGACACCTCTGTATTTACGCCTCATTCTGTGCGAAGTGCGATGGCCTCGAAAGCATCTGCAGTCGGATGTCGTCTTGAGGACATTATGCGAGCGGCGGATTGGTCTCGAGAATCGACCTTTCGAGACTTCTACTTCAGACCAATTGAACACATCGCATCTCGAGTGGTAGCACAGCTTTGAACTTAATATGAGCCTCCGTGTCTTTAATAAAATTCCCAGATTTTACTAGTAACATGACGTAAAGTCATGATTTTATTAAAGACACGGAGGCGAGTATTATTCCCTCCCACCCTCCCGGTGTGGATTTGGGATAGGAGATGCTTTGTGGCTCTACAGGTATGTTTCAATTAGGTCTGTATTTATATCATTTTTGTATGGTTTTGTATGTTTTGTGCTGATTACTAATTATTATATATTTTATATTTCAGAATTCAGTTTTTGCCTGTGACTCCCCACGGTTATGTTTGGTAAGTCTGCAGTTTTGAGTTAAGAAATTACCATATTTCTCTGTCTTTTTTAGCTTGAAGTTATCCCTTTTTTTTTCCTGTTATCCTGTTTTGATCAAGTGGGACATCGTTCATCTTACCTGGTCTTCGGTTTCGAAAGAAAGAGGGGGATTGTGGGAGACACAGGATTTATATAGCTACTTCCTATATTCTGTGATTGGCTGCCTGTTGTGCCTATACAGTTTTTTTCTTCATTTTTGATAATATTTATATTCCTCTTTCTTTGCTGCTGAGGAAATAAAGAAAGAGTTATGCATAATACTCGCCTCCGTGTCTTTAATAAAATCATGACTTTACGTCATGTTACTAGTAAAATCTGGGAATTTACTTGAAAGATGAAAGCATAAATTAGATAAAGAGATTAGTATAGAGTATGTGTTTTCTTATGGCTGCATCCTTTGAGTTTCTCTCCAACACCAACTACATCAGATACATGAAGTTTGAGAGGTATGACTGTTTTAGTGTTTTTGGTCGATAAGATTCTGTAATTAGGCCCCATCATAATTGTCAGCACCAGGCCCACTGGGCTATTAATCTGGCCATGCATATATAATGCATATGTATGATTACATTATAAGTGTATTTTGAGATATATGTGTATTTTACTATTTTAGTTGTCAGGGGGAACAGGCAGGCAGGGGGACTCCCCCAACCAGGATAGCTGTGGATCGCCGGTCCAGGTAAGTAAAGGGGTCATTTTTGCCGCAGAGGTACTAGGTAAGTCTGCGGTTCTTAACGTTTTTTTCGGCGGTACCTAGTACGTCCGTGGTTTTTTAGGGGTTACATTTAAATAGGCTGGTGTGGAGAGATATTTATAAGGACTCTTAAAAATTAAGCACCATCGTGTATCCCTATACTAAATTTAACTTAGCTCTAGCCCTAAATAGCCTACATTCTACAACTTACTTTACCCCTCTTAAGCTATTAATGTTCTTAACTCTAAACATCCTATGTAATCTAACTCTGGCATTAACCCCTCTATAACCATCAAGGCCGGCCTTAGGCCTTTAGGCGCTCTGTGCGAAAAATCTTCACAGCACTCCCCCCCCCCCACCGTCATCCATGTATAGTGTGTATAGGAGTGTAGTGGTTGGATAGGGTATTTATTAAATTAATAATGATTTTAAAACAAATATTTATTCCTCTTTTACTGTTACATAGTTGGGAGAGGGGCATGCTCAGTGGCGTACATACCGGGGTCGCAGGGGTCGTGACTGCGACCCGGTATGCATGCCAGTGTCTCCAGCCTCTTCTTCTGGGGGGAGCTGGCCACCCCTGAGGCTGGCCCAGGTGTCACCGGGTGGCCGGTCCTGCGGCGCGCGAGGGAGCACTCTCCCCTGAGCGCTCTCTGCCCAGCTCCCTTGCGCACCACACTGATGCCAGAGCCGGAAGATGACATATTCCGGCTCCGGCATTAGTAAGCGGCACGCGAGGGAGCTGGGCAGAGAGCGCTCAGGGGAGAGTGCTCCTCACGTGCTCGCCAGCCCAGTGACCGGCTGCCCAGCAGCACCACTGGACCCCAGGAAATCCCCTCAGGTAAAGAGGCTGGGGGATTAAATTTAAAAAAAAAAACAAGTGTTTGTGTGTTAGTGTTAGAGTGTGTGTGTGTGTCTGCTAGTAAGTGTCAGTGAGTGTGTTAGTTTGTGTGTCAGTGTGTTACTGTGTGTGTCTGTTACTGAGTGTGTTTGTGTGTGTCTGTTAGTGAGTCTGTTTGATGTCTGTTAGTGAGTGTGTGTTTGTCAGTGAGAGTGTATGTTTTGTAAGTGAGTGTGTATGTGTGTCTGTCAGTGAGTATGTATGTATGTCGCTGAGTGTGTCTCTGTCAGTAAATGTGTGTGTCTGTTAGCTAGTGTGTATGCGTCTGTTCGTTAGAGTGTGTGTGTTTAAAACCCCTTCAGCACTTACCTTTCTCCAGCGCTGGACTCCCTTGGCGCTGGGGATCCCTCCGCCCTGTTACGCCTTTCAGCTCCGAATGCGCATGCGCGGCAAGAGCTGCACGCGCATTCAAACCGACCATAGGAAAGCATTAGTCAATGCTTTCCTGTGGACGTCCAGCATCTTCTCACTGTGATTTTCACAGTGAGAATTGTGGAAGCGCCTCTAGTGGCTGACAGTGAGACAGTCACTAGAGGCTGGATTAACCCTCAGTGAAACTGTTTTCAGCTGCAGGGTTAAAACTAGAGGGGCCTGGCACCCAGACCACTTCATTGAGCTGATGTGATCTGGGTGTCTGTAGTGGTCCTTTAAGTGTGTGTGCATCTGCATGCACTGGCGTATATACCGCGGTCGCAGGGGTGGCTACCCTGCAACCTGGTGCCCGCCGCCATGTGTTGCAGCCCTGGTCCGCACAGAGTAAGCGCGGGGGAGAGAGGGCCCACGGATCAATTTTCGCACCGGGGCCCCATGGGTCGTGTGTATTCCACTGGGCATGCTGATCTGAATCTGGTCTGCCCCTCCACTTTGTACAGACCATGCCTAACTGTCTCACAAGCTCAGGGACTTGCAGCGTCCTGTGGTAATCTGCGGCAGCGCTCTGATTGGCCCGAGCTAGGAAGACAGCTACTTATGGTCTGCAGCCAACAGAAGTGCAGGCCAGAAGTGCCAGACTGCCTCCCCTACATTACAGAGGAGCAGACTAAGTATGTCACATAATACTGTGAGTGGTTTTTTTTTAGCTCTGGATTATGCTTATTTACCTTAACTTCTTTGGAATAAAAATTTGTACGAACGCGCTACTTCTCCATTTATCACAAAGCTCCACAACATTAAAATTCACAGTAATGTGGAGCTCTGTGACAAGATCATACACAGTAATGTGTCTATAAGTGTATCACCAAGCTCCCTAACTATAAAACACCGAGTAATGTGCATTTCATATACCAGAGCTCCACTGTAATTCATCTCACCATAATATGATGTAATGTTTGTGTTGTCTGTGTGGTCAAATCCACCACATGCACACAGTCGCAGGCAGATAGTTACATACACAGGATCTGGCAGAAAAACACTGGTACAGGCAGTAACACACATACACAGTTACAGGCAGATAAACACACTCACACACAATTACAGGCAGACAGCCACACACCGTCACACATACAGTCTTACACACACATGCTTACATGCAGACAGTCACACACACACACACACACAGGCAGGCAGACAGCCACACACAGACAGCCACACACATACACACAGGCAGTCAGCCACACACACACACACACACACACACACAGAGGCAGACAGCCATATACACACAGGAAGATATCCACACACACACACAGGCGGGCAGGCAGTCACACACACACACACAAACAGGCAGACAGTCAGTCACACACAGGCAGACAGTCACACACACACACGCAGACAGTCACACACACACACACACGCAGACAGTCAAACACACAGACAAACAGCCACACACACACAAGCAGACAATAACACATAGTTACCTCTGTTCATTATGAAGGAGTGAAGACAGTGCAGCTCCGGAGACTGGTTGTTGGGGAAGCAGGGATTCCTTCCTGCTTCCCCTGCAGCAGTTTTCTGGCACTTTTAGCTCCGCCTCCATCGTCAGTTTAGCTCTGCTTCTGTTGCACGTAAAGCTCTGTCCCTTCCGTATGGTAAGCTCTGCCCCTGCCGCAACATTTTTTTTTTTTTAGAATGCTGGTCGACCATGTGTGAGCTGTGTCAGCCGCATGGCGCCCCCTGATCCCATGGAGCCCTGTGCGGTCGCACACCTCGCACACCCTTAAGGCCGGCCCTGATAACCATTACCCTATGCACTTATAACATTATTTTCAACAGCTTCCATGATGCTTTGACATTCTAAAGACATGCAAAGCATCAAAGGAGTTCTACAGTAGTTCTACAACATCTGGAAATCTAACATGTTGGTAGATGGCTGGTATAGATCATACCCCTCATTTGCTCAATTCTCTGCCATTTAGGAGTTAAAGCGGCACTGTCACACTGTACTTATCTTTTCCCAATCGCTTCCTCTTAATCTTTCCTATTTTGTCTTTCTTTTCTTCATCTATTTCTAACTAAAAACAAAAGATAAAAGTAGGGACTATTTAGTTTTATGTATTTTTCCTACGCGTGACTTTCTTAGACACTGGGCAAAGCTGGCACTGTCTAGAAGTGTCAATCCCCCTGGTCGAGCAGGATTCTCCATAAACCTCAAAGCTGTACTCTCTTGCATGTGTGAGAGTACAACAGTGATGCATATACACACACGCCGCGTATATATATATATATATACAAAAATTTACAAATTCTGGCACTCTTCCCCAACAAAACGGCAATACAATGTATAATCATGTGATCGCAACTGATCTCAGTTGCTACAAAACTGTTCTGTGCGTGTGAAATATAAGACAGGAGGAATAGCAAAAATAGCAACATACATGGAGGAAGATAATATTGTTACATGCTGAGTATGATGTTATAATATATTTAGCAGAACATATTGGAGGTATGAAGATAAAAAATGATCAGAAAAATGATCAGAAAATGACTAAATGATGTGAGAAAATAAATCTACAACTAAATCTGAATCAGAGTGTGTATGAAGCTCGGCTAAGTGTCAATGTAAAAGAATAACAAATGTACAAGTGATGAAGTATGTGATGTGTGATGCTACTGGTGACTCAAGTGAAAGTGTAATGAGACTGTGTGAATCTGAAAATGTATGGATCCAAATATATAATCCGAACCTGTCAAAAAAGTGCAAACAACCAAACAATATAGTAAAGAAAAAGAACGAGAAAAAGGAAAAGAGAAAGAAAAAAATCTCTAAACAACACAAAGAGAGATGAGTGGTGACGTGACGACATAAACTAACGTGAAGAAATGACCAGAAATACCTCCAAAGGAACTGCACCAATCTGGCAAACCATCACCACACTGATATCTAATCCTAATATATGATAACAATATATTATGAAATATTCCAAACATTACAAAATGTCCCGTATAGACCTACACTGCAAAAAACTGTATTATGTCATTATACATATAAGAACCGATCACAAACATTACTGGTATGTAATAGGAATCAATTTCAATAAATTGACGGTCGAAACGTTGATGTATTTTGTCTAATATTTAATATACATTTTTTACAAACCCAGTGAGTGCTCTCATTTTCCTGGATTATATATATATATATATATATATATAAAAGAAACCAAGAGGGCTGCACTCACCTGAACATGCATACATTATAGGGTGCTGCTGGGGCAAAAATACAGAATCCAGCGCACTCGCTTATTCACTAAACAATGATTTCAAATCTTAGCGATTCCAGGACCCTATTTAGCCTTGACTTGCAGAGAGTCCCAGTAAGGAAGTATTTCCCAAGCAAGTGGATTAATCTCATAAGGGCAAGCATTAGGCTGCTAGAGTAGGACCTGCCAATGGGGTACATTGACGTTGTGGCAGACTTATGTAATATATGATCATATAATGTAACTAAACCCCATTATTTTTTGCATAGGTAAGGTGTTTTTAAATCAAACTATTACAATCTGTAAGATTTGAAATCATTGTTTAGTGAATAAGCGAGTGCGCTGGATTCTGTATTTTATATATGTATATATATATATATACACACACATACACACACTGCTACGTGTGAGGGTGCTGTGTGTAGGTTCTGTGTGTGTGAAAGGGTGCTGTGTTTGTGAGGGTGGTGTGTGTGTGTGTGTGTGTGTAAGGGTGCTGTGAGGGTGGTGTGTGTGTGTGTACAGGGCCGGACTGGGGATACAAAGCAGCCCTGGAAAAAAAATTTGTGCCAGCCCCATAAGTCACTGCGCCATATATTGTCGCGTGTAATATGTAAGGCTATGTCTTGCTAGGACAGATGATTGAGTAATATATATATATATATATATATATATATATATATATATTGCTTTTTCTAATATAAAATATAGGTCCTTTCAGGGTAAAACGTTTAATTATACAGTAAGCATACGCACATGCAGACACAGGCAATTTCACTGACATTTCAGTGACACACACAAGCTCATTGATACACACACACATAGACAAACAATTTCAACGTAAACACTGACTTTTCAGACAAAAGGCAGTGTTTACATTGCTTCAAAGTGACACTGCTAGTGACAGTCACTCAGACGGTCACTAGAGGTGCTTCCTGTGTTAGTGCCCTCCCGCGCTGCTGAATGAGACTGGCGCCGGAATATGACGTCATATTCCGGCGCCGGTCTCATTCAGCTGCGTGCTGGGGAGCAGAGCCAGCGCAGCTCGCGCAGCTCCCTCAGCGGCCGCCAGGACAAGTCCGCCAGCGGCCGCCAAAAGACCTCCCCAGCGGCCAGGGGAGGGCTGGCAGCCTTAGGCCTGGGGGGCAAAACCAGTCAAGTAGACTGGTGCACCTGCCCAGGATCAGAGCCGGTGCAAGGATTTTTGCCGCCCTAGACAAAATAAAAATTTGCTGCCCCCACATGTCACATCACAATGCCCCACCCATATGATCTGCCATATGAACTAACGCCAGTGCTGCACACAGTGTGTGTTTACATTAAAAAGCCTGCAGGGACCAGCTATAGACACCAGAACCACTTCATTAAGCTATAGTGTCCCTTTAATGTGAGGTAAATTATAGATTAGTGTCACTAATAATATACTAGATTGCCTACTTACAAGCAGATGAGGATGATGATGGGCTGCAGTTTGGCTCCACTGGTCTGGTGTAGAACAGGATCTCTGGAGGCTGTTTGCAACTGTGGTCACAAAATTCAATGTTCTGGGAGAATTGGAAGCAGCTCAATTTTTGGGGGGCCCCTTACACAGCTCAAGGTCTGGGCCCCAGGGCCTGACGGTGAGTATGCCCATAAGGCCCACTCATAAGTTCCACCCACCCATGAGTTCGCTCACAGGGAGTGGAGTGTGTAGGGGATGTGTTATGTGTTATTGTAGAGGATCTAATATGTGTGCTTATGGTATGTAGTGTTTAGGGTTACCAGTTTGTGCAGGTGATGCAGTGTGTTTGTGTGTAGTGGAAGCAGTGTGTATTTGTGTATAAGGGATGTATTATGTGTTTCTGGTTGTGTGTAAGGGATGCATTGTGTGAATCTGTGTTTGTATGCATAAGGGATGCAAGGTGTGTGTCTGTATGTGTGTGCATGAGATGCATTGTGTTTCTGTGTGTATGTAAGAAAAGAAATGTGTGTGTTTGCATGCGTGTGTACGGGTTTGCATTGTCATATACAGTTTCTGTGTATGTGTGCAAAGGATGCATTGTCTTTGTGTGTAAGGGTTGCATTGTGTGTGTGTGTGTAATGGATGCATTGTGTGTTTATCTGTGTGTAAGGGAAGCATGTTGTGTTTCTGTGTATGTATAGGGATGCATTGTGTGTGTGTGCGCGCGTAGTGTGAAAGAGCTCCCTGTCTTGGCCCCTGTCCTATAGAGCTGCCCCTTCTTCTTATTCCCCTCCCCTCTTCTTATTCCCCTCCCTCCCCTCTTCTTATTCCCCCCTCCCCTCTTTTTATTCCCTCCCTCCCCTCTTCTTATCCGTCCCTCCCCTCTTCTTATTCCCCCCTCCCCTCTTCTTATTCCCCGCCCTCCACTCTTCTTATTCCCCCCTCATCTT